>CM035411.1:36790588-37390588 GCA_020310875.1 Ceratopteris richardii | reverse complement strand
CCTATCCTAGAGAGGAAGTCTAAAAAATTGAATCTAGGAACTATGCTCTTACTAGCCCACCTTGGATCCTCACACGCTCAACTAAGGGTGATCATCTCAAGGAAACCATGTGCTAGCAAGGGCCCTATGGATGCCTAACAATGATGCTCTAGGAGTTTGGAGGGGGGTTTATATAGTTTCTTGAATGAATTTGGGTCCTTGGATCTAGAGAAATCAACTCTCAACCTAAGATCAGCTTCTTTTGATTAGAACCATTGGATTTATCAAATGGATGGTTAGGATTGGTTCTTTATATGATATCTAGGGCAAAGGGGAGGAAAATAGGTGCCTTCATTCTCCACCATTGGATCTGGGGCTGATCTGGACCGTCGGATTAGTGCTGACATCAATTTGGTTAAGATAAGCCACTATTTTTGGAGAAACTTTACATTATTGAATTTTGATCATAAAAAAAACTTATCCGGTGAAAAGAACTCCTGGATCCTCCTTCCTTTATGCTTTGGTGCATCTCCACCCTTGAATATGAGCTCATCTTGACCGTACAACATGGTTCAATCATTGTTTGCCATGTGGCAACCCTTCAAGCCTTCAATTTTCTTATTCTAGGAAACTGCGGTGACCTTGAAAACTAGATTTTGTGCTCTTCAACCCTTCAAATATCCTTTGATGAAGATAAAAATTTGTAAGGCTATGTTTTGAAAGGCCTCCTTTAGGAATATGCAAAAAAAACTCCCATCTGAATCTCCCTTGTACAAGTTTGACTACATTTGGAAGCTTGCAAGGTGGCATTAAGGTGACTAGGAAGCTCTGATAGCCTTGAAACTTTGTAAAAATATGTAGGTTCATATGATCTTTATACATGCCAAACCATATGGCTAACAAAATTCCTATACAAGATTTTGTAGGGTCTAAGTGGAAAAATTAGATTTTTTACAAAATGCACATGGCATATCAATGTGCTAGAAAATCCATTTTCATGTGAAATTCGGGCTATAGACTGCCTTTGATAGGCTTTGCAAGTATATGAGTTTTCATGTGATTTGGAGAAATTGAAATTTTTGCCCTAATTTCCAAAGTTTGACCAGCTTTGACTGCTACCCTAGATTTGCTCGATTTCTTCCAAAGTTTGCATGTGAACTCCCTTTGACATCCTTGATGCATCTTGGACTTCTCACGGAATTCCGGCTACCTTCACTGAATGTGTTTCCTGTAGGCCTTCATGAGTGAGAGAGGAGAGAAAAGCTTGACGACATTCGCCCCCACTAAATCTGCGATTCCTCCGGAAGTGCCACTCTAGTATCTCTGAAAAAAAAAGTTCTAGGCATCAAATTCTCTTATAGGCAACATAAGAAACATGGAAGAAAAAATTGATCATATGCATGAATGAGTAGGCAATATGACATGAATCAAAATTTGCATGAAAGAAAGAATTGAAACAAACAACATGAATATGCATGAACAAATAAGCAACATATAATTAAATGGATAGGAAACATTGACAACATTTAAAGAAAGAAAACAAAAAAGCAAATATATGAAGTGGAAGTATTGAGTCATTTTAAGCATCAGTTCCTCTCACCTTGAAGAAAAATTGGTACCTCTTTCATAAAGTAATCTACCTTAAATACAAGTATAAACAAAGATTTAGGATTTTCAAGAGACATCGTTCATCTTTAGCTTATTTTAGATCAACTCCTTTCCTACATAAATATGAATATGCTCTTTCTCTAATAACATGCAAGGAAATCTAACTAAACTCCACTAATGCATAAATCTACCTATATAGCCCATGATTTATTCTACTATGCCTCCTTATCTTCCTTTGGCTTGCTCTCTCTCCCTTTTTCTTTGATGATGATGATAATGATTCGAAAACTTTATGGTTACGATCACTTTTTTGGGGTGGAAGAAAGTGTAAACTTCCTGGTAACATGTAGCATTTTTTTTTTATGATGGGGAAAAATTAAACCCTGATACAAGGTACAACCATTTTTGATGACGGAGAACAGTCGTTTAAACTCTGATACAAGTGCTGTGAGATGGACTAAGGATGTAGAAACATGCAATAGCAGGAGCTAGGATTTCAACAATTATGCTTTCGATACAAGACACATATGCATGTTTATATATGAAAGTCATGTCACCAAAATAAACCTCCAAATCTACATGTCCTATCTTTCCATAATCCTAGATTATAATCAATTACTACTTAAGATACAATTTTACACAAGTAGAGAAATCATCATTTGCCAATGTACTTGTCATTATCATGTTTCTTGAATAGTTTTATCCTTTTACCTGCAATCAAAGTTTTAAGTGTAGCACCATTTAATTCACAAAGAGTATACGCACCATTGTTGTTGACTTTTGATACAATGTATGGCCCAAACCACCACTGAGTGAGCTTGTTGCGTGCATCATATTGAGAGTCAAATGTACTATCATAAATGAGCACCCAATCTCCTACTTTAATTGGCTTAGGACGCAATCAATGTGTTTTATCAAAATAATGCTTATTCTTCATTCTAGATTCTCTTAATTTTTCCACAACATCATCAAGTCTTAATTTATCTTGTTCTAATTGTTTAATGCACAAACTCAAAAAATCATCAGTAGACATGTTTTGAGACCAAGGCAAATTTGACCATGCAGAAATATGAGACTGAATTGGAAACAATGGTTTTTTACAGTACATGAGTTCAGCAGGCATATACCCAGTAGTACGTGTGCACATCATTCTATCTGCCCAAAGTGCAAAAGGTAAGAATCTAGGCCATTGTTTGATGTGACCATTATATGCTTTAGATATAGCTACTAATGTCAATATACATCCTAGGCCAATAATAGGTACTTCTAATTTTTTCATATGTTCCAAAAAATCCTTTATGATCTGCCCATAATGTCTCATGCATTTTCTTCATTACTTGCAACTGAAGACCTCGTTTTCCTAGGACTCGTTGTGGATTCTTAACCTTACCCTTAGCATGTCTGCAAAGATAACCGTTACATAGGAAAAAGTTATAAGCTCATTTCGTAATGTTACAGAATCTATTTGTAGTCCAGCTAGGTAATGGTTGTAGTGTAGTCAAATACTTTCCTATGTCTCTCCATTCATTTTCGTACTCAGACTCATGAAATTTCTCATACTCGTATATATATGGAACATAGTCAACTCAATTCACATTCTTTATTAGATCACTTTCAAGATCATCATCAAATCTAGCTCTCGATAACATATCAACAACTGAGTTTGACTTACCTGAAAGATGAACTAACTCAGGATTTATGAACTTAATATATGAGATCCATCTAAGCATGGCTATATCAAGAGATGAACAATTGGCTATCATTCCAATGAGAGGCAAACAATCAGTCTCAACTTTGACATTTGCACCAATGAAATATTCTTTGTCTTTTTTCAAAGCTATTACCATACCCCATAGTTCTCGTTTGATCTATGGATATTTTCGTTGTGTTTCATGTAAAATCTTGGCACGAAACCTAATTGCATATCTATTCCCTTCACTATCATCTTGACTTATGACCCAACCTATACCAATAGGACTAGTATCAACAGTCAATATAATAGGTTTGTTAGCAGAATAGTCTACACGCTTAAGGATGGGAGCTTCGAGCAATAATTTCTTCAATTTACGCATAGCTTGAGTGTGTTTGTCAGTCCAAATAAATTTTTGTTTTTCCTCAACAAGTCATAGAGAGAATCAGAAACATGCGCAAAGTGTGTGATCCAAATAACATAAAAGATGCAAGCACCAAGAAATATGCGTACCTCACTCACGTTGTTACATGTTTCAAAAATCTTGCTAATGGTGTCAAATTTTTGTGGGTATGGCTTTCGACCATAATGACCACATAAATGTCCAACAAAAAGAACTTGATTGACACCAAAAACAGATTTTTCTATGGAAAATGTGACACCTACCTCTTCAAATCGTTGAAATATTCGTTCGCAATCAGACATATGGTCAAGAACAAATTTACGACATCGAGATGAATCTAAAATAATGTCCTTTGCACGTTCCTCACTCATTTTAATTGGAATATCATTAATGAATGGCATGGTTATATGAGGGATAAAATAATGTAAAACCATATTCATAGCACTCATCATATGAGCCACAGAATTAGTCGCTCCTTGAGGTAAAGTACACATTCGCACTAAGCCTAAAGGAGTTTTCATTGTGGTTATGTCATGACTATCAATTGCTAATTGGAATTTGTTGGAGCAAGTCTATGACAAGCCTAAGTATTGGATTGAGTCTCACAAAGTCTTAGAACAAGCTTCAAAATGAAGGCTATTTAAAGTTCACTTGTGAACTACCTCTTGTAACTTTTGAAGAGTTTACTTAATGTAAAAGTGAAAGAATCTTAAGTGGTTGAGTCCACTTGATCAAGAATGGAAAGAGGAGCCACGAATTCGTGATTTGTGGTAGGTAGAGAATCAAATCAATCATTGATCGATTGGAGAGTGATTGAGGGAAGTTAGCCTCCCAAACTCAACTACAAATAGATAGCAGTTTTAGTCGTGGTTAGAGAGACCTATGTGAAGACCTCCAAGAGCTGAGCTTTATGCCATATCAAGGTGTGCTTACAAGACACACATATGTATCAGTAAGTCATTGTATTGTACAAGCAATATACTTTCATTTTCATGATTATTTGAGTTCATATTTCCATGTTCTTGTGAAGTATACTACTCACTGCCATTACTCTCAATTTTCTCAGTCAGATTGCAGAGATGTTTTCTCTAAGCTTGGTGCATCATTTTCAGTGATGTAACTTGGTATAGTTAGATCTATAAGTCTACTATACACGCACAAATTTGCATGTCATTTGGATGTTGCAATCGTCAGTTATGTTCAATTGAAGTCAACCCTATCTGTCATTTTCACTTCTCTGTCAGGTACCCGACTTTTTTACTCATCTTGTCAGAGCAATTTCTCAGTGGTTACTAATCCAAATTCAATGCTTTAAAGCGTTTTGTTTTCACATTACTGATAAGTATAACCATACAAATTTTCATAATCATTGGGTTCCTACATTTTGAGTTATGTTCATTTTCTGCTCAATGGTCTCAAACTGTAGCAGCCCGTGAAAATCGGGATGATGTCATCACTTGTTAAAACTCATTCTCAGTGTGTGGTTTATTATTTTTTATGAGATTACTCTTGAAAGTTAGCTCTTTAAGTTAACTAGACTTTGCCAAGAGGAATTAAGCTAATTGTTGTTGTGCTCACAGAATTATGCAAAACACTAGACAAGTGTATGAACCAAGAATAGCAATTTTTTCACCTCTGAGCTAACTCCAACTTATCTGTTTTGATCTATCTTTTTGAGAGTGATCTTCCAAGGTACATAGGGTGTCTAATACATCCATTGGCAAGCTAAAAGGGCCCACCATATACTCCTGGAGTTCATTTGGCTGGTGTAGATCAAGGATTTTGCAACACCTCTACGTCTTCAAGCACATACATATCCATCTCTTCACAGTGGTATTAGAGCAAGGTTGGACAACATGGCAGATGGATTTCCTTCATCAATTGACAAATTGGATAGAGGTAATTACTCAGCTTGGTCATTAAGGATGGAAGCTTATCTCCAAGGTAGAAGTTTATATGGTTATGTGGCTGGAGATGAAGTTATGCCAAGTTTCAGGAACAAAAGTCAACCAACACAAGAAGAGCAAGAAAGATTGAGCACATGGTGCTCCAAGGATGCACTTGCAAGGTCTTATCTCCTCAACTCTATCTCAGATTTTTTGTTGCCTCATATTACAAGTTGTAAGACATCACAGGAAGTGTGGGATGCACTTGAAGCTTTCTTTTCTTCAAGTACTAAAGCTAGGAAGCATCAACTATGGCTGGATTTCACAACTCTCAAGAAGGCTCCCAAACAAAATGTGACTGATTTTGTCACAAAGGTCAAGGACATAGCAGATCAGTTGGGAAGCATTGGAGAGGTAATAGATGAAGAGAAAATTGTAAGGCAGGTCATCAATGGCTTGAAGGCAGATGACAAGTGGGAAGCATTCACCACAACTATGGATTTGTACATGGACATGCATGTACCTGATTTCAATACACTCATTGGAGAACTACTTACTCAAGAGGCAAAGCTTATCAAAAATGGAGAAAGCTCTAAAGGTAATCAATCTTCAGCTTTATACACTGATAAAATGATCAAGTCCAAAGATAACAAAGGAAATGCAAAGAAAGTGGATGATGAAGGAGGTACATATCAAGCTAACTATGCAGGTAGAGGAAGACATGGCAGAGGTAGAGGAAGAGGAGGTAGACAAGGCAGGGGGAGATCCCAACACTCCAAATCATGTTCTATTTGTGGATTAACTAATCATACAACTCAAAATTGCTTTAGGAATTCCAAGAATCAAAGAGGGAGAGGATACAATAGAGGAAGTTATGGCTACTCAAGAGGAAGGTTCAACAACTACCATGGCAACTACAACAACTACAATCATTCAAACTATCAAGGAGGCTACAAAGGAAGGAGAGACTACAATAACTACACAAAAGACTCAAACAAAGAGGATTCATTATTGATCATGAACATGGCTATGCCACAAGGTAAAACTGATGAGCATGTTTTCTACATAGATTCAGGTTGTTCAAATCATGTGGCAGGAAATGTGGCACTCCTATCAGATTTAGAAGATCCAAGGAATAAGCATGAGGTACAAACAGGAGATGACACAAGACATCCTGTGGAGAAAATAGGCAATGTCAAAGCACCTAATGGAAACATCAACCTACTTAGTAAGGTACTCTATGTCCCTACCATTACAAAGAATTTGATAAGTGTTGGGCAGATAGTAGAGAAAGGGTTGCAAGTCAGGTTCTCAAAAGCAGGAGCATTTGTTGAAGATCCACGTCAAGGATTCAGAAAAATTGCAAAAGGTGAAAAGACAGGTAGATTGTTCACATTTGAATTACAGGACACTAGAAACATTGCTCTCTTTAATTATGGTAGTCACACACTCATAGAATTGGAAGTATGGCACAAAAGGTTAGCACTTATTGGCGAAAGGTCATTAAAGCAAATTTGTAGGGACCAAAGTGTACTTGGACTCCCTGACTTGTCAAAACAACATATGATTTATAAGTGTAGTGCATGTCAATTTGGAAAGTCTCACAGGTTACCATTCATGAAGAAAGGTTATATGCATGAAGATCTCTTGGAGTTGGTTCATACAGATGTATGGGGACCTAGCAAGGAAGCTTCAATATCTGGATCAAGGTATTATGTCTCCTTTATTGATGATTGCAGCAGATGGACTATCCTATTCTTTATGAAACACAAAGATGAAGTTTTTTCATGTTTCAAAAGATATTTGGCTCTTGTGGAGAACCAAACAGGTAAATCACTAAAAAGGTTAAGGTCAGATGGAGGGGGAGAATACTTCTCCCATGATTTTGATTCTTTTCTTCAAGAAAGAGGAATCAAAAGAGAGGTAACTACAAGGTACACTCCTGAGCAAAATAGAGTGGCAGAAAGGAGGAATAGGACACTTGTTGAAGCTACAAGGTCTATGTTGAATGAAAAGCATTTACCTAATTACTTATGGGCTGAGGCTGTATCTACAACCACTTACTTGATTAACAGGTTGCCTTCAATATCCCTTGATGGGATGACTCCATATGAGGCTTGGAATGGAAGAAGACCAAGCTTAGATCATTGTAAAATTTTTGGATGTATTGCTTTTTATCATGTTCCTTCACACGTTAGAGGCAAGATGGATCCAAAGGCAAAAAGGTGTGTATTTATTGGATATGACAACAATCAAAAGGGCTACAGGTTATACAACCCTACCAACAAAGGATTCTTGGTAAGCAGACATGTAGTTTTTGATGAGAACAATTCATGGTATGAAGATTCATGCAGGAAGGTCAATTTACCATATGATCTTGAAGAAGATTTTCCAAAGCTTGGTAGAGAACAACCAAAGATTGAAGAACAAGACACCTCAGAGGATGATGAAGAATCTCATATGGAAAAGATCAAAGCATGGAAGTCTAAAGGTAAAGCAAAATTGCAGGAACTTGGACATGAGGCAGAATCATCACATCATGGCCTAAGAAGATCTATGAGGGAAAAGAAAAAATCGGAAAGGTATGGGTTTGACACCTCATTAGTAACTAAACATTCTATCTACATAGCACAGGACATAAACCAAGAGGAGCCATCATCATTTGAAGAGGCCAAAACAAAATCAGAATGGAAGCATGAAATGAAGGAAGAGATTGAAGCACTTGAGGAAAACAACACTTGGGATTTGGTGCCCAAGACTTCATCCATGAAGGTAATAGGCTCAAGATGGGTCTATAAACTCAAGAAGAATAATGATGGTTCCATTAACAGGTATATGGCAAGGCTTGTAGCAAAAGGCTTTGCACAAACTGAGGGAATTGATTATGAGGAGACCTTCTCTCCTATGGCAAAGATGCCTACTATTAGGGTTTTGCTTAGTATTGCCTCTTCCAAGAATTGGAAGATACTTCAACTAGATGTAAAGAATGCATTCTTGAATGGTTGGATAACAGAAGAGGTATATATGGCACAACCACTTGGTTTTGAGAATCAAGTTTACCTGATTATGTGTGTAAACTTAACAAAGCATTGTATGGTCTCAAGCAAGCTCCAAGAGCTTGGAATTTCAGGCTTGTTTCATTCTTGCAGGACAAAGGCTTTCAACCAAGCAAGGCAGATCCTTCACTTTTTATCAAAAAGAGTAACTCTGAGGTCATCTACCTATGTGTATATGTAGATGATATTATATTGACGGGAAATGATGTAGATGGTATGAAGAAGATCACAGATCAGATGAGAGAAGAGTTCAAGATAAGTGATCTGGGTTCACTTACCTACTTCCTAGGTTTGGAAGTTGTCTACGAAGATCATGGTTTGTTTCTCACTCAAAGAAAGTACATTAAGGACATGTTGGCAAAATTCAAGATGCAAGATTGTAAGATTGCAGGTACTCCAATGGAGGTCAATCACAAATTGAGCTCACATGAAGGTGAACTCATAGAGGACATCACATCATATCAAAGTCTAGTGGGTAGTCTCAACTATGCCACATTGACAAGAGTAGATATATGTTACAGTGTGAGTGTGCTAAGTCAGTTCATGCACACACCAAGGAAACCACATATGGATGCTGCAAAAGGATTCTCAAGTATCTCAAAGGAACAATAAATGAAGGACTTTATTATCCTTATGTATCTGATTTAGGTTTGAAGCTATTTTCCGATGCAGATTGGGCTGGCTCCAAAGAAGATAGAAGGAGCACTTCAGGTTATCCTACCTTTGCAGGTTCAAAGTTTATTTCATGGTCATCCAAGAAGCAACCCACAGTTGCTCTCTCTTCTACTGAAGCTGAATATAGAGGTCTTGCCATAGCTACTCAGGAAGCTATGTGGATGAAGACATTATTCAAAGATCTTGGATTGGAGTTTGGAACTCCAACTATTTATGGTGACAATATGAGTTCTATTCATTTGGATGCTAATCCTATTTTCATGAAAAGACTAAACATATTGAAGTTCATTATCACTATGTACAAGAAAAGGTTCTAAGAAAAGAGATTCAAATATCATATGTGTCCACTCATCAACAATGTGCAGATATTCTAACCAAAGCATTGGATGGTACAAAGCTTTGCAAATTCAAGGCTATGATTGGTTTACAGGTAATCTTGGAAGATTGAAGACCTCAAGCATACTTGGCTTGAGGGGGAGCTGTTGGAGCAAGTCTATGACAAGCCTAAGTATTGGCTTGAGTCTCACAAAGTCTTAGAAGAAGCTTCAAAATGAAGACTATTTAAAGTTCACTTGTGAACTACCTCTTGTAACTTTTGAAGAGTTTACTTAATGTAAAAGTAAAAGAATCTTAAGTGGTTGAGTCCACTTGATCAAGAATGGAAAGAGGAGCCACAAATTCGTGATTTGTGGTAGGTAGAGAATCAAATCAATCATTGATTGATTGGAGAGTGATTGAGGGAAGTTAGCCTCCCAAACTCAACTATAAATAGATGGCAGTTTTAGTCGTGGTTAGAGAGACCTATGTGAAGACCTCCAAGAGCTGAGCTTTATGCCATATCAAGGTGTGATTACAAGGCACACATATGTATCAATACGTCATTGTATTGTACAAGCAATATACTTTCATTTTCATGATTATTTGAGTTCAGATTTCCATGTTCTTGTGAAGTATACTACTCACTGCCATTACTCTTAGTTTTCTCAATCAGATTGCAGAGATGTTTTCTCTGAGCTTGGTGCATCATTTTCAGTGATTTAACTTGGTAAAGTTAGCTCTATAAGTCTACTATATGCTCACAAAGTTTCAGGTCATTTGGATGTTGTAATCTTCCGTTATTTTCAATTGAAGTCAACCCACTCTGTCATTTTCACTTCTCTGTCAGGTACCCGACTTTTTTACTCATCTTGTGAGAGCCATTTTGCAGTGGTTACTTATCCAAATTCAATGATTTAAAGCTTGTTGAATTCAGCTTATTGTTTAGTATAACCATACAAATTCTCATAATCATTTAATTCCTAAATGTTGAGTTATGTTTATTTTTCTGCTCACTAGTCTCAAACTATAGCAGCCCATGAAAATCGGGATGATGTCATCACTTGTTAAAACTCATTCTCAATGTGTGGTTTATTATTTTTGATGAGATTACTCTTGAAAGTTAGCTCTTTAAGTTAACTAGACTTCCCCAAGAGGAATTAAGCTAATTGCTGCTGTGCTCAGAGACTAATGCAAAACACTGGACAGGTGTATGAACCAAGAATAGCAATTTTTTCACCTCTGAGCTAACTCCAACTTATCTGTTTTGATCTATCTTTTTGAGAGTGATCTTCCAAGGTACATAGGGTGTCTAATACATCCATTGGCAATTTAAAAGGGCCCACCATATACTCTTGGAGTTCATTTGGCTGGTGTAGATCAAGGATTTTGCAACACCTCTTCATCTTCAAGCACATACCTATCCATCTCTTCACAGAATTGGTCATATCTAGGATATAAATCACCCATTGAATAGATAGAGTGACCTGAAAATGATTCAGCAAACTCATCTACAATGGGTCCTGTTCCTACATTCCTTATGGTGACTTTATTGATGGGTTGGAGATCTTGAATAAAACATAGTTTCTCATTCTTTTTAGGCACAATGAACCATCAATTTGAGAAAGGTGCAAAAGATGGCTCTAAAATTCTCATGTTTATCTTCTCCTTAAGTAGTTTCATTAGCTCAGGTAAGTGAGCCTTTGGAACTGGTATAGGGCAAAGATTCCATGGAATATGTGGAATAATAAAGATTATCATGGGTGCAACTAGCTTAGGATCCACACAACCAATCTCATGAGGATACATAGTAAAGGCTTTTCCATGGCTACATATGGCTCTCTCAAATATATCTCTCTCTACTAGGAAAAGAAAATCATCATCTTTACCAATTTTCACATGTTGGTTGTCTCATCCGTGAATGTATGTCCTATGTTTTTCTTATCCCGAAGAATTCGATTGTTTTTCACATGAATAATTTTTTCATTGCTTCCTTGGGGTAATGGCTGAGCTATGGGTTTGATTTTTTTGTCTACAGTTTTGTACTTTGTTTCAACTAAGGCATCATGTGTTTGGTTAAATTTTGAGCACTTGTCAAGATTGAGAGCATACTCTTGGATTAGAGCATACTCATCAAGGGAAGAAAGAAGAATAATATGGGAATGAGAATTTTGTTGAAGACATAACTGTAACTCCTCAAGAGTAGAGAAACAATGAGATGTCTCAATCACATGCTCAATGTTCTCATCATGTTCTATGATTTTGTTGTTTTTATAATTTTTTTGGGTTTTTTGGATAAAAGAATTGGACAATTGACTCTTATGAAGAAAATCTAATCTAGAATGTGGAAAACAGAGTGACAAACTATTGTACATGTTGGTTGGATGCAAGATGTCAAACCAATATCTACTGTTGTCCCGCTCAACAATGGATTCTATCCGAAATTTTGATCATATGTAGCTCCAAACATGAATCAAGGTGCACAATCACTACAAGCATGCTCATGACCCTGAGTAACAATAGGTTTCTTTCTAATTGACAATCGATTCCTAGGATGATTCACTCCTACTGTCATGACTTGAAGTGATTGCATTCCATCCTTAGACTTAAATCTAGCATAGGTAGACCCATCATCCATGGCTTTAGTTTCCATACGACTCTCACAAATAAAGGGTTGACCTAAGAGAACTTCATAGGAGCAATTATCTTGAATAAAAAAGTGAAACTCTTCTATGATTCCTCCTATGGATATGGGCACACTAGTACAAGCTCCATACAGGGTACCTACACCATTATCTGTAGTTCTCATATGCCATCCACAATCTTTATCTATGGGCTATCGAAACTTATCATAGACTTCTCTTGAAATCACATTGATTTTGGAGCCGGAATCTACTAATGCATTTACAGTGATAGCGTTCTTATCATTTCCTATTTTAACATGCATCTCTGATGTACCTCTAGACCAAAATTTTCTTTTAAAGTGACTTTCAGGATTGTTTTCATGATTTTCATGTTCATGTTGAATAGGCCCTAAGAAATTTTTATTAACATTTATTTCATCATCATCAAAGCCCTCTTCATCAGATTCATCAAAGTTTAAGGCTTCATTCATAGCTTGATCTTGATCTCGAGAATCTTGCATCTCAGTATCTAGATTAAGCGAAAACCTCTTACTTTTAGTTAGGTGGATAAATTTATCTTTAAAAACATGCTTTGCAATAGAGAAAACTTGTTCAAAAAGACATAGTCACTTGACTCTTAAGCAAAATGTCATCTAAAATCTCCATACGATCTATTTTTCTCTCAATTTCTCAAATCAAGATGGCTTTAGGTTTTCTTTTTTATTTCTTTTGATTTTGCTCAGCATCTTGTTTTTGTTCATGTTCTCATGTTTGGTCTTCAGTTTGTTTTGATTGTTCTTATTTATCTAAAGGCTTTGGTTCTGTTTTTCTTTGCTTTGTCTTCTTCCCTTTTTGTTTATCCTCTTGTTTTTGTTCATTGGGTTGTGATTCTTGTATTTTATCTTTGGATTGTGATGTTTCTCCCTGATTTATGATTGTTTCTATTCCCTCTGAGGTTTGTTTTCGAGTCACTCTTCTTTCACTAGGCTCAGCTTCATCTCTTTTTCATTTTTCTTCTACATTGGATATGTGAGAAATAAGAGATTGATCTTCTATCGGTGACTCCCAAGCCATTATTCTCCTAATCTCATCTCCTGCTCTTACTAAATCCTCTATGGAAAAGTCACCTTCCTTTGTGGGTTTACTTGAATCTACTTGCTGTTCATGAAGAGCTTCTAATTTCACTCCTCTAGTTCCTATGTCCGTTACGGTTATATTTTCATAGTGTTTTTTCATTCCTCCCTGACCATAATTTCCTTGCAAAGGTAGCCTAGATCGATAGTCATAGATTTTCTTGTCTATTTCTATTACTAGTCATTGCTCCTTAGCAACCTTCAATAGTTCACAATCTCTCAAAAAGTGCTCTAACGAATCACACCAAGGACACCTACGAGGGCCATGCACAAAACCATTTTGATTTTGAGGATTTTGTTTAACTTATGGTGGAAAATTTTGAAATTGAGGATTTTGTTGATAAGGTATTGCTTGAATAGGGTAATTAGGATTTTGATAAGGTAATTGATGTATTTAAGGAGCTTGGGGAGCAACATGTGGTACTTGAGGTGCAAGAGGAGCTTCCATAGTATACGGTTGATGATTTTGAAAATTTTGATTTTCAGGATTTTGAAAAGCTATTTGAGAAGCTTGAGGATACATGTTTTGATACATTTGAGGATTTTGCACATGAGGATAAGGATTTTGCATTGAAGGATTATGCATTGGAGGAACTTGATATGCTTGAGTAGGAGCTACTTGTGGATTTTGATTGGTAGCTATAACATGTTGATTAGGCTCTTGAAAAGACATTGGGTTCATTTGATTTTGGAAAGTTTTGGAGTAATTAGATTGTAAGCATCTATAGTCTTGGCCAAATTGGATCGTGTAGCAATAAGACTTTCCGTTTGCTTAGTGAGAATTTCCACTTGAGATTGTTCAACTACACTTTTATTTGGCTCTACTTTAAAACATTGGGTAGGCTCCATCATTTGAGGAATAGGAGTAGAGTCAAAAAGCATTGCATGGGATTGTTCTCTAACCTCCTCCTTAGTTTGTGGAAGGCTAGCTTGAGGAAGATTTGTTTGCTCATAAAGCATGGATTGTCTTTGATGTCGATGGGCTACAACCTCTACTACTTTACACTCTTTTTGCCAATTGTCAGTAAGGCCATAGCGCTTATCCGGCTCTTCTAATCGCCGTTCAACTTCCCTACGAGTTTCAGGATGAAGAAGCTTAAGAAAATTGATCACAAGATCAGGGTCCAAAGTTATCTTATCCTGATCAAGAAGTTGTTCATAGCATCTAATATACTCATTTTGTAAATGAGTAATAGAGCTACTAGTCTTTGGGGAATTGACCCATCGTAAGAATCCATCCCGATTATGTAGGCTATAATGTTGAAGATAGAATTCTTTGAGCATCTCCTTTCTAAAATCACTCCAAGGAAGACTATCGTATTGAGTGACACGGTTTATGATAGAGCTATCAACAATTCGTTCAAAGAATGATATCAAAAGATCTTCAGGAAGACCAAAAATCATAGCTTTCTTTTCAAACAAATTTAAGTAGCTTGTAATGTTGATGCCATTGAATTTTCCCTTCTCTCTCAACATAGAAGAGACTATTCTTTAGCTTTGTTTCTCAACAATAAGGGATTTGAATCCTTCCTCCATCTTATGTGAATAAGCGAGTGATGCACGATGTTCTAGATCTCTCACAAATGCATTTACTTCACGACAAAGGTGTGCACGATATTGTGAGAAATCTAGCGCAGCACTCAAGAATGATGATGATGATATGATGAGGATGAAAAATCTGAAACAAGAAATATGGATCACAAACTCCCAACAAGATCAGAAGCAAATGCCACGAAGCGATTCACGTCGGGTTCAAATGTGGAGGTGATCGCAATCCGGGTGGATCGGGTTCGGTCGTGGCACACGGAGAGTGTATGAAGCTAGTGAGTGTTGGAAGGTCTTTGTGATAAAAATGTGAAGGTGAAGATGAAGTTGGGTATGGGGAGGAGAGATGTCATGATTTAATTGTGAAAGGGGAACATATGGATGTATGCATGATGATAACAAAAAGAAAACCACGGACATGAATCAGCTTTTGAAAGGAAGAATGGTCCACGAATGGAGCTTCTTATACACTTTCAAAAATCAATTCATAAGCATGGTTTCTTGTGCATGTATGCATGATCAAAACAAATAGAAAACCACACACATAAATCAACTTTTGAAAGAAAGAATGGTCCACAAATGGAGCTTCTTATACACTTTCGAAAATCAATTCATAAGCATGGGTTTCTATGGGTGGTATGAATGCATGTGGGTCATGATGTAAAAAATGAATAGAAGATTATACTCTCAACCTTAATGGAGCATCCTCACTAGTTCAACGCAATACTGCGGAGCCTTCTCACACATAGAAAGAGATAGAAGATGACATGTAAAAACATAGAAGAGACAAAGAGATAAGAGACATGAGACGTGAATAGAAGATAATGTTATGACAAAAATATACATGAATGTTGTGAAACGTCAAGCTAAGCATTCTACTAGTCAAAGGTGGTCCACACGACCCTCTCAGCATGACAGTTCAACCGAATGTCACACGTAAGAGGATAGGTCCCACTTCATTCACCCTATGTCTTTCTAGGATCGTAATGTGTTTCTAAAGATTTCTAAGACACATAAAACCAGCTCTAACTCACTCACACGCCCCACTAAGGGTGAGTAAATAAAGAGAAACTGGGTTTATGAGCCTATCTTAGAGAGAAATTCTGAAAAATTGAATCTAGGAACTATGCTCTTACTAGCCCACCTTGGATCCTCACACGCTCAACTGAGGGTGATCGTCTCAAGGAAACCATG
Organism: Ceratopteris richardii; assembly: GCA_020310875.1. NCBI lineage: Eukaryota > Viridiplantae > Streptophyta > Polypodiopsida > Polypodiales > Pteridaceae > Ceratopteris > Ceratopteris richardii. Next base: position 37,374,480 of record CM035411.1, on the reverse strand, counting down.
TGCTAGCAAGGGCCCTGTGGATGCCTAAAAATGATGCTCTAGGAGTTTGGAGGGGGGTTTATATAGTTTTTTGAATGAATTTGGGCCCTTGGATCTAGAGAAATCAACTATCAACCCTAAGATCAGCTTCTTTTGATTACAACCATTGGATTTGTCAAATGGATGGTTAGGATTGGTTCTTTATATGATGTCTAGGGCAAAGGGGAGGAAAATAGTCGCCTTCATTCTCTACCATTGGATCTGGGGTTGATCTGGATCATCGGATCAGTGCTAACATCAATTTTGATAAGATAAGCCACTATTTTTGGAGAAACTTTGCATTATTGATCTTTGATCATGAAAAAAATTTATCCGGTGAAAAAAAATCGTGGATCCTCCTTTCTTTTTGCTTTAGTGCATCTCCACCCTTGAATATGAGCTCATCTTGACCGTACAACATGGTTGAATCATTGTTTGCCATATGGCAGCCCTTCAAGCCTTCAGTTTTCTTATTCTAGGAAACTACAGTGATCTTGAAAAGTGGATTTTGTGCTCTTTCACCCTTAAAATATCCTTCGATGAAGATAAAAATTTATAGGGCTATCTTTTGAAAGGCCACCTTTAGGAATATGCAGAAAAAACGCCCATCTGAATCTCGCTTGTAAAAGTTTGACTACATTTGGAAGCTTGGAAGGTGGCATTAAGGTGTCTAGGAAGCTCTGATAGCCTTGAAACTTTATACAAATATGTAGGCTCATATGATCTTTATATATGGCAAACCATATGGCTAACAAAAATTCCTATACAAGATTTTGTAGGGTCTAAGTGGAAAAATTACATTTTTAACAAAATGCACATGGCATATCAATGTGCTAGAAAATCCATTTTCATGTGAAATTTGGGCTATAGACTGCCTTTGATAGGCTTTGAAAGTATATAAATTTTCATGTGATTTGGAGACATTGAAATTTTTGCCCTAATTTCCAAAGTTTGACCAGCTTTGGCCGCTACCCTAGATTTGCTCGATTTCTTCCAAAGTTTGCATGTGAACTCCCTTTGACATCCTTGATGCATCTTGGACTTCTCAGGGAATTTTGGCTACCTTCATTGAATGTGTTTCCTATAGGCCTTCATGAGTGAGAGAGGAGAGAAAAGCTCGACGACAGCGCATTAAGTCTATGAAGTAACATATACCTGAATCTGTAGAATTTGGGAAAATACAAATAGGGCCTCTATTTTACAGACCCCTAACCATCCCAAGAACCTAGATTTGATAACAGTTTAAACAATAAAGTTTAACAAATATGAAGATATGAAGTATCAACTTGCAGCTTTTGGAGTTCTCACGGTGAGACGTTTGTCCACTTATGTTTCAAGTAGGAGTTGCAGATTCTTGGGAGGAATTTGTTTGAGGAAAATTTTCACAACTTTGTGAGAAGCATGGACACTTGGAGACATTGAGGTAGCAAATCAAACATTCAGTCATGAAGGTTTGGTGAGAGCAGATTCTACACAGGTATTTTGTTGGAGAGATCATTGATCTTGGATGATCTAATAAGATCTTGTATGATCTTGGATAATCTATGATCTTGTATGATCTTGGATGATCTTCAATGATCATGAAGATCTTGAGTATTTACGAGTCAGATATCTATCCTTTGTTTGTAAAGTTCTTAACATTGGAAGAAGTAAGTCAAAAATTCAGATTCTATCAAATTAGTGTTGCAGAGGAAAAGAAAAAGATACTTGTTATGTTGCAGAAGGTTATGAATCCTAAAATGCTTTTCAACAAGGTTTTTTTGATAGATCAGCTAACCTTATTCTAGATTTTTGGGAATCTGAGGAATGACAGGGAAAGCTATTGGCAAATGCACAATGCTAATAAAAAGGGTTCAGAATTGTTGTTTCAGGCACTAGTATTAATGTTATGAAAAATCAGATTTATGAAGGAAAACGTTCCAGATTTCATAAAGTCTAATATATTTGAAGAATTCTGGATACTAGTGTTAAATCATCCAGGGGCTTGATGAAACATGAAGACTTATTTTTTAGCCATATGTGAAAGAATGCAGAGTCATACCTATAAGAACTCCAGGTATTCCTATATCTCCTTTGTCAATTTCTCTTTATGTTCCAGCTTTGAAAGAAGAAGGAAGAAGGACAATGTCTGGAGAAAGTTCCTATTAGGTGTTCCTGTTCAGGTGAAGGTTCCAAAGTTCTATTAAAGAGAAATTTGGTATTTCAGAGAGGTATGTTTTCAGAAGTGAGCACATATATGTTTATACCAGATTTTGGAGGAAAGAGGTATGAAGGACTTACAAATAGAACAAAGATGAAGACAAGATGACATCATAGATATGAGATTTTGGTAAAGACTCTCATGAGTTCAGTTGAGTATAGTCAGAGATGAACCAGCTAGTGTTCATAATACACTAATTTGTGAGTTGTCAATCACAAGTCCTAGGATTCAATCCCTGATTCTGTTTAGAGTATTTACATGACACAGCAGAACACGTTGAGAAACATTGTGTAAGGTAAGAGCAAATATGTGGATCCTAGTGTATATTTACAAGTTTGAGAAGACACGAGATAGCAGGTTGAGAGTCAGTACATGCTACATATGTTGTCAAGCAGTGATTGCTTGATGTATACACTATTGGATATCTAGTTTGCATATTTTCTTAGGTATTATGGTTCATATTAAGCAAGATCAGTTTTTTGAAGTTTGAAGAAAGTCAAATTCAGTTTTGAAGAAGACTTTTGAAGAAAAGGTTTGAAGGTCAATTCGGGAGTATAAGTTTGAAGTTTATGATAGTTTGTTGATGAATGACATTACATATCCAGTTCAGTTTGTACCAATATGATATTGTAGGGAGGATTGTTGGAAAACAATGTCACATCAGTCCAAAATCATTTTAGGCCAGAAACCCTAAATTTTGGTACTTAGTCATTTTTGGCACAAAAATGGGTAAACTTTTTATGAGTCTATCTTGTAGAGCTTGAAGAGAACTTTCCAATGGTATATGACATTCAGTCATCAGAGATCAGATTTGGGAGAAAAAGCTAACCCTAATTTTCTATTGATTTAGGGTTTTGACCTCATATGATAGCTCTCCACATGAGGATCATAAAAATGTTGTTAGATCATTCATCAGGTAGTCAAAAGTGTGAAAAAGCAGGTCAAGAATTTATTTTTAAACTTAGCTAAAAGCAAATTTAAAAATAAAGCAAACTCACTTAAAATAAAGCAAAATCAATTTGAAAAGTGATGTGATTAAAATAAAGCGCTTTTTTGTGAGTTTTTTGCATGGGGTTTTAAAACCTATATATGACAGTCTTGGGTCACTTTAATAGACATCCTACACCAATTGGCAATGCTAGTTCTTGGTCCCTCAATAGAGGTGTTGCTCTAGCACACATGGGGCAGCCATGGTGCAGTTTAGAAACATGTTGAGGAGCAGCTATGGAGTACTTCTTGGAGAAGAGTGTGCTCACACTCTTGTTTATGGAGAGGACTTACCCATCAGCAGCTTGGTGGTGTGGATGAGCCATCTACATAATGTATTTGAAGATTGTCTTCTACATGAAGATTTCGGCATACTTCAAAGACATTGGATGGAGCTTAATAGAAGATTTGCATCTTATGTTAAGAAATTCAGGTACATATTGTCACAGACACAAAGGAAACTATCATACATCTTAGATTCTATGTGACTTTCCATATCTCATGATTGGCTTAGATTTTGGAAAAATTAATGCTTCCATCATGTCGCGAATGTGCCAAAACCCCAAGATCGACTGTCTATTTGCTGAATTCTGACACCCGGAGGTCTTGTTTCCAATTGATGACATCATGATGACATTGTCAAGTCGTAATCACCATGGAGAACCGCCTTTGAACACCAATAAAAGGAGGGATTCACCACATTCATTCTCTGTCTTGCAAATCTCAGTCTTGGGAGCTCAAGGGTTCGTGATTACCAAGTAAGTACTTTCAAGTTCGAGTTCAAGTTCTATTCTTGTCTCTTGCTCTAGTCTTTTCTAGTGTTGTATTGTGGACATCCTTTCTTGACCTATTGTAATCTCATATTATGAGATCCTTTCTAGTTATTTCTTGTATGTAGTTCATATCCGTGAAGGAAATTCTTGTAATCGAGATATCTTGTTGCATACCTATAGTCCCCGGTTGTGGGATCTCCTATATCATCTCTAGTCCAATTTTCCATTCCTATTGGTCCCATGTTGTGGGATGTCTTGTATTGGCTACATCTGCTTGTGTTATTTTCCCTACGTGGGTGATCTTCTAATCATAAGTGTATTTTTGAAATCTTGTCTACTCTAGTCAGAGAGCACAATTTAGTGCTCCCCTGACATTTTTGCAAGACTATCTTCATCAAGAGCAAGCACCATGGATTCCCTATGCAAGGAGATTCAATTACCATAAAGGACTTGATAAAAAAATTCAAAGATATGAAAAGATTGCTACGACAAGATGATCGATAAGTTTCAAGCTATGCCTTGAATATCAAGATGTTGTGTCATGGAACCTCATATCAAGAAGGCTACATGCTTAATCAGTTTCGAAGTGGCCTCAATCCTGAAGTCAAACATCTCTTACTATCCATGCCTCAAGCAAATACCTTGGAGGATGTTATCAATCAAGCAATTCAGTGTGAGAATCAGTTGTTAAAAGAAATCCAAATCCAAGAGTCAGAAGTCTTGAATAAAAAAGACACTACTCCTCAAGAATCTGAACCAAGAATCTTTGAAGCCCAAAAATTCATTACAAATGATATGGAGTATGCATGTTATCATGATATCAAGAAGGTTAAGGATAAGGAGGAGTTCATGTTCAATCAAGGAGGTGTGCTTACTCAACAGTCTTCATCAAAGATCTTGGAAACACCACAATATTCCACTAGAAGCTCAAAGGATTTATCACGTGAAGAACCCAAGGAAGCTCAAGAGACACCCAATCCTTCACCAACTATAAGGATTGAGGATCATGAAGGATTCGAGGTCATGCATGTATTAGATTCAAGGATCTCTCAAAGCACATTGGAATGCCTTATTTATTGGAAAGCTTATGACATTAGTGACTTGGGAACTTACAAAAAATCTTCAGAGAGAAAAAATCAACGTTCGTGAATTCCATAGGAAGAATCCAATGAAACCCAAGCTAGATAACATGGCCGCTCTTCGTGGAACTCGTCACTTGAGGGGGAGATGATGTCACGAACACAAAGGAAACCATCGTAAACCTTAGATTCTATGTGACTTTCCATATGTCATGATTGGTTTAGATTTTGGAGAAACTAATTCTTCCATCATGTTTGGAATGTGCCAAAACCCCAAGATCGACTGTCTATTTGTTGAATTCTGACACTTGGAGGTCTTGTTTCCAATTGATGACATCATGATGACATCATCAAGTCGTAACCGCCATGGAGAACCGCCTTTCAACACCAATAAAAGGAGGGATTCACCACATTCATTCGCAGTCTTGCAAATGCCAGTCTTGGGAGCTCAAGGGGTCGTGATTACCAAGTAAGTACTTTCAAGTTCGAGTTCAAGATCTAGTCTTGTCTCTTGCTCTAATCCTGTCTAGTCTTGTATTGTGGACATCCTTTCTTGTCCTGTTGGAATCTCATATTAGGAGATCCTTTCTAGTTATTTCTTGTATCTAGTTCATATCCCTGAAGGAAACTTTTGTAATTGAGATATCTTGTTGCCTACCTATAGTCCTGGGTTGTGGATCTCCTATATCATCTCTAGTCCAGTTTTCCATACCTATTGGTCCTAGGTTGTGGGATGTCTTGTATTGGCTACATCTTCTTGTATTATTTTCCCTACGTGGGTGATCTTGTAATCATAAGTGTATTTTCAAAATCTTGTCTACTGTAGTTGGAGCGCACCATCTAGTGCTCCCTTGACACATATTCTCTTTATGCACATAGGTACTACTTGAAGTATATGAGAGTGGCATCCATATTAAGAGGAGTCCTATTCAACATAGGTACAAGAGAATCAGTACATGTATGATTTATGCATATTTGGATGAGGTGTTCGAGAAGGTATGTTCATATGAGTTTCAGGATTTCTGGCAGCAAACTTGTTAGCATTTTTTGCTACTTTTGTAAGTATCTGATCTTTTCACACACGTATCTGACTTAGGGTCTTCCATAGCCTAAAGTTAGGTAGGGTTTTCTAATTATAAGTTTCACATTGATCCTTCCTTTTCCTGTCACTCATATTCACTCTTCTACAACCTATTAGGTTACACATCTCATATTTATTCAGATTTCTGTCCATACATCTGAATATTCTTGTAACATTTGTATCTACACTCTTCCATCTATTTTTGTTCACATAGAGTGGTTGAGAGTTTTGCCCCCACATTGTAATTCGAACATTTGTATATATGATAGTGTGAGTAAGCAGTGGCTTACGTAACACTTTACACATGTTGTCTAATCTTTCTCTATCTTTGTCTCATCATTTGTATGATTAGAGTGTGGTATGTTCATGTTTTGTCAGTATTGGAAGATTAATGAAATTTATGTTGTAGATCCTGGACCTATGGAACTACGGACCTGTGGTATTAGTTATGGGCCTACTAAATTTCCAACAATTGTTCCATGCCCAACACAAGATCATCTTGAGCAAGCATTTGATGAAATTCCAATGCCCTACAATACAGAACTAGATAAAAGAAAAGGAGCATTATTGGTGTCCCAAATGACACAAAGTTTTCAAGAAGTAGTGGTGCATGTGATGGAGGAAGCAAAAATAAAAAGCAAGTCTTGGATGGAATCATAAAGCCATGCAATGTACCATATGGTATTATGAAAGAACAGACATGTAGGTACATTAAGAAAGTTACCTAGTAGGGTTGGAACAAGGATTTGAACTTCAAGTTAAATGCCTCTACCTATATGCAAGAGGAATTCAATTCAGCCGATTGTGTCTAGATCAAGGGATTTATGGAGAAGAATCCAACTTTGTAGGTGCACTCGTAGAAGGCACCATACTTATTGCAAGTAAATCTAGCATTTGCATAGTGCCAAGGCATTGACCATGCCCTTAGTTTTGGGAAGAGCAGAAAAAGGATATATTATCAAGCCTGTGACATACTTATGTTAAACGCTTAAACGCGAGACTAACTATCAGAAACACATTTAAGCACCTAAGTGGGTTCTTGGGAGTGGTAGGGGTCTGTGAGACAGAGGCCCTGTACTTAGTTCCCCAAAAGTAACCACTTCAGATACAGTAATATACTGATGCCAAGAACTCTATCAAGATTTCATGACACTTACAGTTCTCGTCGTAGCTCGGCCAACGTGTACCGAATACACTAAGATGCTATATCGCTAAACTTACTAAAGATACCAGAGACAAGAGTGATAATTCAACCTTTACCGAGTAGGTACCACAATCCGCTCAATGTCCGAAACACAGAGAATCCAATTGTTCAGATACACCGTACTGAAGATCCAGTACTTAACCCAAGAATCCTTACTGTAGCTTAGCCCTTACCGTAGGATGACAGATCTCAATGCTGGAGACAACACTATCCCGCTCAGTGTTAGAACACTATCACAGTTTCACAGACTTCGCTACAAAACTGGCAGAACATTCCCAGAACGAGTACTAACACAATACACGTCCCTAACACAACAATCGCAATAAAGATTCGCAGAAGATTCACTTCAGGCAACGGTTTGATAACAAATCAACAGAACGAGACACATGCTCCAAATTACCCAACCTTGCACACAGTAACGTCATCGCTCAGTCACTCAGATGAATCGTCACACTAGATCAAACTCCGAACAGACAAAACAAGACACTCCTGCGCACAGAATACACAGAATACTCAGAAATCAGTTAAACAACGCTACAGCAATGCTCGGACAATCACCCAGACGAACAGTCTGGTGATTCCACGAATCGTCCCTGAGCATCTATTTTCATTGCTTAATATAAAAGATTACAACTATTATGTAACAACTTTTCGCGCATGCGAACACAAGATTCAGTTTTACATTTTCCAATCCGGCGGCCGACTAACACTTATCTATCGAAAAAAGACTACATTGTTATGATCATGGAAATTTGGTTATCCAAACATGCTCATGTCCTATATTTAACTATAAAACTTACAAATAAGATACATGCTACTTACAGTGATAAAAGTTTTCAAGCATGCTAAGTACACCTTTTTGAAATTCATCAAGATCCATCAAGGAACCAATGCTCTCATTTTTTATCTCTCTATTAAACCTAGAAAATTAACAATTATAGCATATTATTCATGTCTCATGTTTTCATCGAGTCCTTATTTACAAACGTTTGAAGAAGCATTGTTTTAATGTTTTTTTTGAAGTAGACTCAGAGATATTTTTGAGAATTTCATCCAATTTAAATGCTAGACTTGAAGCATATGATCTCAAATTTTTTATCATCCTCAAACTCCATATAATGGAGTCAAATCTTCCCAATATAAAGAATTCATGATCAGGGAAGCCAACCTGATTAACCAAACAAAATAGATAGTATACCAAACCTACATGAGTTTCCATCAAAAGCCTATCAAGAATGACAGAGTTCAAGAGGAGGGATGTGTGAAGGGAGAGACCACTAAAAGAAGAAGAAGGACAAAATCCAAAAATAAATTAATTCAATAAACATTACTCTCTGTAGGGGCACGCATCAAGATGCAACAAGACATAATGAAACAAAAGATATAGGGTGAAGGAATGCATCAGGTCCTAGAGGATGCTAACAAAGAATACACAAGGGACCTTTGAAGCACCACCCATAGAGCTATAGATGCCATTTGAGTCATTGTGTGCATGCATAGCCAACAATGATAATGCAATAAACCTAGTGAATGAATATATGAAATACCAAGGGTGAATTGAAAACAATGGACCAAGGCTCAGATAACATGACAAACAGCCTCTGAGTCTTGATCACTTCCTCTACCACTAGTGGTGTGTGATTAAAAGAAATATACATAGGGAAGTTGCAGCATAGGGTTCAAGGAGAACAAAGGGGCAAGAAATGAGATAATTCAACCATCTTGAGCCACTAATTGAGCATTGGGAAAGTCTTCCATTTGTGTATCAAAATAACCCATAAAAAACCTATCAAGGAACGATAGAGGTTAAGAGGGTGAGAGTGTTGCAAAGAACTAAAGACAAGAAAGTAAAATAAAAAAATTGAAGAAAAGAAAGCCCAAAATGTTGAACAAATGGCTCACTTTTGTCTGCCAAAATCCATTCTAAAGATTCAAAAGGTTTGTAAATGCTCTAGAAGATTCCTCAAGGTGCATGATCCTTGAAGATTGTAACATTTGTTTTGTACAATAGTAGGAGCTTATTGATTTTTAGAAAAAGTGCTCCTCTCTTATCTGAAAGGGCCAAAATTAGGGCACATGTATATAAGTCACTTGTTACTCTTTTGTAAGCACTGTTTTGCCAAATGAAGAGCTAACATTCTAAAATTTTGAATTTGCTTCTTCTTGCCCATGTGCCTTCTTCTTCATGAGCTTCTATGTGCGCTTGAGGCATGGAATGCTTGCCTAAAGGTGTTTTCTACCTTTTGCCATCTCTATTTGTTGTTATTGTGTGAGTGTGTGTGTGTATGTGAAGCATAGGAAGTTTAAAAGTGAGAGTAGGTGTTTCATGCCACTTTGTTTTTTGGCCATAACTTGAAGCACAAAGGTCTAATTGAGCTGAAATACCACCATTGGATGTGTCTCATCGAGAGCTTCAAAATGAACCTGCATATGAGCATATTAACGTAGGGCTTGTTGCAAAAGGTAATGTTCAAGAAAGGATAATTGATTTTGATGAGAAATTTGCTCCCACATGCCGAACAACTATTGTTCATAGCACTGTGCACTTGCAACTCATCATGGTTGGAATGTACATCAGTTGGACATCAAAGCAACATTTCTAAATGGTGAGTTACATGAAGAGATGCATGGATTTCAGCTCCATGGTTTTATGTAGAGAGGGCATGAAAAGAAATTGTGCATGTTGAAAAAGGGATTATATGGTTTTAAGTAAGCACCACATGCTTGATATGAAAAAATACATGCCTAATTGATTGCACATGGTTTTGATAACATTCCAACTAAGAACCCCTTATATGTTAAGCGTCCAAATGATGTACGTCTGATCATTGTTGTATATGTTGATGAAATGATACTCACTATTCCTAATGAGAAGTTGTAGCTCAAGCGTAAGCTCCACCTCCTTTACTTGTCAATCCACGGAGACGTGAGGACCGGTATGAAGTGAAGTGATTCATTGGCGATGCACCACCATGCACTCTCCTTCTCGAGAGCTCCACAACAATATGCTCGAAGTAGAAAAACGAGCTCTTGACGCCGCACAAAGTACTCCGCACAGAGGCCGTAGAATACGCAGAAAACACAGTACATAGGGAGCACGAAGACAAACTTCTTAGGTCTTACAAATGCGGTCGAACTTACAGTCTGTGACTGACCAGGCCACTATATGTTTTATTAAAGAACATATACAAAGAAGTGTCTGGTGGCCATTTGGCCTTTCACATGGACACTAACGGTAACAACCTCCCACTAAAGGCCAATATGGCCAGAGTAACTATGGGAGAAAAATAAAGAATGATAAAGAATACCTGAGTGGAAGTATACAAACTATACCTCCCACCTGATGGGCATGTTACACAGTATACAAGTGACTGTGTAAGATCAAGAATCAAGTAACCCCCATCAAATGACAACAGTGTCGAAAGCTATCCTGTGGTAGAGCTTTAGTCAAAGCATCTGCAACATTATCTCGAGTGTGAACCTTCTCAAGAATAATGCTCTCAGTGGCTAAGCAATCTCTAATGAAGTGATACCTCACCTCAATGTGCTTTGTCTTTGCATGATAGACCGGATTCTTAGCCAAAGCAATGGCACTCTGACTATCACTAAGCAAGTGAGGTACATGCTGAGGTAAACCCATATCACAAGCAAGACGAGAAAGCCACAATGCTTCCTTACATGCCTCACTTGCTGCAACATACTGTGCTTCTGTGGTGGAAACAGCTGTACATTCTTCAAGACGAGATCTCCAAGAGATAGCACCTCCAGTAAAATGAAAAATGTACCCTGATGTAGACTTACGATTGTCTACACAACCAGCATAGTCAGAATTTGTGTAACCAATAATGGATGCTTTTCCTCTACCTAAGCATAGACACTTGTCCTTAGTGCCACTCAGATATCTCAAAATCATTTTGACCGCTTCCCAATGTTTCTTGCCAGGATTAGACATATATCTGCTCACAACTCCCACTACAAATGCAATGTCTGGTCTCGTAGCTACCATAGCATACATGAGACTACCAACAGCAGACTGATAGGGAATTTTGGTCATGAATTCCTTTTCCTCATCTGATTTGGGGCAGTCATCCTTGCTCAATTTCACATATGTGGGTAAAGGTGTACTCAATGCCTTTCCACCCTGCATATTGAATCGGTGAAGTACTTTGGATATGTACTCACTTTGAGACAAGTATATGCATCTTTTACTCGTATCACGAGTAATGCGCATGCCAAGAATGTGTTTGGAATCCCCCAAATCCTTCATATCAAATGTCTGACTCAACTTCTTTTTGAGAATTGACAAATCATAAGAGGACTTCCCAGCAATCAACATATCATCGACGTAAAGTATCAAGCATATCAAGCTGCCATCAGAACATCTCTTTGTGTAGAGACAATGATCCTCATTGCTCCGAGAATAGCCTTGGGACTTCATAAAAGCATCAAACTTTTGGTACCATTGTCTAGGAGACTGTTTAAGTCCATACAAGCTCTTCTTGAGCTTACAAACTAGACTTTCCTTGCCAGGAACTACATAACCCTCAGTTGTTCCATATAGATCTCATCTGTAAGATCTCCATGCAAGAAAGCTGTTTTCACATCCATTTGGACTAGCTCTAAGTCCTCCATTGCAACGAATCCAAGCAACATGCGCAAAGTAGTCATCTTGACCACTAGAGAGAAGATTTCTTCAAAATCAACACCATGTTGTTGCTTAAAACCCTTTGCAACAAGTCGTGCTTTATATTTTTGAGAAGCACTATCTGATGTGAATTTCAGTTTATATACCCATTTACATGGTAAAGCTTTCCTGCCCTTTGGCAAAGGTACTAAGTCCCAAGTACCATTCTTGTGAATAGAATCCAACTCACTCTTCATGGCACGCTCCCACTTGACATGATCCTCTATCTGCATAGCCTCTTTGTAGCAAGAAGGCTCACTGGCATCTGTTAGCATAACAAAATCTAAACCTGGAACATATCTATCAGGTGGATATGAGACACGTGTAGAACGTCTCAATGGTTGCTGAACAGGAACATGTGCAGACTGATCTGAATGGACGTTCTCTTGAACATCCCTATGTGCAACATTTTTATGCATGCTAACTGGAGGACTAGTATCCTCAAACACCACTCTTCTCACTTCAACCTCCTTAATGGGCTGTTTATGCATCTTAGACTCATTAAAAATGACATCACTACTTCTGATCACTGACCGTGTTTCAGGATCCCATAAGCGATATCCAAATTGTCCTTCTCGACCATATCCAAGAAAATGCATTTCTTTGACTTATGGTCCAACTTTTGTCTAAGATTCTTGGGTATATGAACATATGCTTCACACCCAAAAACTCGAAGATGATAATAATATGGTGGTTTCCCTGTCCATAACTCTTGTGCCACTTTCAGACCTTTGGCAGTACTAGGTGAAAGGTCAATGACATGAACTGCAGTCAATACTGCTTCTCCCAAAAACCTTGTTAGAGGTTTGCATGATGCAACATAGAGACTACTCTATCTTGAATAGTTCTATTCATCCTCTCAGCTACACCATTCTGTACTGGGGTATAAGGAGCTGTAAACTCTCTACGAATCCCTCTAGACTGACAAAAAAGGTTGAATTCATGTGAGGTATACTCACCCCCATTATCTGAACGTAAAGCCTAAAGCTTAGTTCCTTTTTCAGTCTCAACTGAAGCAAGCCATTTTCTGAAAGTAGGGAATACATCATCCTTTGACTTGATAGGATATACCCAGACTTTTCTAGTAGCATCATCTATGAAAGTTACAAAGTAAAGAGAACCACCTAAGGACCTAGTAGGCATAGGACCACACACATCTGTATGAACGAGATCTAAAGGCTGAATTGAAGAATCAATGTGCGTTCTATGCACATTTCTGGTTTGCTTTCCATATTGACAATGCTCACAAAATGGAAAATCAGAGAAAGATAACACAGGTAAGTAGCCAGAACGAGAAAGATTTTCCATTCCACTACGAGATATATGGACCAAACGACCATGCCAAATACAAGCCATAGGCTGTTCAGTAACAGCTAACAAGTGTTCTTTCTGTGATAGAAATAAAGGATAAAGTGAGCCAACTTTGCTTCCTTTTGCAATAACCATATTGCCCTTTGATATACGAAAGGACTGAGCATAGAAGACCACCTTGTAACCAAGGTCATCAAGTTGACCAACTGACATCAAACTGCGTGATAACTGAGGTACATGGCGTAGATTATGCATAGTAAATTTTGAACCATCAATGAACTGCACAACCACATCTCCAATCCCCACAACATCACACTGGTAAGAGTCACCAAGTCTCACGGTACCAAGAGACTTTGCTGCATAATTAGAGAACCATTCTCTATGTGGTGTCACATGGAAAGAAGCACCAGAATCTAGCAGCCAGGTGTGGGAAAGAGAATCAGCCATAAGTGCCTCAGATGGCACAGTACTATTAAGTGTCAACACATCAGCATCGTCAAAAATAGCATTAATTTCTTCAATCTTCACAGTCGAAGTAGATGGTGCAGGTAACTGTTTAACATGCCCATCAACATTCTGTCCTTTACCTTTAGCATTCTTTAATGCATAACAGTCTTTCTTCATGTGTCCTTTCTTATGACAATAATGGCATTCAATATCCCTCTTCCTTGATTTACTTCTGCTCTTACTCCGTTGACCATTCTTTTCCTTGTTCTTGCTCCTACCACGTTGTTGATTCTTTCCTTGGTAAGAATCACGAATATTATATGCATCTCCACTCTGAGTGCCAACCATAGATTTTCTACAAATCTCCTCACTCAAGAGTGCTCCACATATGTCATCATAGACGAGTTTACCACCTGGTGCACTATTGCTAATAGCTGTGCAAAATGTATCCCATGATGATGGCAGGGTGCATAACAGCAATACTGCTTTCATTTCATTGTCCATATCCATTTTCTGAGCCTGTAACTGGGAGAATATGGCATCAAACTCATTTAGATGAGTAGCAACACTATCTGTGTCCTTCATACGAAGGTCGTATAATTTTCTCATTAGATATACTTTATTTGATGCCGTCTCTTTTTCATATGTATTGCATAACTTCTTCCAAAGCTCCTCTGCACTTTCACAGTCTAATACTGTAAAGTAAACATTATCTGCCAGGTGCAAGCGAATGGTAGACCTGGCCATTTCATCTAGCTCATCCCAATCATCTTCATCCATGTCAGCAGGCTTCTTTGAAATCCCATTTACTGGCTTCCATTGCCTTCTTTGAATTAGCACATCTTTAATCTGATTCTTCCATAGAGCAAAGTTTGTGCCATCAAATTTTTGGATCTCAAAATGGTCTTTGCCCTGCAAGTTATAGCTCCTCCTCGGAACGCTAGCACTAGACCCTGATCCACCGGATGTGCCTGAGACCTCTGATGCCATGATCGTAGAGAACTGAATAGAATGATAATGGAGCTAGAAGAGTCCAAACACCAACAAATACGTGTATCAAGGAGTAAATCGACCACTATATAGTTGACTAAACCAGAAATCTGGAAAAATTTTGCCAGAGTATCCTCTGCAAAATTAGCATATGACCAGTGTCAAAGTATCATAAAACTGCAAGTACTGACATGTCTACCTGCATAGTGAATCACTGACTCCACTGCATATAATCAGTTACCCAATAGAAGCCAACTAGGCTTATCGAGCACCTATGAACAACTATCATACATCTCCTATGGCGAGGCTGGGTAAGTCTTCCACCTGCATCACCGAAGAGACCCCGACATCTGGGTGTCTCCCAGTTAAGAAAACCTCACCACGACCCTCTTTATCAAACGTAAAAAGCTTTATGCAAAGAACGTAACCGCTATATCAATGCCCACATGGACGTACATAAGCGGTATCCACAAAAGCGTACATGGTGTGTATGTGCTCAATATATGCACTAAAATGACACTAAAAGGCTGAATACACAGCCCAAAAACTAGCCAATAACACCTGCAAGTGTCTGTCAACTCTGATGTTTTAGGCTTTAAAAACCTGCATAAATTTGCAGCGACTGCTCCCACCAAAACTGAAAACCCCTCGAGAAACCTGTAGTTTTACGAGTGTGGCTCAAAATACAGCCCCAAAGGTTGATATTTATTGTCTGAGAAGTACAAGGAACACTCTTCTTGATGTTCTTGGACCTGTGTGAAGAGAACTACGTGCGAAAGTACTCCGAAATGGCTCCAAAAACACCCCAAAATTGCTTCAAAAATAGGCTTTAAAAGCAAAAATGAAGCTTTGAGGGACCAAAACTTGTTCAAGGTAATGTCAACCTTAGTCTTTCCCCTTCTTCAAACACCACAAGAGTGTATCTTAGTGGCAAGAGATTGCCACGGTTAAGCAAGCTCTGGGGGGAACAGTACTGGGATGGGTGACCTCCCGGGAAGTACCGGGAACCTCTATATTCCTTGATCGTTGAGGTCCTCCCTCGCGCGCAGCCAACGGCGCCAATGGTGACTCGGATGACAAGGTATGCCAAGGTCTATGCCTTGGTCGCCGCCTTAGTCGAAAGCCTGGGGAGGGGGGTTGCTCGCTTCGCTCCAAAGCTTTTTTCCTCGAACTGCTCTGATACCAGTGAAGTGATTCGTTGGCGATGCACCACCATGCACTCTCCTTCTCGAGAGCTCCATGACAATATGCTTGAAGTAGAAAAACGAGCTCCTGACGCCGCACAAAGTACTCCGCACAGAGGCCGTAGAATACGCAGAAAACACAGTACACAGGGAGCACGAAGACAAACTTCTTAGGTCTTACAAATGCGGTCGAACTTACAGTCTGTGACTGACCAAGCCACTATATGTTTTATTAAAGAACATATACAAAGAAGTGTCCGGTGGCCATTTTGCCTTTCACATGGACACTAACGGTAACATGAAGACCACGAGCAAGTGAAGGCACAAGTGTGTGAGTGAAAGCACACAAGCATGCACACACATACACACGCATACAAGGCAAGATCAAAGAAAGGAACAATGAACAACTTCTATTGCAAAGGAACTCTCTTACAAAAGCTCAATTCTCCAACAAGCTAACCCCAAACATAAGCTCTCTAGCTCTTTTTATAGTTTTTTGACTAGTTTTGGCCTTGTCCAGACCTAGTGTTCGGCCTAGTTAGAAATTAGGTTCCAGGGTTTATTTGAAGGCTCAAATGAAGTCTAAAAATTATGAAATTGGTAGGATGATACTTCTAATATTCCTCAGGCTTGAGGACTCCTCCGCTGGAACAAAATGGAGTTACAAAAATAGAAAATGGTATTTACAATGGTTTTTTGTGATAAAAATCACAATTTTTATAGGGATTTCTTCTAAAAATTTGACATACACTTCTTGGAGCTCCCTACTTGCTCCTTCTTCTTGTGGGTCCACCTCTTTGATGTGCTCCAGTGCTTTTTCCTTGAACTTCAGCTTCAACACTCCCCCCCCTCTTGAGTCTGTCGTCCCTAATAGTCCCTTGTTGTAATGCTTGTTCCATGTAGTGCTTTGAGAGGTAGTGTCTGTTTGGTAGGAACAAGAGCCATCTACCTTCCAAATGTGGCAGGGTTGGTTGTCCGGTTCTTCATTTGTCACTAAAAGCCTTTGGAAGTTGTTGTCCCTTGGTATGCACTCCTTCCTTGGATTCCAGCATGATTGTGTCATTGTGGGCCTCCATTGGTGTCCTCCAAATCTTCCAAAGATGATATTTCTATGTATCTCATGCCCCGTACTCGTAACCCATAATGAATGATGGGTAAGTGCGTTCGTGCATGGGTTGAGTAAAATATGTGCCTTGTGCACGGCCTTGTAATGTAGCCCTATGCATGCTTACTTGGAAAATGCATTGGAAGAAGTATGGTGCAAAAATTGGGGGTCTTGAGCTAAGTGCTCAAGGGTATGCCGACGAAGAGGTTTCCTAATCTATCATGGTTACAGTGCTGCCAAAGTAAAGATACTTACCATGGTGAAGTGTCAATTGATGTGTATCTCTACGTGTTGTACACCCGACATTTGTGATGGAACATTGTCGATGAATGTCCATGTTGAGGGGCCACCGATGAAAATTCTTTTGAGTGCCTGGTCCGTTTCCTCTTTTCAAAGTAATATTTGCCAAATACTGAGAATTGAATTTCTTCATATTTCTTGACAAACAACATTGGGTAACTACACCAAGCTTAGTTTCACATATTCTCTTTAGCTCACCATGAGCATGAGTCTTTCCACCCAGTATACATACAAGGATTTGTAGTGTACCCAAACTACCTCTTGCAGATATCTCCTTGGATGCTCTCGTACATACAGTAGTGAAGCATTGCTCAAGTTCTGGAACTTCAAGATCTTTCCTCATAGCATGGTAAGGGGAAGCAATAGTTGGGGATGCCATGTTCATGCTAAGTGCTTAACATCTACTAGATAAGGCAACAATAATATCATTCTGCTAGCCGAGACACACTTCTATCAAAACTGATAAGTGCCCAGTACTCAATGGTTCCACCTTCAACTAAATATGACACATTCACGTTCCATGAGCCAAACCTGGGAACAAACTCTCTCTCTCTCTCTCTCTTGTCTTTTTTTTTTGTTTTGAGACAATGTCACCAAACAAGACGACAGATGTTAGTATCAAAAAAATAATTGACATATGTCAATGTGCTCTTGTGCATGGGACTCTTAGTTGCATCTATGCACGGCCATATAATGTGGCCCTATGTTAATGCATACTTTGGAAATGCATGGCCTGAATGGTGCAAAAGACAGGGTTAAGAAGGAGCACATGGTTGTCGCTCGTTGAGGCTTTCGATGTTATTTGCGGATGTTGATGCCATCTGACGTGGAGGTATCCATTGGATCTTGAGATGACAACTAATCCTGCCTCCTTATGGGGATCCATTTGAGAACGATTTGCGACTGTGTAGTGAGCACCTTTGACCTATTCCTCCTTGGCTGGTTTCGTGATTGTTGTGTCCCTTGTGGTTGGTGCTTTGGTTTTGTAGGGGTTGCTGATGCTTTTGGCTTCCAAACCCATACCTTTGTGGCCGGTTGCTTGACTCGCGTTGAAGAGGTTAGTTGGTCTACTTTTGTTCTTGGTGTTTGGTTCTGACCTTTGCCTTGCCTTGTCTTCTTTGTTGAGACTTTTTGCGTATGGGAGAGCATAGGTTGTTGCGGACGTAAGAGCTTCCTAGGTACCCACATGTGTAATCGCCCTTGTTGAGCTGCAACTAATTTCTTAGGCACCCAAATTTGTCAGAGATCTTGTGGTTGAGCTTGTCCGAGCTTCTTCCTTCGTCTTCTGGCCTGGTTGGCTTGCCTGGATGGGGTTTGTGGTGCCAAGGTTGGAGGTTGCTCGCCTTTGCGTACCCAGATCTGCGTCATGTCTGGAACTGCTTTCTTGTTGAATGGCGTCTTTCTATTTGCTATAGCAGTTGTCTTGAATTGTTGTGCGTGCTTCTTAGGTTGAACTATTGGGAATGATTTACTCTTCAAAAAAGAAGGAGGGTTTGCTTGCCTTTGGGACTGTCCTTCCATGATTGAATCCTTCTGGATCATAGGGCTTTTGACACATACAACATCTTGCTCGTGAAGATTAGTCTTAGAGGAACTAAGAGAGTGTGTGGTGCCATGATCTGTGAGCATGCAGTTCTCTAATTCTAATGTAATGCATTGTTCATGTACCCAAACTTGAAGAATTTGACTTCTTAGGTTTAAGTTAACTGCATGGTCATAGATCCAATCTTGACCCAAGACAAGTGGTTCTGTAAGGTTCTCATCTTGACACACTAGCACTTTGACTTTCATTGGAACATCTTGAAGGTAGATGGGAAGTTCCACTTTGCCGAAACAAGGGGTTTCCACACCTCCCAATCCTATGAGATAAGCTTCTATGGGATTGATGTTCAACTGCAAGTCTTGGCAGTAGGATAGTCTAACTGCACTACTTGCTGCACCTGAGTCAATCAATGCTTTCACAGTCCTTGCACCCTTTGCTTGTCCTATATCTATGGTCACAAAGGGACGTTGATTAATGACTTGAGAAGTAATTATGCCTGATTTTTGGCACATATCCATGTGATATTTTCGGGCTTTTGAGTTGACATCTAGGCCTCGTCGCCTTAACTTATTTCGCCTAATACGCTCTTTGGCCTCTGCCTGTGCTTCTTCTCTAACCCTTAACTAGAGGTTCTTGGTATAACTTGACTCGACAACCACTTATATAATTTGGCAAGATATCACCTTCTAAAGTGGCCAATTGAACAACACCGCTAGTGGAAATTCTATTAATGATTATGGGTCCATATCCTCGCTTTTCCAATTTACGGGCATGTTGCTTTAGCGTATACACGAAAACTAAGTCTCCTTCTTTCAATCCTTTATCCTTGATGTGTGCATCGAAGTATACCTTTTGTCTTTTCTTTGCAACATAGATGCCTGCTGCCGCTCGTAGCCTCGTCTCACCTAAACGTTCTAAATCAAAGATCCTAGAGGACAACTCATGTCCATTCCACTCATGCTCTTGTGCTACTTTTAAAGCTAGAATTAAGAAATCTAATGGTAGCACAACATTCTATCCAAAGACCATCTGAAATGGGGTGGCATTTAGTACCGTCTTATAGGTAACTCGATAAGCCCAAACAGCATGATGTAGCTGCTTGTCCCAATTAGAGCGTTTATTATTTACTAGTTTTGTCAATACATTACATAGGATCTTGTTTGTGCTCTCAGCTTGTCCGTTAGCTTGTGGATGATAGGGGGCAGACTTCTTATGTACTACCAAGAATTCTTGGAGCAGATTTTCAATGACTTCATTCAAGAAGTGCGTACCTCTATCACTCACTAACTCTATTGGTAGTCCATATCTTGTGAGCACGTTCTCGAATAAGAACTTAGCCGTAGTCTGAGCATCATTCTTTGTGGTGGCTGTCACTTCTACCCACTTGGTAAGATAGTCTATGGCTACAATAATGTACTCTACATGGGAGTTTCTAGCTAGGGGGTTAATAGGACCGACAAAGTCTATTCCCCACTTCAAGAATGCACGTCCTCTCATCATTGGCCTCAAAGGCATCTCATCTTTTCTAACTGGATATTGCGCACGTTGGCATGTGTCACATTTCTTCACATAGGTATGTGCATCCACATGAAGAGTGGGCCACCAAAGTCCTGAGAATAGAATGGTCTTGATTACTCGGTCACGACCAAAATGTCCACCTGCAACACCACTGTGTGCAGTTTCTAAGACTTTCAAATAGTCAGATTCATGAACGCACAGTCTTAGGTAACCATCTTTTCCTCTTCGGTATAGGTTGTCTCATACCAAGGCATAGTCATGAGCCTCTTGCGCCATGCTTCGTCTTCTTGTTAGACTAGCCTCTTTGGGTAATGTTCGTGATCTCATAAATTCTACCAATGGAGCACTCGAATCTGATATTAACGATACATGATAAAGAGTAGCATGCTCCACTTGGGGTCTCTCTTTGCACCCAGGACAACTCTTAATCCACTCGTGTATTTCTTTGTCCATGCTAGGCCAGTACACTCCTAAGCGTTTTAGATTTTGCAATGTTCATTGTTTAGAGTAGTGCTTTCCTAGCAATCCTTCATGGGCTTGTTGCAACCAGCTACTATGTTCATCATCCTCAACACAACAAGCTAATATACCCTCAATATCTTATTTGTACATGCATCCTGCCAATATGTGATATTTTTGTGATTTTACAATTTCTTCTTGTGATGTTTTCACATTCTTATTTGCAGGCCCAAAGGTTAGGACAGGTACCAACTTATTTGCACATTTAGGAACCACTTCTAAATTGAACAGATAAGCGTCAGGTAGTTCATCAGACACTTCTTGAGGTGAATCTCCTAAAGTAATACAAGAAAGGTGATCGGCGTGGAGGTGGGTTTTACCTTTCTTGACAACAACTTCAAAGTCATATTCCATTAGTAAGAGGAACCATCTTACTAAGCGTCCAATATTGCAAGGTTTATTGACCAAATATGCCGAAGCTTGATGATCAGTGAAAAACTTGAACTTGTTGGCCAATAAATAGTGTCTAAACTTCTTCACAGCATATACCATGTCTAAGCCCTCTCGCTCAATTTTGGTATAGTTTTGTTCAACTGCGGTGAGCTGTCTACTAGCATATGTTATGGGCAAATCTAAGTTTCCTTCACCTGTGGGTTGTGCTAGCACACATCCTATGGCGTTATTGGATGCATCCACATGGACATGGAATGGTTTATTCCAATCAAGAGTGGTCAGTATTGGTGCTGTGCACAAATGTTTCTTCATTTCATTGAAAGAATTCTCGCATTCGTTGTTCTACTCAAAATTAGACAACAATGCATAAAGGGGTCTAGCTATGATCACGTACATGTGGATAAACCTACGGTAATATCCACAATGGCCCATAAAGGCTTGTACCTCTTTAACATTCCTTGGCCTTGGCAGCTCCGCTATGGCTCGTACCTTATCTTCATCTGTTGAGATTCCGTTCTTAGAAACAATATGACCTAAGATTTTACCTTGATGCACCATGAACACACACTTTTCTGGGTTCAGACATACTCACTATTCTCTTTACTTGTTGAAGATTTGTCTGAGCTCAGGGATGTGAAATCTTCTTTCTTGGGAATGAGCACATAAATCATCCACATACACTTCTAAGCTCTTTCGCAAGAACTCTTTGAAGACATGACACATTAGCCTTTGGAATGTTGCAGGTGCATTAGTGAGCCCAAATGGAATCACACGAAATGCAAAGATTCCCCACTCTATGGCAAAAGCTGTTTTGTTTTGATCTTTTGGGGCAAGGGCTACTTGATTGTACCCTGAAAATCCATCAAGGAAGCTATAAACTTCCTTGCCTGCAACACGCTCCAATAGGTGTTCCGTGATTGGAAGTGGATAACTATCTCTGATCGTAGCGGCATTAACGTTTTTAAGGTTAATACACACTTGCAACTTCCCGTTCTTCTTGGGCACCACTACAATGGGGGACACCCATTCAGTATGCTCAATCTCATAGATGAATCCAACTTCAATCAGCCTATCAATTTCTTCTTTTATTTTGGCTACGTATGTATCATTATATGTGTAGGGCTTCTGTTTGGTGGTCTTGGCATCAGCAGTCATGGGGATAGTATGAGAGAAAACTCTAGGATCTACCCCTTTCAAGTCTCTGTAGTGCCACACAAACACATCCCTATATTCCCTTAATAGAGCTACGAGCTCCATTTCTTCTCTTGCACTTAGGTCATCTCCTATAAATGTGCATCTCTCTTTGTTCTCTTCAATGGTCACTACAATTTTCTTGGTCTTTTCTTTATTATCATATGATTCTCCTATGACGGCCTCTCTCTTACGAATTCATACCAAAATTTTGCGGTCATCAACTTCATATTTCTTGAAGTTTTCTGGTACTTCAAACAATGATTCCTCCTCTTCTTGTTTCACTGCTTTCCTTTTCTTTTTCTTTTGACTGCTCTCACTTCCATCCTTTGAATTTACCGTTTTAATACTTGCGAGAGGCTCTTCTTCTTTCTGGGTGAACACTCCTATATCTTCTAGATAGTGCTGCTCTGAGTTAAAGAAACTATCCATCACAATGGACTCTATATCATCGTCATTCTCTTCTTCTTCTATGACATCACTAGGGTCGCATTCTTCCATCAAGGGCTGACACATGAACACTGAAATATCATAACCCTCCTCATAACAATGAGGTGTCCATTGTTCTTCATTGACTTCAATATCCATGGTAGCTAAGATTTTTGCCCAACCATGAGGCTCAAATTCCTCATCTGGAAGATCATTAGTGTGTAGGCTGGGTCTTTAATTGGTCTATCTCCTGGAGAAGTACCTTCTTCTCTTGCCTTTAAGCGTTTTTCCTCTTCCTCAGCGACCTTGCACATCCACAAATGAGTATCTTCATGCAACCAGGATGGATCAGGTGAGCTTCCAGAATGCACAGAGATTGAATCTTCTTTTGCTTTGTGGATAGGATTCCACTGTAGGGGTGGTACATCTCTGAAGGTGTAATCCTTCAAATTGACCTTGGTGGCGACCCCTAAGTGCTGTAAGTACAAGGAGTTGGTTCCCCAATCCTGTACTATTTGCAGTTGTCGTAGGAAGGGTCTTCCTAGGATCATCTCATAGACATTATTTTTCTCAAAGTCACATATATCAAATGTGTGTTCAAAGTCTACAGCACAAGTGCTTAGATTTATCCCTTCTATCAATCCTAGAGGTCTTTCAAAATGGCCGTCTTCCATTTGAAGCTTCATTCTAGTTGGTCTTAATGTGGGTTTGCACCATTGCTTCCACAAGGAGGTGGTCGCAACGGCAACACTAGCACCTGAATCTATGATTGCTTTGGTTGTGTAACCTTGGTAGGTGATTGGAATATACGTATTACCTTCTTCACCCTCACACATGTCCCCTATTTTGTCTAGAGGTATCTCTGGTACTTTTTGCTTAGAGCTTGCTTTTGGCATTTTGGAATCAAGTTCTGGAACCTGATCCTTCACATGATCCCATAGTTCAGGTTTTGCTTTTCGCAGCTGTTCTACCATGAGATGACATTGAACCTTAATGTTCTTCATGATATCAGTGTTCCTTGGGACCACTGAGTCTTCATGTCTGACCAGTATTGTCGGAGCTCTGATCTGAAGAGATTCAGATTCCCATGGGCGTGGAAATTGAGGCAGTTCTTCTAAGGTATTAGATTCAAAATCTATCCTTTCGTCTTCTTGTTGCTTGACTTGATCTCCATAAATGGATGGAATGTCTTGGGGAAATTGATCATCAAGATCATCAATCTCAGGAATAGGAGGGGAATTACCCTTCTCCTTGGCCCATTTCTCTTCTTGTATTTCCCGCAAGAACTCTTGAGAGTACTGTTGAATTGAAGGAGGTATTCCAGCATCCGTGGAATTAGGAACATAAGCTCCCATTGGTGGTGAGCTTCCTCTTTCAATAACTGGTTGAGCCTGTGGAGGTAAAGAAACTTGTGGTTTGTTTACCAACTGCTCTAATCTTTCTAGTAAGCCCTAGAAATGCAAATCCGGTTTGACAAAGTTTGTCTGATTGAACTTTTGACTAGTCTCGAGTATAGTTTGAGCTTGTTTTACCATTTTCATGCACATTTTCATCCGTTCAATCTCTAAATCCGCTCTAGGGTAGCTCTTGTCTAGGTTTGAAGCTGTTGGCCCTTCTTGAAGTCGAGCCTAGTAGGCCTTGAACATCATGTCCAAGCCTTCTGGGGTTGGATCTGCAAGAACAAACCCGGGTTGCGGCCTATTTACAATGGGTGGTGGGATGGGATGAGGTGGAGTGGATGGAGTTTCGACATGCGAGGGGTTTTGAGATGCAATGTTGTCTATCTTTGTTTTTGCATCTTTCAAGCTCTCTTCTAGTTTCGATAACTTTTTATTTTTGCGATTGGCCTTCTCTCTGGTATCTTTCCATGTTCTTGTTTTCCTCTTACTAGGCTCTCTTGATTCATTTGACTTTGATTGTTCAATTGGCTTATCTTTTTTTAGCGCTTGGGCCCTAGTGACTGCCTGTACAGGATCCACATTACTACTACTAGCACTTGAATCCATCACTAAGCCTACCACATTAATGGGTGTAACCTTGGGCACAGTAGAGGGGTTTCTTGGACAATCTCTGGGAAGATGGTCTTTACCACACTCAGGACAAAAGGCTTGTATCGTGATGTTCTATCCTTGGCCCAGAGTTGGTGAGTGGGGACATTCATAAATGAAATGGTCACCCTCGCATCTAAAACATGGTCTTCTAGGGGCTTGTGGTCTTACCTGTCTCAATTGGGGCCTGGGGTTGGGATTCGTATACATGATATTGGAATATTCTGGCTCCCAATTTTGTTCCATAGGTGGTGCCTCATATGGATACGAGTAAATCTCACTATGCTCAGGTGACTCTATGTAATATGCATGTGGACTACCTTCATGGGAGTAGTTTGAACTATGAGCATGAGAGTTATTCTCTGAGATCAGTGGGGTCACTGGCACCAATGCTCTATTAACGTTCTCTTCTGCCACTGCATACTTAACTGGAATTGTATTGGCAGGAGCTGGTGGTTGGTTTCCCAAGACTGGTTGTGGCCTATATGGTGCCTGATATTGCTAGTGTGGTCTATAATATTGTTGTTTGTATTGGTTCTGATACCTACCTTGTGGGTACGGTTGCTGATAATTCTGTCTAACATCCTGCCCATTGTAGGGACAATCTTGAGCCGTATGGTTTGTGTAATTCCTTTCAATAGTGCAGTATGGGGTATTCCTTTCTCTCATGTTTCGGTTGTGCGATGGGCATACATTAGCCATGTGGTCGCCTCCGCAAGTATAACACCAATTCAATGGGGTGACTCTTGGTGTTTGTCTATTTTGGACTCCTAGTTTCTTGGCAACTTGCTCAACTATCTCATCTATTTCTGTGGAGACTCTTGAAGTATGACTAGTAGAACTATCAGAATCCTTATAGAGTTTGGATAGTCCTAACTCCTCACCCAAGTTTGTCTTCTATGTCAATGCACATGCACACACACTCTTCTATGCTTCTAGGCTCTTTCAAGTACACATATGATCGTAACTTACTGCTTAGTAGCCATCTAAAAACAAAGCCACTTGTTTGGTTGGTATAGGTAACTCCAGAGCAGGGCATCTTTCTAAGTACTATCTGAACCTTCTTCCTGCTAGTCGCACTGTTTTTTGGGGTTTCTACTTGAAGCTATGGATCAAAGATGATGTGTTATACCTGATACCACTCTTGGAAAATTCTACAATGAATTCGTCTAGCATTTGACCTATATCGCGATAGTTGCGACTACTCAGTGGTTGAAACCAAGCTAAGCAAGTGCCCTTAAGAGTCAAACCAAATGCCTCGTACTGGGTGAACAAATCCTCAACCTGTTCAGCTCTTAACACTTGTTTGAACTCGGCCACATGATCATAAGGATCTCCTGTCCCATCAAAATAATTCTTCATTGCCTTGATCACTTGAGTGGGTCTAAGGGTTCTTGGGTGCTCTCGGGGTCTAGGCAATGGAAAATCATGTTCATCTCTTTGTTGTCTATGTGCTTGATGTCTCTCTCTTTCAGGTCTTTCATTTTCAAATCTTGATCTATTTCTGCCCATAGTGTGTGCAAAACTTACCTCACGTCTCTCTCTATTTCTTTCTCTCTAGGCTTCATGAGCTTAGGATGATCCTACTCCTTGGAGGCCATGGGAAACATTGGATCTTGGTGGAGGGAAAATCAATTCACTCTTCCAAGTATTTGCATGTCTATCGTGTTCTCTTACCAAGAACATCTTCTCTGATGTGTTGTCCAGGTAGAAAACTTTGCTTGGTATCTCTGGATCCTTGAACTCGTAGACGATGACTATGCCCAATTGGCTAGGTTGATCTGGCTTGAATATCCAAAAGGCTTCCTCTGTTTCTCTATTCAAGAATAGTTTTATGCTTTTGTTGTCTTGAGGGATCCAATCTGGAGTGATCACTCTAATCAAAACTGGTGATCACTCTAGGAGTCTCGGGTCCTTGTCCTACATTTCCTTGTTCTAGGTCTCCTATCTCATTCTCATGAATGAGATTTCCAAACTCATCGGTCCTATCTCCTAGGTTGGTGACCACATACATCGTTCCTTCCTTATCAATGTATGAACCCTCTTCGAACTTGACCACTGGGTGTTCAAGTCCAAAGGTTTGATTTGGATTTTTGAGTTGGACCACTGATCACCTCAAGCCATCCTCATAGATGCAAGCACCTAATCGGTTGGTCCGAATATATTCCAATTGTGTCTTATAAGGACTTCTAGTGTTTGTAGATGGGTAGTTCTTGAGCCACCTGCAGGTTTCCCCATGCTAAAAGACATTTCTGAGTCACTTGTGTCAGAGTTTAGTATGTAAGGACAACCACTTAGTTGTTGTGCCCAAGACTTAGCTCTATGGTTGACACTAGACCGAGAAGATCTAATGCTTTGTGTATCCTTGCCTAGGTGTCTACCAGATCTCAAGTTCATAAGCTGTGGTTAAGAGTCCAAAACTTTCCCCTTGGTATGGTTCAAAATCCTTTGGAGTCCCCTTGGTTCCCTAGTCCCACTTGAGGGCCAACTTCAAATTAGTCTATCTGAGAATCAACGCATTATTCTTATAAAAAATAGTTGAGGCCATGTAGGATTCAAAAGGAGCTTTCCAACAAGCTATGGAGCTCAAAAGATGGACTTTGGATGAAAAAATTATGTCAAATGAGGCTCCTAGGGATCAAAACAGGCAAACAGGACCTTTTGGAAAAAATCGCAATTTTGTGTGATCAAGAGAATCGCGATGCTGTGAAATCAAGAGAATCGTGATGATGTGAAATCAAGAGAATCGCGATGCTATGAAATCAAGAGAATCGCGATGCAGTGAAATCAAGAGAATCGCGATGCTGTGAAATCAAGAGAATCGCGATGCTGTGAAATCAAGAGAATCGCGATGCTGTGAAATCCCCAAAAAATGCGATTTTGAGAGAGAATCGTGAAAAATGCGATTCTAATAGAAAATCGTGTTTTTGGCCTGAAAATTGCGATTTTGAGAATGACCAAAAAATTGCAATTTTGATTGAAAATCGTGTTTCCTCAAAATCGTGTTTCCTTAAAATCGTGTTTTTGAAAATTGTATTTTGAGAATCGCGATTTTGTACCTTAGTGAAAATCGTGTTTTTGAAAATCGTGATTGCCAACAGAGAATCGTGTTTGATCACAGTCGTGTTTTTGGCTGAAAATCGTGATTTGTAAGAATCGTGATTTTGAGCCCACTAAAAATCGTGTTTTTTTCTTGAAAATTACGATTTTGGCTGAGAATCATGTTTTTGCTCAGAATCTTTTTTTCTTTGAGAATCGCCAAAAGAATCACGCTTCTGAGGGTGACCAGAGAATCGTGTTTTTGAAAAACTTAGAGAATCACGATTCTGAGCATAACTAGAGAATCGCGATTCTGAGAATGACCTTAGAATCGTGTTTCCTTCAGAGAGCTTTTAGGCGGGAAATAGAAAATTGTGATTTTCTAAAAAATTTGAATTTTTCATAGAATCGCGATTTTCAACATAGAATCGTGTTTTTTGGCGGGAACTTCGAATTTCTGAGCGTCGAACAATGGCGAACTCCATATGTGCAAAAAATCGTGGAAAAACACACATGCTTGAGCTTCCCTTGCACTTCCTAACTCCTTCCCACACAATAATGCATGAAATATGGTATGAAAATGGTGAAAGTGCACTAAAAAAAGAAGAAATTTTCATGAAGATGAAGATGGATAAAGATGGAGATGATGATGATGATGAAGATGGAAAAGAAAAATCAGAAAAATAACAAAAATGATAGTTGTTTTTACCTTCCAACGTCACAAGTCGACGATATTACCATCACAACGCTCCTCCTCGAAGCTCTCTCCCCGGCAACGGTGCCAAAATTTGGTGTAGCTCAAGTGTAAGCACCACCTCCTTTACTTGTCAATCCGCGGAGACGTGAGGACCAATATGAAGACCATGAGCAAGTGAAGGCACAAGTGTGTGAGTGAAAGCACACAAGCATGCACACACATACACACACACATACAAGGCAAGATCAAATAAAGGAACAATGGAAAGCTTCTATTGCGAAGGAACTCTCTTACAAAAGCTCTATTGTCCAACAAGCTAACCCCAAAAATGAGCTCTCTAGCTCTTTTTATAGTTTTTTGACTAGTTTTGGCCCTGCCCAGACCTAGTGTCCGGCCTAGTTAAAAATTAGGTTCTAGGGCTTATTTGAGGGCTCAAATAAAGTCTAAAAATTATGAAAATTAGTAGGATGATACTTCTAGTATCCTCAAGCTCGAGGACTCCTTGGCTTGAACAAAATGGAGTTACAAAAATAGAAAATGGTATTTACAATGGTTTTTAGTGATGAAAATCACTATTTTTATAAGGATTTCTTCTGAAAATTTGACATACACTTCTTGGAGCTCCCTACTTGCTCCTTCTTCTTGTGGGTCCACCTCTTTGATGTGCTCATATGCTTTGTCCTTGACCTTCAGCTTCAACAGAAGCATAGTGCTAATTTTAAGGCTGATTTTCACACCTCTTTTCAGATATCAAATTTGGGGCATTTACATCATTTATTTGGGCATTCATTTTATACAAGTTGATGGAGGAATAGCTCTATGTCAAACAAAATATATTGAAACATTGTATTTTGGCCTTGAGACTACAAACCTATTGTCACTTCTATGTAGATAGGCTTATAGTTGAGTCTTCATGATGTTGGAGATGCATGTTTGTTGTTAACCTTTGGAGTTGTCCTCTCCAATCATTATAGCACAGAAGATCACCTACACATCTTTAAACTCTCAATCCGGGAAGTATGCTGTTGGCAGTCAAGGAACTGAAGGACTCACAAGACAAGGAAGTCAAGGAAGGGAGTCGGAGCAAAGAGAAGGTACAAGCAGACAAAGTAGTCAAAGAAGATCGGACAAGTAGGCCATTATTTTTTCAGGAAGCTAAAGCATATCAAAGAGGTGGACACATAAGGAGAAGGAGCAAGTAGGAAGCTCGAAGATGTGTATGTCAAATCGTTAGAGGAAATCCCTACAAAAATAGTGATTTTCATCACTAAAAGCCATTGTAAATACCATTTCATATATTTCGTAGCTCCATTTTGTGCAAGCCAAGGAGTCCTTGAGCTTGAGGAGCATTAGAAGTAGCTACCTACCAGTTTTCAACTTTTTGAAAGTAATCTAAAGAACTCCATTGCTTCTCTCTCTTTGTCTCACCTTGTGTGCGCGTGTGTGTGTATGTGTGTGCATGTTTGTATGCTTCTCACTCACGCTCTTGTGCCTTCACTTGCTCGAGGTCATCATACCATCCTCACGTCTTCCTGGATTGACATTAAAGGAGGTGCTACTCATCACTGAGCTACACCAAATTTTGGCACCGTTGCCGGGGATCGAGCTTTGAGGACGAGCGTGTGATGGTAAGATGTAGAGTTGAGGCGTTGGAGTCATAGGTATTTTCTTCACTTTTATCTATTTTCTTGTGTTTTTATTATCTCCATTATCATCCTCACCATCTCCCACATCCATCTCCATCATCGCGAAAAATTTTAGTTTTTGGTCATATCACCCCACTCATACCATTTCCCTCATTTCACTTGTGTGAGAGAGCGAGAGAGCATTTGTGTGCTTGTGATTTTCTGTGTTTTTTGAGATTTTCTGCAGGAATCAGCACCCCCAGCAGCTGCACCAGCTTCAGCAGGTAAAAAATTTGACTGTGCAGGTCCGGAGGCGTTGACGTATGTCAATCGCGACCAACCAAAAAGTTGACTCTTTTGCAAAACAAAGTGTATAACCATGATATGTAGGACTAGGGCATCCTAAATGTGTGCTTGAAATTTTAAAACTCCTTAGTTTTCTGTCAATCGTGATCGACCTCTCAATCGCGATCGAAAAACCACGACGGACACCTACCGACCGACCCGTCAATCGCGATCGACACGTCAATCGCGACCGACAGAGTCAACGAACGACTGATCATGACTGACAGAACCTACGCATGACATGTGTCAATCGCGATCGAGCCATAAATTGCGATCGACCAGTCAATCGCGTCTGACGGCCCCGATGGACCTGTCAATCGCGAGCGACCCAGTCAATGATTGCTTGACCACGACGGACAGACCCTCGCGACGGACCTGTCAATCGCGATCGACCCATCAATCGCGATCGACAGAGTCAACGACCGACTGACCACGATCGACTGAAAATCCAGGCCACGTGTCAATCGCGATTGACCCATCAATCACGACTGACAGCCACGACGGACCTGTCAATCGCAATCGACACGTCGATTGCGATTGACCTATCAATTGTGATTGATAGAGCTTGCGAACGCAATTGACGAGCAAATCTGGCCAATTTTTTAGGGTAAAAAATAGTGGTCTAATATTTTGGCAAATCGTGGGGAACTTTTAAGGGTTAGTAGAGCATTGTGAGGCCTATACCCAGAGCATTTTGAGAAGTCCTGTCTACCACTAAACCTGATTTAAATCCTGTTTTAGCCCCAAAACCCTGAACGGACATAACTTCCTCATACGAAATCCGATTGCGGTGATTTTTGTTTTGTTGGAAAGCTCGTGGGGAGTACAACCAGGATTATTAGATAGGGTTATTTGAAGTTGATCATATCCCGGGGTAGGAAAAACTGAGGGTCCCTTGGGATTGTTTTTCACAAAGGAAAAAGGCAATTTGGTTAGTGAATTACATGCATGAAAGTGATCTGTCTGTCAATCAAATTTAAGTCTTGAGCTAACTTTGGGACTTTTTCAGGTTCTTTGAGAGCATCAAAGGGTACTCAAAGCAAGAGTAAGTGCAAGCTTGGGAACACGCTTCCTGGGCACACAAGGGCAACCAAGGGAAGAAACTCAAGGTTGGAAATTCTCAACACCCTCTGTCAATCCCTAGCATAGGCTAAGTACGGATAGAGGTTTGATTAATTAAGGACACGTTAAGAACGACCAAGTCCAAGAACTCTAATCACTCAAGTGCAAGTGTTAGGAGATTACAATTGCGAAACAACCTAAGGGAAAAGAATTTATATCGAGCGACCACACTCAAAGTACGATAAAACTTAAGTATTCCGTGCGACGAAGATGCATTGGAGAAGAAGTGACACCCTAAGGGCAATTAAAAAAGAACAAGTGACTAATACAAAAGAACTCATCAACACAAAGTGTACTTGGGAAAATTTGGGATTATTCAATTGGGCTTATGAACCTTAGATCAGGACGACACCTAGGGAGAGATAGACAAAGTCTTAGATCTTCAGAGGCTAGTGTCAATCATACTGCTAGGTCTTGGGCCCAGCAGTTGAGCCATCATTCGTATTACCCTAGCTCTGAGACTAACGAGTCTGAGATGTCCCACAGTATGGAGAGACCTACAGGAAGCTCCGGAGTGCCATATTTACATAGGGTAGAAGGCCCTTACAAGACTCAACTCGAATACCTTAGGACCAACCGATTAGGTGCTAGCATCTATGAGGACGGCCTAGGAAGATATGTGGTCCAGATTAAAAACCCTAACCAATCCATTGGACTAGAACATCCAACCGTCAAGTTTGAAAATGGAGCATACTTGGACAAAGAAGGGACAATATATGTAGTCAACAGTCACCCAGATAGGACAGATGAATTTGGGAATGTGATCTTAGAAGCGGATTTAGGTGACCTGGAGCAAAGAAACATGGGTGTAGAAACTAGAACCCCCCGAGGCAAATCTGTTCTCACTAGGATTATCACACTAGAGTGGATTCCCCAAGACAATAAGAGCATAGATCTACTCCTAAACCGAGAGACTGATGAAGCCTTTTGGAGGTATAGATCTGATCAGCCGAATGATGTAGAACAATCATGATATATGAGTTCAAAGATCCTGATAGTCCAGGCAGAGTGACCTACTTGGATCATGCTTCAGAGAGGGTCTTTGTGGTTACAAAAAATGATAGGCATGCTTACAATTGGAAAGGTGAATTTATTTTCCCCCAACCAAGATCGAATGTGTCCTTTGGTCACCCAAGAGCTGGAACATTCCAAGCTCATGGAACTCAAAGAGACAGACATAGAGATAGACCGGAGGTAAGCTTTGCCAACCCAGTGGGAAGAGACAAAACGAGAACGGAAACAAATAGAGTGGAACCTGAGGGACTTAGAGCCCCAAGGAACCAAAGGAATGCTGATGATTTCCCTCTGCCAAGGCCTAGGGAACACACCAGGATTTTCAGACCGACTCAGTTAGTTAAGTCCATGAAGAATTACTTCGATGGCACAGGAGACCCATATGATCATGTGGCCGAGTTTAGGCAAGTCTTGAGAGCTGAACAAGTTGAGGACCTATTCATGCAATATTATGCCTTTGGTCTAACACTTAGGAACACAGCCCTTACGTGGTTTCAACCATTGAATGAGAGATAGTTCAGGAGCATAGACCAACTTTTAGAGGCTTTCATCACTGAATTCTCTAAAAGTGGCATAAGGCATAATACTTCCTCATTGATACACAGCTTCAAGCAGACCCCTCAAGAGATGGTAAGACTTGCAGGAAGAAGATTTAAGAAGTATCTTGAGAGATGCCCTGTTCCTGAGTTACCCACACCTACCAAAGAAGTGGCTTTATTCTTGGATGGATTGCTAAGTACAAAGTTGCGATCCTATGTGTACTTGAAGGACCCTAGCACCATAGAAGAGTGTGGACGCATGTGCATCGACATTGAGGATAACCTAGGGGAGGAGTTAGAGCTCTCCAAAATCTACAAAGATTCAGATAGTGCCTCTAGTCTCTCTTCCTCGCAATCCACATCTATTGAAGAACTTGCGGAGAAAGTAGCTCAAAAACTAGGTGTCTCTAGTAAACAAATTCCTAGATTTGCCCTAGTAAAGAGGTGTTATACTTGCGGTGGTGATCATATGGTGAACGTATGTCCCATCATGGCTCAACCCCAAGTGAACCCTAGCAGCCAATATTGCACCATAGAACGGAGATACACAAATCACACCGCACAAGACTGCCTATACAAAAAGCAAGGAGTTAGGCAAACCTACCCTCAACCCTATCCACAACAGGGAAGATACCAGAACGAGTACCCTCCACAACAATATGGTAGACCGCAGCAATCCTATCAACAACCCTACCAAAACCAACAAAGGCCATTTCTTGTGTTAGCTCCACAACCTCAAACCCCCCGCTAATGTGATTCCTGTAAAGTATGCAGCTGCAGAAGAGAATTTGAATAGGGCTATAGTGCCAGTAACACCATTGCTTTCAGAAAGTGATCCCAGTGACCATAGCTTTGATTCTACACATATTGATAGTCCCCAGGCTTACTACATGCAATCTTCTGAACATGGCGAGTCCTACTATAGTGAAGAACCAAGTGAACCTAGTTGGAAGCTAGAGTACACAAATGTAATCTACACAAACCCTAACTCTAGACCCCAACCTAGGCAGGTAAGACCCCCATTCTCTAGAGGACCATGCTACAGATGTCAGGGAGATCACCTCATTCGTGATTGCCCCTTACCTCCACCTACACAACCCAAGTCAGTGAGGATTCAAGGCTTTGCCAAGATTGCGGGAAGGAGCATCTCTTATGAGACTGCCCAAAGAATCCCAATAATATGCCAAAAATAACTCCAAGTAACGTTATTGGGTTAGTTGTAGACTCAACAGGAAGTGTCACTTCCACTGCACCAGTGCAAGTGGTCACTAGGGCCCAGGCTTTGCAACAGAACCCAGGAATAGGTCAAGAGAAGAGTGCAGAGGTTAGTGAAATCGAGAGCATAGCCAAGAAACGGTCGAGAGCTTGGAGGGATAGCCGAGAGAGAATGAAAAGACAATGGTCTAAAAAGATGAGTGACTTAGAAGAAAGCATAAGAGAAACAAAAGCCAAAATTGTTGAACTCACCTCTCAAGCAAACTCTCACATACCACCACCACCCTCATTTCCATCACCATCTTTCAACCTACCTCAGACCATCCCACCACCCCCTAGAGTAGGATCAGTATTAGCTGACCCCACTCCTGAAGATATAGACATGATGCTTAAGGCATATCAGGCCAGAATCGAAGAAGGGCCAAATGTGATGGAGCATGACAAGTGCTACCCCAGAGCTGACCTAGAGATAGAAAGAACCAAGCTTTGCGCAAAAATGGTCGCGTTGGCTCAGACTATGTTTGAAGCCAGTCGCCTCTTCAACTAATCTGGCTCAGCTAAGACACAATTGCACTTGGATGGACTCCTAGAGAAGTTAGAGAGCATAATTGCAAGATCTGACAAGGAAGAAAAAAATCAAGGAAGAGATGAGGCAAGCAAAAGAATAAGCCTTCCCCCACATGAAGCTTTTGTGCCCAATTCCACTGAACCAGACACCTCCTCTTCTATGAATAGGTACACACCAGAATTCCTACGAGAGATTCAAGAAGACAAGTGGGCTAAAGAAAGTGAAGTCCCTCCCCCCATTGAACTTGTGGATGATGCACATGACCAATTCCCACAAGACATCCCATCCATTTATGAAGAGCAGGAGAGCACCCAATCTGAAGAGAGACTAGACTTTGAGTCTAATTCTTTACACGAATTACCCCACTTCACAGGCCCATGGGAAGCAAAGTCCACGTGTATGAGAGCACCCACGGTCATGGTAAGAAACGAAGATTCAGTCATACCTAGGAACACGGAGGTAGTAAAGAATACTAAAGTGCAGTGCAATCTCACTTTAGAAGAGTTGCTCAAAGTTAGGCGAGAACTTTCTAAACATGTAGCCAAACAGGTACCAGAGATAGCCAAACCGCGTTCCCAGGTAGGTTCTCATAGGACAGTGCCAGAAATTCCTCTAGACAAGATAGGAGATATGAGTGAAGGAGAAGAAGGAAACACCTATCTCCCCATCACCCATCAAGGGTACACAACCAAGGCAATTCTGGACTCTGGTGCAGGAGTTGCAATTGCTACCACTTCCCTATGGAAGCGTTGGGGCAAGCCAGCACTCAGGCCCACGAGGATGAAATTGCAGATGGCTGATGGTCACATAGAGAGACCCCTAGGTTTACTAGAAGGAATAACTCTCACTACATGTGGTGTAGAGTTTGAGCACACGTTTGCTATCTATGATTTTAGTAAGAACCATGCCTATGAGATGATTTTGGGAAGACCATTTATGCGCCAAGTGCAAGTAGTACAAGATTGGGGAACCAATTCCTTGTATTTGCAACACCTAGGTGTCACGACCAAGGTTAATCTCAAAGATTACTCTCATAGAAATGTCCCTCCTATCCAATGGAATCCTATTCATAGAGTCAAAGATGATACAGAGTCCGTGCACTACATAGGATCAGGATCCTCATGGATGCATGAAGACACTCACTTATGGATGTGTAAAGTGGCAGTAGAAGAGGAGAAGAGAGAAAAATCCAGAGAGATAGGTGCAAAAGAAACCCATAGATCCATTCAAGACCTAGCCTATGCACCTGTAGTATTTCCTGATGAAGAATTTGAACCCCACGGCTAGGCACAAATTCTAGCAACAATGGATGTAGCCATCAATGAAGAACAATGGACACCTCACTGTGACGAGGATGGCTGTGACATTTCAGTGTTCTCCATAGAGCCAATCATGGGAGATGCAGTCTTAGAAGAGTGTGAACCTAGTCCTGATGCATTTGAGGATGCAAGCAACTCTGATCTAGAGTCAATCATTATGGACCCACCTTTTGCATCAGATAAAGAATATTTCTATGAAATAGAATTTCAACCCCAAAGGCACGGAGAGCTTACAAATGATGTAAGGCTAGCCACACATGTGACCCCTAAGGAAGAAGGAAAGAAAAGGCAGAAGAAAGAAGTAACACAAGGAGAGGAAGAATCTTTGTTTGAGGTCCCTGAAAATTTTAAGAAGTATGAGATAGATGATAGAAGAGTCATGATAAGGATGCCTAAACGAGAGGCACAATCAGGAGAAGCCTATGATAACAAAGAAACCACCAAGAAAATAGTGGTAGCCCTAGAAGAGAGGAGAGATGTACTTATATAGGACATGACCTGACGGAAGAAGAAGAGTGCAAATTGATAGCCTCGCTAAGAAAATACAGAGATGTGTTCGCTTGGAGCTACAAGGATTTGAAGGGTGTTGACCCAGACATATGCTCACACACAATTCCCATGACCTCAGACACGAAACCCTCTAAACAGAAACCATATACATATAACGATAATTATGCTGCTAAGATCAAAGAGGAGATAGATAGACTGGTAGAAGCTGGATTTATTTATGAAATTGAGCACACTGAGTGGGTATCCCCCATTGTAGTGGTGCCCAATAAGAATGGAAAGTTATGTGTGTGCATTAACTTGAAGAAGGTTAATGCAGCCACTATTCGAGACAACTATCTGCTTCCTATCACTGAGCATCTGCTAGAAAGAGTAGCAGGCAAGGAAGTGTACAACTTCCTTGATGGATTTTCGGGCTACAATCAAGTAGCCATTGCACCGGAAGACCAGCATAAGACAGATTTTGCCATAGAATGGGGCATATTCACCTTTAGGGTAATGCCATTTGGGCTTACCAATGCTCCTGCAACCTTCCAAAGATTGATGTGTCATGTGTTCAAAGAGTTCTTGAGGAAGAATCTAGAGGTCTATGTTGATGATCTCTGTGCTCATTCCAACATTAGACATACACATATACCTGAACTCAAGCAAATCTTTGACAAATGCAGAGAATATCAAGTCTACTTGAACCCAGAAAAGTGTGTTTTCATGGTTAGGCAAGGCAAGATTCTAGGGCACATAGTGTCAAAGAATGGCATATCCACTGATGAAGAGAAAGTGAGAGCCATAGCAGAGTTACCTAGGCCAAAGAATGTCAAGGAAGTACAAGCTTTCATGGGGCATTGTGGTTATTACTGACGGTTTATACACATGTATGCCATCATAGCAAAGCCTCTGTATGGACTATTGACTAACCTCGAGTGGACCGATGAATGTGAAAACTCTTTCAACGAACTCAAAAGGAGATTGTGTTCAGCACCAATCTTGACCACACCAGATTGGAATAAGCCCTTTCATGTTCACGTGGATGCATCCAATTATGCTATTGGATGTGTACTCGCACAACCTACTGGTGAAGGTAATATGGATCTTCCCATTGCCTATGCTAGTAGACAACTAAATGTTGCTGAACAAAATTATACCACGACTGAGAGAGAAGGCTTAGGCATGGTGTATGCGGTTAAGAAGTTTAGAAACTATTTGCTTGCAAATAAGTTTAAATTTTTTATTGACCATCAAGCATTGTTATATCTCGTGAACAAGCCATGCAATACAGGTAGATTGGTAAGATGGTTCCTCTTACTAATGGAATATGACTTTGAGGTTGTGGTGAGGAAAGCCAAGACTCACTTGAGAGCAGACCACCTCTCTAGGCTCACATCTGGAGAAGCCCCACAGGGAGTATCAGATGACCTCCCTGATGCTTACTTGTTTAACTTAGAAGTTGTACCTTAGTGGGCTAAGCCATTAGTGCCAGTATTGACATACGGGCCTAATCACCCAGTCATAAACACTAAAGATAGAGAGGTAGTAAAGGCCCAAAAGTACCACATCATTGAAGGAGGTATGTACAAACAGATAGATCAAGGTATATTAGCCTGTTGTGTGGAAGAGGATGAGCATGCAAAATGGTTGCAATTAGCACATGTAGGTGCATTAGAGCAACACTACTCAAGGCAACAAACCTTACAGACTCTAAGGAGACTAGGAGTGCATTGGTTGACTATGGAGGCTGATGTCCAAAAGTTGTGCAAGGAATGCCCTATATGCTGCACTAAACCACCTGTGGAACATGCCACTCTCTATCAAGTGTCTATACTGCCAGATTGGAGTGAACCACTAGTAGCCTTCCTGAGGACGAAAACATTCCCTCAAGATATGACAATAGCTAGAGAAAGAAGTTTAGAACAAGAAGCCCTAGACTACTCACTCATTGGTGATAGTCTATACAAGCGTGGTAAAGATGGTTACTTGAGACTATGTGTCCATGAGAGCGAATATCTCAAGATCTTGGAAGCGGCTCACCAAGGTGTAGCAGGAGGACATTTTGGACCAGATCGGGTGATCAAGGCAATACTATTTGCGGGCTTCTAGTGGCCGACCCTTCACATGGATGCACATACCTATGTGAAACGGTGTGATGTTTGTTAGAGAACTCAGTACCCTATATGCAAGGATGAGATGCCACCGAAACCTATGATGGGTGGACGTGCATTCTCTAAGTGGGGTATCGACTTTGTTGGTCCGATTAATCCCCCAGCTAAGGGTTCACATGCTGAATATATCATTGTGGCCACGGACTATTTAACCAAGTGGGTAGAGGTAAAAGCTACAACGAAGAACGATGCTCAGACGATTGCTAAGTTCTTATTTGAGAATGTGTTCACTAGATACGGGCTACCCATAGAGCTAGTCAGTGATAGAGGCACACACTTCTTGAATGAAGTTATTGAAAATCTTCTCCAAGAGTTCTTGGTAGTGCACAAGAAGTCCGCTCCCTATCACCCACAAGCTACTGGGCAAGTTGAAAGCACAAATAAGATTTTGTGCAATGTGCTGACCAAATTAGTGAATAATAAACGCTCTGATTGGGACAAACAGCTACACCATGCTATTTGGGCATACGGAGTTGCCTATAAAACGGTACTCCAAGCCACTCCCTTTTAGATGGTATTCGGTCAAAATGTAGTGCTACCATTGGACTTCTTGATACCTACACTGAAAGTAGCACATGAGCATGAATGGACGGGTCATGAACTCTCTTCGAGGATTCTTGATCTGGAACGACTAGGTGAAACCACACTAAGAGCCGCAACGGGAATATATGCAGCTAAGAAAAGACAAAAGGCATACTTTGATGCCCACATTAAGGATAAAGGCTTGAAGGCAGGAGATTTAGTTTTAGTCTACACCTTGAAGCAACATGCAAGAAAATTAGAGAAACGTGGCTATGGACCTATGATCATAAATAGGATCTCAACGAGTGGAGCAGTACAACTAGCCACATTAGAAGGCGATATTCTCCCTAGCTACATAAGTGGGTGCAGAGTCAAGTTATATTAGGAACCTCGAACTGATGAGATGCTAAATCGACTCAACACTGCCAAGAAGCGCAAAGAGGAGGAAAAACGAATTCGAGAAGAAGCGCAAGCAGAGGCTTTAGAACGCATCCGAAGGATGAAGTTGAGAAGGCAAGGTAGAGATCATCCTAGGACAGATGACTATGCAGCTCAAGGATATCATGTGGCCATATGCAAAGTTTCAAGTAATAATTCTCGTAGAATAATGGATCGACGTCCTTTTGTAACCTTACAGATCGGACAAGGAAAGAGTGCGAGGACTATAAGATCCTTGATTGACTCAGGTGCAGCCACTAGTGCTGTTAAATTTTCTTACTGTCAAAAGTTGAAATTAACTGTCAATCCTATAGAAGCATATCTCATAGGATCGGGAGGTGTGGAAACCCCTTGCATGGGCGAGGTGGAACTTCCCCTCTACATTCAAGACGAAGTAATGACAGTTAAAGTGCTAGTGTGTCAAGATGAGGACCTCACGGAGCCTCTTGTCTTGGGTCAAGACTGGATCTATGATCATGCAGTCAACCTAAACCTAAGAAGCGGACTCCTTGAAGTCTGGGTAAATCAGAATCGCGTTACAATTGAGTTAGAAAATGAAGCACTCAAGGAATTAGACAAGGCACACACTCCTGGTCCTTCCAGGGGTACACATGAAGATGACCATGTTGTTCTTGTCCAAAACTGTGTGATGCAGAGGAATGATGATTTCAATAAAGAAGTCAGGGGCGCAACGGAACTACCTTCTTTTCTAGAGACTAGAGAGATGCAGCAACCAAAGGCAGATCAAATACAGATGGAGCAGAGTAATACCTATGTGGGAGGTCAAAAGAACGTGCGAAGCAGAATGTCTCAGCCATTGAAACAAGTGTGGGTGCGGAAAGGCGAACACCCTGTCGCGATCAAGCCAACCACACGGGCAAAACTTCTTATTAGTAATCAACAACACGACACTAATAAGAAGTCTTTCATAAATTTTTCTGTGAAAGTAAAGTCTATTTGGGTACCCAAGAAGTCGATGAAGGCCAGCCCACAATCACGACAAATTTGGGTGCCTAAGGCTTGCTTGCGGGCTCAAATAGCTACACAGAAACCACATCCCGTACAACATGGTCCACTCACCCTTACATCTGATACCCATTCGTATACACCACGCACGAACACATATTCACCCATGAGCACGAGTAGAATCACTTGTAAATGGGTCCCTAAAAAGCCTCATTTCCAAGCAGATGCTCTCACCAAGCCCTCCAGAGTCTCCACAAAATCAAGACCAACAGCCATTCTGTTTGTTTGGCAGCCCAAAACGTGTAATAAACCCCCCGACCCTCATTTGTAAATTCATATCCACTTACTAACTTCATCACTCATACACCACACCTTTCCATTTAGCTCTTAGGATTATCCATTCTCTAACTACACATACAATTACTGAGCACTTGTTGACCTACTAACCTCTCACTAAAATCAGGTTAATGTTGTAATGGAGACACATGAATGCTTGGGTCCATTTGCAATGTTAACATTCATTTGTCTATTCTCACAGAACCGGTGACCAATCTCTTCACCATGACCGAGGCAGGAACTAGCTCCCAAGCAGGCACCAGCCCCCAAATCGTGGACATTGAAAGTCTTCCCATTGAAGAGGAATTGAAGGAACGCCTAGTGGCATTGAGGGCATTACACGCCATACTGATTCAAAATCCTCCACAGGGGCACACAATTCCGGTCAATAAAAACTCACATTGTTTCAGTGATGTGGCCGGATCTCTGGGTGAAGGCACTTACATGTGGGAGGCTGAGATAGAGTTCAACGGGCGATGGGGCAGATATCATTTTTTCACCAGGGAATTTGAGAGGCTTCAAAATGATGAAAGTCTGAAACCCATCTAGAAGAAGGCTGGACTCTAGGACTATTTCAAGGCTCAATTACCCAAGCCAGATTTTCTATGGTGTTCCTACTTAATTAGCACTCTAACCCCTAGTAAAGAGAAAAAGGGACGAACAACTTGGTGAGGGAAGCTCTTGACATGAAAGGCA
This sequence comes from Ceratopteris richardii, assembly GCA_020310875.1. Taxonomy (NCBI): domain Eukaryota; kingdom Viridiplantae; phylum Streptophyta; class Polypodiopsida; order Polypodiales; family Pteridaceae; genus Ceratopteris; species Ceratopteris richardii. The sequence continues at coordinate 37,332,372 of CM035411.1, read as the reverse complement.
TGCATATCCCCACCGAAAAAGAGACGATGGTCCCGGATAACATGAAAAGCAGGAACCTGACTAAGCTCAAAGACATGGTAGCAATGACACCCACAATTGCCATCCACTTGCGAATAGTCATGCAACATTTCGCGTTCCCAGCTCAAGAGCGGTTCACCATGCCACCCAAGAAGATATGGTTCAGTCTATATTTGGCAGATGCCTTCAATTTGACAATCAACATGCCGCATTGGATTATCGTCCAAATCCACTTGGCACATCAACGGTGGTATAAAAAGCAAAAGTCGGTACTGTATGGATGTTGTGCCCTCACCAGGATTGTGTATAGATGTTTGGCTTATGATGTGCCAGTTCAAAGGGCATTAATTTGGACCAGGGTACAGGAATTTCAACGTAGACTATCAACCGTAGGACCGCCATCAAAGAAAATGAGAGGCGCAGTTCAGATGCCCTGTGCACAAGCCCGCGGTGGGACACTGACACCAGAGACGACTCCACGACTTCAGAGGCGTGTACAACCCTTCACTATCAGATTACCAAGACACAACACTGATGGACCAAATCTGGTGTTTCCACCTGTACCAACCGACCTAGAGTTTCCTCACGGATTCACATTAGAAGACCTAACTGATGAGGAGGTAGCCAGGATAATCAAGGCTATTAATGCGGAAGTCGAGGCAGAACAGGCAAGCGGCCAGCAGACAGTCACAGACCAACCCCATCCGGTCCAACCAAGAGTAGTTAAAGTGGAGGATGAAGAAGAAGAAGAGCAGGAGGAGGAACGAGGAGGACAAACAGAGGAAGAAGAGCAGGAATATGAACAAGAAGTTCTACAGGAACTTGAGGGTGCCCCGGCTTATACGAAGGAATTGAAAAAGCTGTATGATACCATCAACAGAGTTCAAGAACAACACAAACTATCCCTGGCAGCAGGAAAAGCCCTCATGAACCAGATCCTTGAAGAGGAAGGTGTGGACGAGCAATACCGAGCAACCCTGGATATGATTTGTGATGCGTTGGGAGTACCTGAGATAGTGCATACAGCTCTTGAACACTCAAGAAGATCGGAGCGACGATATGGCAGACGCCCCCCTCGATCAAGAAAACAAATGAATATCTTAGTATCAGAACCACAGGGCACCACATCCACAACCACGGGCACGGCTCATATCATTTAGGAAACTGAGGAAGCCCATACATCTAGTGCACCCCCATCACCCCCTTTACCACCCCTACCTCCAACTCCACCAACTTCACCTCCCACTACCAGTGTAACCACTCTTGTCACCACCTCAGAGTCCACTGCCCATACTGAAGCACAGACTGTCGGTCAACCCACACAACCCACACACCCTATCACCACCTCACTTGTATACACTACCACTGACACTGTAATTCTAACCGCATCCACGGACAACCCCGTTCCCCCGATCACACTTCTTGGCGGTTCATATTCACAACTACACACACCACTTTACACTTTCACCACCATCACCGCACCCACAATTCCCATGTTCACAATCACTCCCACGACTGCATCCACTTTTGACCTCATGGACATATCACCCACCTCCGCACCTCTCCCTCCCCCCATATGTCCACAATCTCCCATTCCCCCATCACCCACTTCACCCTTTTTGAGCAAAACATACACGCTCCCATTCCACTTTCCCTTACCTTCTGCATTCAACACCTTTCCCGCATCCACTCCCATTAATAATGTATTTAATAACATGTACCAGTGTATGTCTCAGCTGCAACAACATTATCAGCACCTAGATGCTCAACATACAAATCTGTTCAGAAGCCATGAAACATTACAAGGACGATTCATTGACTTAGAGAAGGAAAAGCAGCTACTACAACAACAGTATGTCACTTTACAGGAACAACATGAGCATTTAGTGGCCAATCCACCCCAGTCAGATGCGGAAGAAAAACAACAACTTGATGATCTGCTACACTCCTAGATAACAGAGAACCTCAAGCTTTGACGCAACCTGGCCCTATTACGGAAACACATGTCTACAACACTCGAGGAAAATAAGCGACTACAGCGACAGACCGAAGAAAACTTGGAAGCAGCAATGGAGGGTTCACCACAAGAAATCGACCTAGAGAAATTCAAGGCTATCCCATCTGAAAATATGCAAATCGTCTTGGAAACCCATGCCGACCTCCTAGAAGCCCACGTAGCATTAGAAAGATAAAGAGATGACTTACTAAAGCAACTGGCAACCCAGCACGAGTCACCAAGCAAAGTCACAACTGAAGCCGACACATCTGAAGAAGTCGCAAAACTTAGAGCAGAAATAGAAGAACTACAAAATAAAGTTCAACAATACGAGCGTCAACCCTCTCCCCTGGCGGAACCAGAACCTGAAGACTTAGTGCCAATTCAAGTGGAGGAGATCTTTGAAGACCCATACGTTCCCATGCCACCACCCGGGGTTAAGCAAACAGAAGAAGGAATGGACACCATTGAGATCGAGGCCCCTGAATGGATGTAGAGGTTAGAGAAGGTGGCCACAACCCATGATGAGAGAATTGCAGTACAGATAGCATCAATGTCTCGATTGGAAGAAGTTGTAATTAAATCGGATTACTTCAAGAACCTCTCCCATCATAGGTGGATTGACACGTCTGATGATCTCTATGTTCCATTCTGTGTATTAATGGCAGATTACAATGCTGAAATCAAGCAACGTACAACAAAAGAACCAACCTCGGCAACATAGTTTGCACCGGATGATATCCCTGAAAGTGCCAAGCAAGGGAATATACATCAACCTACTTGGAGAATCGGCCTGCTTGAAACCTACCCCGAGATGGTACGCACGTGGAATAACATGCCTCTGTATATCAAGTATAATCCCTGCTACTGCCCTGTCTTTCGAAGACGGTCTTGGCCGGAGTACACAAAAATAGTTTTGACGGTTAAAGGATGTGAAAAGTGGTTAAATTATGTGTACCTAGCACCTCCTAATGGCCAACCCACAGTCAACTACATGATTTCAACCATCCGACACTGGGCAGTCCGGTTCAAGAATGTCCCAGATGTCATGGCACAGATGTGCCTAAAAATTTTTGAGCTCATGCTGATTACATTCAGGACATTTAAGAACATCAAAGAACCTTATCTTTCGGCTATTGTATTTAATGAAGCGAATCAGGACCTTGTCTATGACATGAGCACCACGCCCTCCATTAACGTCGTCTATGCCTGGCATGCCCGTATAAAGTATCTACTTGCTTGCTTCAAACAGACGTTCGAAGAAATGTTTATCACGGGGTTCTGGGAATATCATTCAGAGATATTCATTCCCAAACCATCTCATCTATTACAGTTATTTGCCGTGGAACAAGCTCTCCATTCAGAAAAGCTACGTATACCACATCCAGAGGTTCCCGGGCTTGTAGATTGGGATGCCCTACTCACTGACTTGGCCAAAGGATTGAGAATTGCGGAACATCACTTAGCAAAAGACGTTGTGGAGTACTACATCCAACGACCCACCCAACAAGGGTCTGTTAGGGACGACAGACACGAGAGAGGGGGGGGTGTTGGCAGTCAAGGAACTGAAGGACTCACAAGACAAGGAAGTCAATGAAGGGAGTCGGAGCGAAGAGAAGGTACAAGCAGACAGAGTAGTCAAAGAAGATCCGGCAAGTAGGCCATTATGTTTTCAGGAAGCTAAAGCATATCAAAGAGGTGGACACATAAGGAGAAGGAGCAAGTAGGAAGCTCGAAGATGTGTATGTCAAATCGTTAGAGGAAATCCCTACAAAAATAGTTATTTTCATCACTAAAAGCCATTGTAAATACCATTTCATATTTTTGTAGCTCCATTTTGTGCAAGCCAAGGAGTCCTTGAGCTTGAGGAGTACAAGTAGCTACCTACCAGTTTTCATAATTTTTAGACTCCATTTGAGCCTTCAAATGGGGCCTAGAACCTAATTTTTAACTAGGCCGGACACTAGGTCTGGACACGGCCAAAACCTAGTCAAAAACTATAAATAGAGCTAGAAAGCTCATTTTTTGAGGTTATCTTGTAATTGATTTGAACTTGTATGAGCTTTTTGAAAGTAATCTAAAGAACTACATTGCTTCTCTCTCTTTGTCTCACCTTGTGTGCGCGTGTGTGTGTGTATGTGTGTGCATGTTTGTGTGCTTCTCACTCACGCACTTGTGCCTTCACTTGCTCGAGGTCATCATACCATCCTCACGTCTTCCCGGATTGACATTAAAGGAGGTGCTACTCATCACTGAGCTACATATGCAAAGACCACAACCCCTTCTAGTTAATGGAATCCAAGAATAAGGGTTGGAATGACTGATTTTCTGAGAGATTTATGGAAAAGGAAGGTAATAACTAGGGGTCATGAATGTAAGGGATTACATCCATTACTCCAAATGGTTTTGTCTTGTCCTTATTATTGATCATGACCAATGTTACTGGCTTATGTGGCATTGTATATCTTGGCAACTTTGGACAACACAAATACTGAAGAAACATTCTGATGGCAAATTCTTCATTTTCCTTTCCTTTGAAATCTAGAAACTTTGAATATCTAGCATAAGTTGCTTTGTTCTTCTTGACAAAACTGCAATACAATTTAGCTCCCATGTAATAAAATTGAAGAGCTGCCCTGATATGTTCTGCTTTTATGGTGATCTGTACATCTTTGTTCTCTTTGTCCTTCACTGAACATCTGAAATATGCATCATTGCCTTTGCCAACTTCCAGCAGACTATTCATAACTTGTGATACTCTTTCAAAATCTATAAAGAAGAGAGGTTCATCCAATAGTCTGTGTAACCCCACTGCTTTCCATCTTTTATAATTGGCTGCAACTTTCTGAAAATTGTAGAATTTCGGACATAGCATTGTATACTTATGACCTCCAACTCCTACTGTAAAAATATGCTGACCAATGATATTGAGAGTTTCCTTCAGTTCTTTAGCTATCTTTTCTTCTTCTGGGATATTCTATTCTTCATCAGAGTCCAGCTCCACACTTTCCACTATTGCTTCACTGTCTAAAAACCAATGTCCTCTTGACAAAGTTACAGAGTGAGCTTTGAAATCATGAATGGGTAGTTCCTTTGGATTCACCATTCTAGAGAAAGTATATCATAAAAAAAATAAACTCCACCCACATCAGTCACAAGAAATATAAGAAGAAATCACATTTATCTTTGAGGTGACAATTTACATTTGATAAAAAAATAAAAGAGAAACAATTGTTTTACAGGCACTACACAATTGAAGTGTTCATCACATGTGTTAGCAAGATATCTAATGCTCTCCCCTTCTTTTGTAAATAAGAGAATAATGAAAGTAAATTTAAAAGAATTATATCAAAAGAACAACAAAAAAAACAAATAATTACAAAGTGACTGCTAAGTTTTGCTAACTTATAACCTAGATCCTGCTGGTGCTTTATAACTTATGAAAGAAAAATTTTTTAATCATTTTCTCTAGTTTTATAATTTTCTCTTTCATCTTCTTCTTCTCTTCCCCTCCTATTCTTTTTCTTAGAAAAAAGAATGAGGTAAAGTACATCGAAATAATTTCAAGAGTTTCTTAAATCCATGTTGATGAAATTCTGAGAATCCAATCATTTGTTGCTTTTCATGCTTCTGAACTATTTTTGTATCTCCATCTTTCTTTTTTTATGTCCATTGAAGAAAGTCTGATTTTTTCACCCATAAATACTTGATTCCTGTTGACTTTGTTTTTGGAGTGAAACAATCTACTTTTGATAAACTGTGCTGGGATGTCTTCACTTTTTCCTTCCATTTGGTGTTAATGAATCTCTATGATGAACAAAACTTGGATTTCTTTGGTTCCCACAACCTTTCTGAATTGGTGCCTAGATTTTTCTGATTATTTCCTGCTTTCGAGCTTTCTATTGTCTTGACAGCATAGTTGGTTTTTTTATTTTTCTCCTCTTTTTGTCTGTAATAGGTTTGGTCATGGAGAAGTTTTGTTTGTGATTCCTTTGTAGTTTCCAAAGGAAAAGTGAATCCTTCCAAATCTGAATCATAGATGTCCTGTTGAGTTTCCTATTCTTCACAACTTAATAAAAACATTAAAAACCTTTTGTCATTTATTGTCAATTTGAGCTTCATATTTTCAAAATCCAAAATTACTTTACCTTGCTTCAGCCATGGTTGTCCTAAAATTAATTTCTTAGTCATCATATGATCAAGCCATTCTTCACAATCTATTTTCATTTTTTCTTAATTGAACTTAACTTCAATAGATTGAGAAGAAAAGCTTTGTATTATCTGACCATCCAATGTTTTGAAAAGAGTTTTACTCTTATTCCTTTTAAATTTAATCTTATCCAACAAAACTGAACTGATCAAATTAACTTGTGCACCTGAATCTATCCAAACCTTGATTTTCTCATTATGAAGATTCATTGTTATAACAGGCAAATGCTCTCTCACTCTTGAAGGTGTTCCACACAAGAGGACTTCTCTAAGCTCCTTGACCTTTCTTATTCTTTCCTTTGCCTCCTCTTGAGCCTGATACCTAATTTTTTCCTCTTCTTTTTTCCTGTTTTGAGCTTGATGTATTCTTCTCCATTCAGGAATAGTTAACGGAAGATCATACCTTTTTACCCTACATCCACTTATGAAATTTGGCATGATTTATCCATCTATATTAGCTAATTGGATAGTTCCACTGTTACTGATTTGGTTGATAATATAAGGTCCATGCCCCTTCTTCTAAAATTTTTTCTGATGTTCCTTCACTCTATATGCAAAAACTAAATCCCCAGCTTCCTGCAAATCTTTTTCTTTAATATGAACATCATGATAAGCTTTCTGCCTTCTTTTATCTGCATATATGCTCATGATTTCTTGAAGTCTGGAAGCTCCAAGTTTTTCCAATTCCACCACTCTCTCAGATAACTCATGTCTAGTCCACTTGTATTGATTTCCCACCTTTAATGTTGGGATAAGAAATTCTAAAGGCAAAACTGCATTTTGTCCATATACCAAATTAAAGGGTGTTGTTCCAATTGCAGTTTTGTATGCAACTCTATAAGCCCATAAAACATGATTTAGTTGCAAATCCCAATCATTCCTATTTGTATTTACCAATTTTGAAAAAATAGTGCAAAGTACCTTATTAGTACTTTCTGCTAATCCATTGGCTTGTGGATGATAAGGGGCTGACTTTCTATGGCTAATCATGAAATACTAAGTTATGTTTTCTATTACTTGGTTCAAAAAATGAGTCCCCCTATCACTTACCAATTCAATTGGTAATCCAAATCTAGTGATAATATTTTCATAAAGAAATCTTGCAGTGGTCTGAGCGTCATGCCTTTTTGTAGCCCTGGCCTCTGCCCATTTGGTCAGGTAATCTATGGCTACTAGTATATATTCAGCATGGGATTGTTTTGCTGGAGGATGTATAGGTCCAATGAGATCCAACCTCCATTTACTAAATGCTCTTGCTGAAATAGGTGGTACTAATGGCATATTATCTCTTTTATTTGGTTGACACACTCTTTGGCAAATGTCACATCTTTTCACATAGGATTTTGTATCAAGAAATAGAGTTGGCCACCAAAAACCAAAATATAATATGAGTTTAGCAGTCCTTTCACTTGAAAAATGTCCTCCAGCCACTCCAGAATGTGCCATCTCTAACATTTCCATATACTTATTTTCAGGAACACAGATTCTTAAATATCCATCCATCCCTTTTTTGTACAATTGATCTCCTATCAGTTGATACTCCTCAGAAATCATTTGTAAATTCCTTGAGTCTGCACTAGCTCTCACTAGCTCTCCTTTTCTATTTCTTCTCAACTCCTCAATTATGTTTGCACTCCAATCTGGATTTTTCTGAAACCAATACAAATTTGTAATTTCTGAATTTTGCAAGGATTGCATTTCCAGGAGCTGGAAACATATTTTTTTAAATCCTGAATCTTATTAGGCCAACTTGCCCCCATTCTGTTGAGATTGTTTAAGATGACTATCATGGAAGCATGAGTATAAGGATTCCAACAATCAACTCTTCTTAAATACTCCAAAATTCCTACTTTGTAATACCAGATGTGTGTTGTTTTTAGGTGTTCTGCAAGGTCCCATAGTTAGCAAAGGTACTAAAGTCATGGCCCATTCAAGAATACTTTCTATTTTGAATAGATATGCATCTTGTAATTCATCATCTAAAGGTGAACTTGGCTCTCTGGTTTGGATTCTAGACAAATGGTCTGCTCTTAAATGAGTTTTTCCTTGCCTGACCACTACCTCAAATTCAAATGCCATCAGTAGGAGGAACCATCTGACTATCCTACCTATGTGAAATGGTTTGTTTACCAAGTAGAGTAAGGCTTGGTGATCCACAAAGAATTTAAACTTGTTAGCTAAAAGATAATGTGTATATTTTTTTAGAGCAAAAATCATTCCCAATCCTTCCCTTTCAGTGGTTGTATAATTCTTCTCTGCTGAATTTAATTGCCTACTAGCATAAGCAATTGGGAAGTCTAATTTGCTCCGTTCTATTGGTTGTGCCAACATGCATCCTATTGAAGATACAACATGTATTTCTTGGATCCACTTCATTTTCATCATCGTTTGTACCTTTTCTACCTTTCATTCAGTTAATAAAGCACTCTTGTATAGGTGTGTGTGAGTGCCACACTAGAGAATAAGTGGGATTCATTCTCCTTTCAGTTTAGAAATCCCACATAGCATGCTTTTTTGCCATTTTGTATATAAAGAGGTCTCCACCTCTTCTTTTGGGAGAGATCTTTTAGAAGTAATGAGATAATGCTAGTTTGTAGTTAGACTCTTACTCTTTTGTCGTCATGATGTGCGTGAGTGCTTGTTCTCTTCTTGCCTAATGCTTGTGACATGTTGATGATGATTACGTCGCTATTATGCTTGTGATTACGATTATGTGCATCATTCGTGATGCTTATGTTGTGTCTTCTTGTTAATAATGTTGTTTATCATACGTTGACGAAGCATAATAGCGACGTAATCATACATCAACGTGTCACAAGCATTAGGCAAGAAGAGAACAAGCACGCACGCACATCATGACGACAAAAGAGTAAGAGTCTAGCTACAAACTACCATTATCTCATTACTTCTAAAAGAGCTCTCCTCAAAAGAAGAGGTGGAGACCTCTTTATATACAAAATGGCAAAAAAGCATGTTGTGTGGGATTTCTAAACTGAAAGGAGAATGAATCCCACTTATTCTCTAGTGTGGCACTCACACACACCTATACAAGAGTGCTTTATTAACTGAACGAAAGGTAGAAAAGGTACAAACGATGATGAAAATGAAGTGTATCCAAGAAATACATGTTGTATCTTCAACACTCCTCCCCTCCTTCACTTTGTAGTCCTCGACAAAGCTTTTGCAAGTATGGAGCTTTTGTGGAAGAGCATGCAGGAGTTCCTTTTGATTTGCATGATCCTTGCACCATTGGAGTGCTTTGATTTATTGCTTTTCTTCATCTTGCTTTTTGTTTGGAGTGGAGTGCTTTAACTTGGTTCTTTTTCCTCATATAGATGAATATGCTAGGATGCTTTTTTTTTTTTGGTAATGGATGGATGATGTATGAGAATGATATGACAAAATGTAGATGATATATACAAATAGATGAAATTAATTCATCTCTTCTTAGTCCATATGCATGAGTGGGGACTAAGGGTGCATGGGCGGAAAACAAAAAGTGTCTATGCACGGTCTTGTAATGTGACCCTATCTTATGCATACTCTAAAAAATGCATACAATAAAAAATGGTGCAAATGTGGATGGGTCTTGAGCAAAGTGCTCAAGGGTGAGGCGATGATGAGGCTTTCTTTTCCATCAACCATTTGAAATGGATGATACCTTTGTCCACCATCTTGAAAAAAGAAAAATAAAAAGCAAATTTTTTAACTCTATGTACATGTGCCCTCTTTGTGCCCGGGTTAAACTAAGTGTGCCAAATGCTTGGCCTTTGGATGAGGCCCTATTCGCATGCATACTTGGTGTGCATCTTAAACATATGATGTGCATTGGGCAAGGTTGGGTCTGACACCCATGGATACTGCACGAAGAGGTTTTAGGCCGCGAATATGTCTTCGCTTTGTTGGTCTTAGCCTTGAGGTTTCTGCTTGGATCTTTTTTGAGTGTTGTCTTGATTGCTTTGGATCTCTTGGTCGGAAGTGATTGTTCTTGATGATAAGGCATGGTGGATCTAGACCAAAGATTATGAAGTCTAGTGTGAGAGGGTTGAGTTTGTATAAGAGCTTTCTTTGGTATCCATATCAATGTGCGATTTGGTTGGGCTCTAAGTAAGTTTTTGGCCACCCAAATTTGCTTTACATTACAAGGGAAATGTGACTTCTTCTTGATGTATGGGTCTTTTGGGCCTTCTATGTGAGTCTTTAGAAAAAAATCATCTTTACATGGGGAGTTCAACAAAGGTTGAGTTTCTTTACATATATCATGCTCATGTAATGGATCATAAGGTTGCGTGGTTTGAGATTGATCTAGAGATTCAGCGATGCATTTATCTGTATTACACGTAGAATCTCTAGATATCACTTTATCTTCCATAGAACTCATACAAAATTCGTGAGAAGATTCCAAACTTAGAGGAAGGGAGGGCCCTTCCATATCCTCCAAGCACTTGGAGTCCTCCACTTCATCATTCGTCAAGGTTTCATGTGACTTACTCAAAGAAAGGTTAGATGAAAAAGCATGAGTGGAAAGACTATTTTGTGAATTAAGAGCACAATCTTTGAATAGATGATTATGTCCACAATCCATACAATGAGGATAATCATCAGGATTTCCAAAATACTCACTAGTGGGGATGGACATATACCATAACAAAAAATGTTTCTAAAAATTGCATATCATTCACCACAATCGACGAACCAACTTGACCCATGCAATCATAATTTTCATCGTTCATAAGGATAGATGAATGAGTGGTTAGTTGAATGTTATCCAAAATAATAGTCACTAAATCAATATGAATTAAATTCCACTCATAATTAGGGTTAACGTAAGCACACATATTTCTATGGTCATGACCAATGAATACATTTACAAAAGTGTTGCTATGTTCCCTAGTTGCAACTATGGAACCCACCCCTTTAGAAATTCCACCAATTTCCTCTACCCCTTGCAAATTTTCTATATTTGTTTCACCTTGATCATGTGTGATTAATGCATGCATTTCATCTTTTTCTTCCTTCTTTTGTGCAACCTTTTCCCCCTTCCTTCTTTCTTTTGCCTTTTTCTTTCCCATGTTTTGTTAAAACAAATTTTGGTTCTTTGAGTGTTTTCAATATTTGTTTGGTGTTTTAGGAGTTTTTAGAATTTTTTTGAGGTTTTGTGTGTGTTTTTTGAATGTTTTCTAAGATGTGTAAATAAGTTCAAATGGGGTTCTTCTAACAAAAATAAAAAGGAGATCATAATGTACATATGTTACACTAAATTCAGAGATGAACATGACACTTTTCTTTCATGAATGTGAGTGAGTCTCAACACATGTTTCAATAATGCATACTTATTGAGGAGGTGCATCACTCATGAAGTAACGAGATCATACATTATTTTTCATAAAAAAAAACCCACTCATAATTCAACATCACTATCACTTATTCATATGATTCCAATAATCATGAGAGCAAGATTCACATCTATAGGCTTAAGGCCATCGAAATTCTTTCCTATGTTTAGAAATGTGTGAATTCACAATCAAAATGTATATATATCCTAAATCATTGCCTTTTATGTCACACGCGCACTAGATTATACCCTTAGTTATCTCCACTATGAAAAAATGCTCTTTTGAGAAACCTTAACTTGAGAACACGTTACCCTTAGTTATCTCCACTATGTCCTGGTTCGTCTCTTGCATTAAGTGAAAATGTGAAATCACCTGAATCTGTGGCAGAGCTCAATTATGGCCAAGATCCGCTCATTCCATATTTAACTACATTTAATTTTGCACGGCGCCATTCCTTTTTTAGCTCCTAAACGTTCATCAATTCCTTTTTTGCGAGGCCTACAATCTCACAGCTGGCCTACTCTCCCATGAGTCACGCTCTCTTATCCCTTCCATTTGTGTATCACTCAGCAGAGTAACATCAGGAGTCCTACAGAATCTACTTCAGTAAGCCTTGTGATGCCTTACTGCGTTACTATTTGCGACTTGCGATGCGTAATATTAGCTAACAATGTGCTACACTAAACCACAGTCCCTCATTAGTTTATCTATTCCATTAGCCGCTTGAGATTTCCGCTTAGGAGGAAATCTCGATGGGTGTGATCCCAAGAAGGCATCACTTTAGGACCCACACAATCAACACGCCATTCTCCATGTTTGCCTTTACCTCCTCCAATTTCCCATTCTCAGGCAGGGGAAAGAGTCGTAGGAAAGTTCCTCTCTGCGGTCGTTCAATATGGTGCCACCGGGACTTGTTGCAGACTCCACCTCTTTTAGTGACCGGGGATATGCATTCACCATTGAATGTATATCCTATCGGTGTGCAATCTATTCGTGCAGAAGATGATGCTTCTGCGAGAAAGTTAGACCCTATATTCGTGGAGAAGATTATGCCAGAAACACGTCGTTAGGTAAATATGGAGATACATGCGCCTTCAATCACTCAGCATTACTTTCGGAAGGGCTATGATTTATTTCTCAGCATTAGCTTCGAAAATTTTAGAACTCTATTGTCGTTTGAAGTCAGGGAGGAGCTACTCATACCTTAATGCCTCTGTGCGCATTTTTGTAGTCAGAGAGGAAAGTCCCCATAACACGTGTCACATGGAGGAATATGGAGATGCATTGACGTATGATCAAGATGTTGCATCAATTATAGTCATACGCACAATATAGTGAGTTTGCATTATGCCTCACCATTTGTTGATGCCATGAATCCGACCACATGCCGCCCTCATCACTGAATCTTGGTTCTAATGTGCTACTGGGATAGAAGACCATGCTAGAACAGTGCAAATTGGCAAGCACAATGTAATTTACTCAAGTTCTCTTCAACAGGAAGGACTTTAACGCAGACCTTCTAATTATCTCAAAAATAGCATAGCTAGTAGCTTTGCTTTTCCCAAAACCTGTCAAGTTTAAACATGCTTGCCCTAGGGCTATGCCTCCAACAACTGCATTTAAAAATATCACAAGTGTCGGCCCTCTCTGTATGCTTCTTTTTTGAGCACCATGTGTCCAACAGATCATGGTCGAAGGGACCATGTAAGGTAACGTGGAACCCATGCCAAGGCCTCTTACATTTCTTTTCGAGTTGCAACAGAAGGACATGATTGCCTCTTGCGATGAGTGCCCGAAATAGCACAACAATTGCAATCCATATTACCTCCTTACATAATACTTGCTCAAGCCCTGAATATGATGCACAAGCTGAGTAGTGTCTATGCAACTATATTCTTCAGGTCCTTTGAAGATTTTGCAGCGGCACTATCCACAATCTTGCATGCTCTTTCTCTATCAATTGCACAAGTGTTCTTTTATCACTCGGCCAAAATCTGCACCCTTTTTCAATTTTCCTTACAGACCTGCACTTAGCAAGACCCTAGGCTCACTCTACTATGAAGATGGTTTGCTTCCTTCATCCCCCTTGCAAACATTCACATATGCGTATGGATAAAGGTTTTCTCACTCTCCATAGTTTTCCCTCCCTATGCAAATTTTACATCATTGTTGAGCTCTCGGGTCTCAATAGCTTCACTTCACTATCATCATAGTCTTGGATCCCAGTGCTCGATTCGCACATTTCTTAGATGAGCATTGACACTCTGCGCCATACTAATTTCCACCAGCTTTGCATGCACATTTACGTTTCTTGCAGCCCGAATACTTGCTACAAGAGCAACATAGTCCTGAAGTATTTCTTTGTACTGACGGCTCGTCTGGAATGACACTCTTTTGAGATTTTGTCTTTTTACTTTGAGCTTTGGCTAGTCGCTTTTCACTAACGCACCAATCTCCTTCAGAACCCTCATCCTTGACTCATCAAATGATTAGAAGCTTCTCCAGACAGATTTTCAAAGAATCATTTGTACAATCTTTCATAGCTCCTTCGAGTAATTCTGTGATGCATTGTTCATTTATAACCTGTTGTCTTTCCCACTCTTGCCTCTAGGCTTCACTTTTCCTTAGTAGGCCCATAAGCTCTGAGATTTGTTTTTTTTTTTTTACTATGGTCGATCTGGATACCCCTCTTCATGAATCTGGATTACCTTCACTATGGTCGATCTGAGTACTTCCTTCTGCATTTGACTGTCATGACATGTCTTGCTTCTATTTCCCGCTCTTCTGATGCTATGTCTGCTACTAACAAGAGTTGAGCTGTCTTGCAAAATGCTCCCTTCGCAAGGAAGCTTTTTCAAGGATCTTTGTTGAGCTGAAGTGTTTGCAGTATGCACACGGAACCAACTTTCCATTGAATGTCGTAAACACCTTGTCAATTGTCTTTGCAGCTACAGTTGTGGTTAGAATAGTGTTGAATCCAGCACCTCATCCACCTGTCCAATCTTTGATAGAAGATCCATCAACTGTCTTCTACAGTACTGTTATACGCTGAACAAAAATCATTTGCACTTTTATTTTCTCTTTCTATTGATCGAGAACCCTCGAGCTTCATGTACTTCAACCTCTACTTATGGACAGTTAACCCTATTCTCCACACCCATTCCATCACTCCTTTAGAAAGTGAAAGCGGTTCTTTAGATGTCCTTCCTGGGGCGTCAGAGCCATGCCCCCTCTATGTTCAATTCCATAGTGCAGTTCTTATCCTTCACCTATTCTAGTAGTACACCAGCTTGTTTTTGAATGATACGCATGAAACTATATACTCTCTCTCTCATAAGTCATGTATATTCCCATGTTTCTACCCATCACACAATCCTGAAGTCGAACACGCTCGTAATTTTTCTCGTGCAGCTGAATAGAAAGTATACTTTCTCCTATTTCCACCTTCAGCAAGCTCTAATCCCCCCAGATTCTCACTACTCGTCGTACCTTCCCCCATAAGTACCACTCATACCTTAAACTTTTCCTCTACCTATACAAGGTACATATCTCTGTGCTAACTTTGTGGTGTTCATATTGCCTAGACTAGCCAGTTCCCGTGCATCAACATCACATCCATTTCATCTCCACCCGAGACGGGAATCATCTTCACATTCTCTTTTGACTACGACCTTCATCGTCTTGCTCAGGTATATAGCCATGAAATTCACTCTAGTACTTCCTTCGACTATGTGCATCATAGTCTCTCTGCCCTCTAGGCAAATCAACTTCATGAGTCCTCGAAAATGTTTTTTTCATACAAACCACAAAATATCTAAGCATATGTGTCTATTTCCATACGTGCACCAATGAAGTGATGGATTATGTGAATATAAACTGAAAACTAGGAGAAAATAATATAAGTCCGATTATATCTCATATTCCTTTCCTTCTCTCTAGTCACTTCTTCCCTTCTCTCCATTGTCTATTCCTTCATAGGCAAGATTCTAGGGAACTCCTTCAAGGGTATCCAATAACAAGAGAAGAGTTGGATGTGTGCATAGTAGTCTTTGGAATCACACATGGGAAGAGAATGTGTCCTAAACCTTCCAAACTCTGAGCCTAGTAGCGTATGTGCATCAAAAATTACTAGACCATACCTTCCATTTCCAAGCTTGTTGATGAAGATGACGAGCCAAATCCTCCATTAATTTTGGTAGAAGAACCCCAAAAAGAAACTTATTCACACATGATTAGAGAAATCTCAACAAAGTTAATAGAAAAAATCAACATAATAACAAAACGATTTCTAAAAACTACTCCTATCCTACTCGTGACTTGAAGAATCACCACACATGATGGACTAATCACCCAAAAAGAGGATCCTTATCACACCAAAAATGGCTCATCTCGACAAGTTATTATGAAACTTGCAAGCCGCAAATGCTCACAAGAGCGTAACAAAATGAAGAGCTCAACAAATCGTCATGAAAAACTTGCATATACGTCTCTTTCACGCCAAAAACCATCACGTAAGTGACAAGAGAACGCTCCCCGGCAACGGCGCCAAAATTTGTTGACATTGTAGCATCACAACTCATACTTGTCAAACCAGGAAGTATCTCATGAGACCCAAATGTTTGCGTAGAAGCACGCAACAGACATAATGGTGCTTCGTCAGCGTATGATTAACAACGTTATTAACAAGAAGACACAACATAAGCATCACGAATGATGCACATAATCATAATCACAAGCATAATAGCGACGTAATCATACATCAACGTGTCACAAGCGTTAGGCAAGAAGAGAACAAGCATGCACGCACATCATGATAACAAAAGAGTAAGAGTCTAGCTACAAACTAGCATTATCTCATTACTTCTAAAAGAGCTCTCCTCAAAAGAAGAGGTGGAGACCTCTGTATATACAAAATGGCAAAAAAACATGCTATGTGGGATTTCTAAACTGAAAGGAGAATGAATTCCACTTATTCTCTAGTGTGGCACTCACACACACCCATACAAGAGTGCTTTATTAACTGAATGAAAGGTAGAAAAGGTACAAATGATGATGAAAATGAAGTGGATCCAAGAAATACATGTTGTATCTTCAACACATCCCAAATCATAATTTGAAGCATCCACATGAACATGAAAAAATTTATTCCATTGTGGGTTTTTGGAATTGGTGCTGTTACCAAACAATTTTTTAAAGTCTTAAAGGCTTGATCACATTCTGTGGTCCATTCAAAGTTTGTCATCAATGCATACAAAGGTTTTGCAATGTCTACAAACTTGTGTACAAACTTTCTATAATATCCACAATGTCCCATGAAAGTTTGAAGTTCTTTTACATTTATTGGTTTTGGAAGATCCACTATGGCCTTGATTTTTCTTTCATCAGTTGATATTCCATTTATAGAAACTATGTGAGCTAGCATTCTCCCTTGTCTCACAAAGAACACACATTTCTCTGGATTTAAACATACTCTGTATGTTCTACATTTTTTAAATATATTTTCCAGATCTTTCAAATGATCTTGTGTTTTTAATGAAAAAGTGCAAAGATCATCAACATAGATTTCCATTATATTTCTAAGGAATTCTTTGAATACATGACACATCAATCTTTGAAAGGTTGTTGGGGCATTAGTTAAACCAATAGGCATAACCCTAAATGCATAGATTCCCCAATCTGTGGAGAAAGCAGTTTGATGTTGGTCTTCCAAGGCTATTGGCACCTGATTATATCCTGAAAACCCATCCAAAAAGCTATAGACCTCTTTACCTGCAACTCTTTCCAAAAGATGGTCTGTTATGGGTAATGGATAGCTATCCCTTATAGTTGCAGCATTAAATTTTTTCAAGTTAATACATAACCTGAGTTTTCCATTCTTCTTAGGTACCACAACTATAGGAGATATCCACTCCGTGTACTCAATCTCATAGATGAAATTTGCAGCCAGCAGCTTGTCAATTTCTTCCTTTATTTTAGCAGAGTATTTGTGATTAAATGTATAGTGTCTTTGTTTGCTAGGTTTTGCATCAAGAGAATAGGAATCTTATGTTCGCAAATGTTAGGATCAATTCCTTTCAAATCTTTATAGCTCTAAGCAAACACATCTCTATATGTTTTTGCCAATTTTCTCAATGCTTCCTCTTCCTGACTTGTCATGTTATCAGGTATGACAATGTGTCTATATTCCTCCTCTTCTTGAGTGATCACTACCTTCTTAGTTTGTTCCTCATTATCATATGCCTCCCCGTTTTTCTTTTCTCTCTTTGGTTTCATTTTTAGAAGTAATCTGTCTTCTACTTCATAGGTCTTGAAATTTGAAGGAACATCAAATTGTTGATCTTCTTTTGTTATTTATTTATTTTTTTTCAACCTCTTGTTCTTCTTCTATTTCTTTATGTTTATTTTTTCTATATGTTCCTAAGATTTTGTCTTTTATAGCATCTCTAGCTTCAACTTCTTCCAGGAATTGTGTTTTTCCAGTTTTTTAAAATTAATCTTTCCTCTTGATCTTCCTCTATTTTTGACACCTTGATTATTTGTATTCCTATATGAAAAATGTCATATCCTTTTTCATTTTGAAATTTCACTCCCACATATTCATCATTGGCCAAATCCATTGTGGTCAAAATCTGATTCCAACCATAAGGCTCAAACTCTTCATCTTTAAATTTATGTGGTATGTAACTTTCATCTTGTGATTTCCTTTCCTCTAGACAATCTTCTTTCTTTAGCATCATTTTTTTATATGTGTGATTCCTTATGGCATTACATTTCCAAATTGATGGTTCTGTGTCATTCTGGCCCTCATTCCCAGATTCTTCACTTAAATCTTGATTTTGATGTACTTTGAACCATTCCTGAGGGGATATATCACAATATTGACCATTTCTTAAATTTACTCTAGTTATCCTTCCTTTGCTTTGAAGATATAGGCAATCATTATCCCAATCTTGCACAGTTTGCATTTGTCTCATAAATGGTCATCCTAGGATGATTTCGTATGAAGTTGATTGTGAGTATTCGACTATGGAAAAAGTATGCTCTATCTCTATTCCACATATTTCCACAATCACCTTTTCCCATATTCCTAGGGGTTTTTCTATGTATCCGTCTGCAAGTTGTAATCTCATTTTGGTGGTCATTAACTCATTTTTTCCCCATTTCTCCCAGGTTTGTTTAGTCATGATAGCCACTCCTGATCCACTGTCTAATATGGCCTTGGCATGATTCTCATTAAATTGTATCTTCAAAGTTGAGTTTCCTTCTTCTCCTTCATATTATCCTCCTATTTTATCATTAGGTATGTACAACAACTCTTCCAATTCTTGTTGCTCTGGATCTAGGTTCTTTGACTTTGTTTCCCAATTTTTCATATTGTGTTGTAAGTGAGGATTTTGTTTTACTATCTCCTCCATTGTGGTGTGGTATAAAATTGTACAATGTTTTTCTAGATTGATTTGGAAGGTTATTTGTGAATTATCTTCCTGATCAAGATGTTTCCTAGTTTCTGTTGCATCTGTCCCTTCAATTGTTGCTTGATGATTGTCTATTTCCCCAATTTGAATTTCTGCTTCTTGTATGATTTGTTTACATCTTTGCATTCTTTCATCCTCTAAATCTGGCATAGGATATGCCATTACATGATCTGTAGGGTTTGGTTCATCCTAAGTTCTTCCTTTGTATGCTTTATCAAAGTCTCCAAACTTTGTGAATTTTTTGCCTCTTCCTGAGTCTGTGTATTTTATGGTTGGCTATTGTTTGAATGTTCCATAGTTTCTTCTTCCAAATTTTTACCCATTCTCATCTTTCTTTCCCATCTTCCTTTTTGTCTATTTTTCTTTTCTTTTGAAAATGGAATTTTCTTATGTTCCTGTATATGTGTCTCCTTTGTTGTTTAGCTTGTGCTCTTGTTATAGCATTTAGAGTTGCTTGATCATGGTCACTCAATTCTTCTTGCTCCATTATGTTAACTGTTTTTAATGGTATGTTACTAGATGTGTTCTATTGTTTTTGAGGGTTTCTTGGGCAATCCTTTATTAAGAGTTCCCTACCACAATCCTTGCAATAGGTTCCTTCTATTCTTAGTGTAGGAGGTTGTGGGCGTCTCTAATGAAATGTTCCCCCCGCATCTATAACAAGTTACCTTTTGACTTTCTTTGAATTGGGGTTTTTGATTGGACATGTAATTATTGGTTATGTACATGAACGTGGTTGTGTCCATTTCAATTCTCTCGTTTCCCAAGTCCAAGGCTTGCAGTTCTGATTCTCTCTGTTCATATCCTTCCCAATCTTCCTGATATCCCTCACTCCAATGATAATCCTCTCTGTAAGATGATCTGAGTCTTGAGCTTTCTTCTTCTACTGGTGTGTATTTTACTGGTATTACATTTGTTGGTAATGGTGGCTGTTGTCCAAGTACAGGTCTTGGTTGCTCAACAAATCTAGATTCTCTTTGTAAGTTGTGTTGGTTCACATATTCTCTTTCTTTAATGGGTTGTTTATTGTAGAAGCATTCTTCTCTGGTATGGTTTGTCCATTTTCTTTCTAAGGTACAGTATTTGAGTGTTTTTCTATCTTGCAAATGTTGTGGTTTGTGATATGGACATTGTTGAACCAAATGACTCTCTCCACAGTTATAGCATCTCTTATTGATTGCTATCCTGGTGTTCATCAAATTTGTCTTGGTGTTAACTTCTAGGGCTTTAGCAATAGCTTGTGCCAATTCTTCTACTCGTGGAATTTTATCTTCATTTGTTCTTGGTTGGTCAAATACTAATAAATCTTGTGCTTTGTTATCCTCTAAGTCTATAGCCTCTTTCACACATGCTCCTAGATCAAGACATCTCCTATAATACACCAAGGTTCTTAATTGTGCACTTCTCAGTCCTTCTATGAACAAAGACACTTGTCTTGCCATTGAACGTACCTCTTCTCTTGAACATCTATCAATGTATTGCTTGAATCTCCTAGCAGCTTCTCTGATATTTTCATCTTTTTGTTGTTTAAAACTATGTATCAAGGTAGTTGTACTATGTTTAATTCCAGTTTTGGAGAATTCTCTTATGAAGGCTTCAAGAAAAGATTCAATATCTGGGTACATTTCCTTTCTCAATGGAATAAACCAAGATAATGCAGATCCAGTTAGGGTTAGACCAAATGCTTCAAATTGCACTTTGTAATCTTCTACTTCGTCTGCCTTAATTAATTGTCTAAATTCTACAGCATGGGCATGAGGATCAGAATACCCTTCATATTGATTCTTCATACATTTAGCTACTTGATAGGGCCTCAACATTCTTCCCTGGTTTTGCCATTGATGTCTTCTCCTGATTGGAAAATCATTTATTCCTTCAGCTTATCTTTCAAAAGGATTTGAAGAAGTGTGTAATCTCCTTCCTTGTGGTTGTTCAGAAAAAATGTAGTTTTCATTTTGTCTTGGCAGTTCTGGTTGTCCTGTGTTTTGTTCCCAAGGTCTCTTGTCTGCACATTGCCCTAAATCATTAGAGTTTTCTAGATCTTGTGAAAATATGTATACACATCCTTGTCTATCCTCATATCTGCCATCCTTAAATTTTGCCACTAGTATTAAATTTAAGGGAACTTCTAAGTTTCTCATCCTAATGAGAAACTTATGCATGCCATCTTGATACACATAGGCTCCAAAGCTATTTGTATACATGTATGTGAGAATATTTCTATAATCACTAGTTTTAGAGGTTTCATTTGTTTCGTTTAAATTTTTCATGTTATTTGTCTGTCCTAAATCCCTTTCTTGTAAATCTCTTAACACTAGCTCTATCTCTTTCCTCTTTAACTCTTGTTTATCCGGTGCAAACAATGTATTACCAGATCTCAAAATCATTCAATTATTTCACGATTCTGTGAAGAGAAATGTGGTTTTCATGATTATGTGAAGGGAATCGTGTTTTTTCACGATTCTATGATGAGAATCGTGTTTCTCACGATCCTGTGAAGGGAATCGTGTTTTTTCACGATTCTGTGATGAGGATCGTGTTTCTTACGATCCTGTGAAGGAATCGTGTTTTTTCACGATTCTGTGATGAGAATCGTGTTTCTCACGATCCAGTGAAGGGAATCATGTTTTTTCACGATTCTGTGATGAGAATCGTGTTTCTCATGATCTTGTGAAGGAATCATGTTTTTTCACGATTCTGTAATGAGAATCATGTTTCTCACGATCCTGTGAAGAGAATCGTGTTTCTCACGATCCTGTGAAAGAATCCTGTTTTTTCACAATTCTATGATGAGAATCGTGTTTCTCATGATCTTGTGAAGGAATCGTGTTTCTCACGATCCTATGAAGGAATTGTGTTTTTTCATGATTCTGTGATGAGAATCGTGTTTCTCACGATCCTGTGAAGGAATCATGTTTTTTCATGATTCTGTGATGAGAATCGTGTTTCTCACGATCCTGTGAAGAGAATCCTCTTTTTCACGATTCTGTGAAGGGAATCGTGTTTTTTCACGATCTTGTGAAGAGAATTGTGTTTTTCACGATTCTGTGTTCCCTCACAATCGTGATTGCTCACAATCGTTGAAAACACGATTTTCAAATTAAAATCATATTCTGGGAATCGCGATTTTGTGTTTGATTATGGAATCGCCATTTTGTGTTTGATTACGGAATCGCTATTTCGTGTTTGATTACGGAATTGTGATTTTGTGTTTGATTACAGAATCGCGATTCTGTGCAACTTTTTGTAAATTTTTAGTTTTCTTTTTTCTGATTTCTTCTTACTGTAATGGAAGCACCTTAGCAAAATAATAACATGGAATAAAGAGCTTTTGACAAAATAATGATTTTTTCTACCAAAAAATTCAAAAAATAGAAAGTCACGATTCTGTGTTTTCCACTATTTTATGTATGTTTGAGATTTTTTCCAATACTTCTAACTTGAAAATATGTAAAACTTTTATGTTAAGAGGATTACCTTGTAGCCTGATCCACCACTATCCAAAAAATTTGTGATTGTAGGAAATCATAATTCTGTCAGTGCTCTCTCCACTCACTCCCTCACTCAAATGACTATTTTTTTGAACTTCTAGGCTTTTATAGACTTGAGACGATCGTGATTGTGAGTTATTTTTCAAAAAAAATTTAAATTCTCACTGTATGATTCTTGTCCCTCAGCAATGTTGTGGTTTTAATTCACAAATCTTATCCCTTCCAACAAAATTTGCATGCTCCCTCTTGATGAAAATCGCAATTTTGTGTTCAATTCTTAAACCTGATCACTTAATGCTCAATTCTTACTAAATTTTTAGTTTCCTTTGATTGTGTAGCTATTGAAACCTTAAAATAACTTACCTCAATACCCAATAGTGCAACTAGATCATTTTCATACTTTTACTGAAAATCACGATTCTATGATGAGAGTCGTGTTTTTTCTGATCTTCTTTTCTTTTGCACTTTTTGACCTTTCTTTCCACCTAGTCTTCTCCACTGTTCTTTAACAACTCCAGACCCATTGTCACCTACAATTATACACCACCACACTCATTCCAAAGAGATTAAAATTTTGAGAAAAAATTAAACATTAACTTTTACTCTAAATATTTTCTAATATTATTTTTTTTCCCAATTTCTGGATTTTTCTTTCACTATTCCCCTTCATATTTTCAACACAAATCCTCCTGCAAAATTTCCTAAGAGAAAGAAAGTTTTTTGGATTTTTAATAGATTTTATGAATTTTTTAGTATTTTAACACCAAATCAAGGACAACACTTCACTTAGGGTTTTCTTGTTTCAAGATCCATTGATCTTTTGTTTCATGATTGGTTATACTCTTTTATGCTTGCAGTCTAATAAGTTTGGAAGTAGAGCTTTTCAAGAAAATATGTGCTAAGAAGTACACGTATCAATTCATGCAAAGATAAACTCAAACACCTTTTTTTTCAAGAGGCAAATAGATTTTTTCAAGATTATT
The DNA here is from genome assembly GCA_020310875.1 of Ceratopteris richardii. Lineage (NCBI taxonomy): Eukaryota > Viridiplantae > Streptophyta > Polypodiopsida > Polypodiales > Pteridaceae > Ceratopteris > Ceratopteris richardii. The sequence continues at coordinate 37,308,864 of CM035411.1, read as the reverse complement.
ATCTTTCCTTGGATAAACAAATGGATCAATCAATTTGCACATAGCTACTTTACTTGACTTTCCTCATTGCAACCATGTCATCTTGTCCAACATTTGACAAATTTTGCTTGGTACTTAGTCAAAAAGCAATCTACTTATGGTGAAGATAATTACATTTTACCCCTCGTTTAACAATCTTGATTCAATTTTTTCCACACACCTGCACTTTACTCTTAAAAGGTATGAGCAACTATCAATTTGCAAAAATTTCACAACTTCTTTATCTCAAAAGGTTAATTAATGCTTCCTTTTCCCAAAAGACAAGCAAAGAAACCTACCTTTTCAGTTTTTCTTTCTTCATTATAGAGTAGTACCTTTTCAATGTGTTCAAATACCGTCAATAATGGAATTCCAGCAAGGTCCAAGACTTCAACGAAGCTTTTGCTTTGTTCCCCGGCAACGGCACCAAAAAATGTTTGTTGTTAACCTTTGGAGTTATCCTCTCCAATCATTATAGCACAAAAGATCAACTACACATCTTTAAATTATCAATCCGGGAAGTATGCAAAGACCACATCCCCTTCTAGTTATGGAATCAAAGAATAAGGGTTGTAATGATTGATTTTCTGAGAGATTTATGGAAAAGGAAGGTAATAACTAGGGTTTTGATTATCTAGAGTTCTATAAGAGCATTTTCAATGATTCTTGCACCTATAGTGTGCCATTTTCTCTGTAGAATACAAATATGAAGTCAAATTTCAAAAAAAATACCTATATAATATAGACGAGACAATTGCGGTTTTGTTAAAAATGATATTTTTTGCTTTCAACTTCATTCTTCTGCTTATTCTTGCTTACAACAATAAGATTCACCTATTCTTATTCATCTCACTTAGAAATACACAGCTGAAGCTCACAAATTCCATGGATCACACAAAGAATAGACTCAACAAATCAAGAGAAAGAGCATGAAAGGAGAAAACACGATTTTTTGCAGGAGAGCTCTTCTCATTACTTGGATAGCATTAGAATAATACAACCAACCTCTTCAAAATAGAAGAAATGATCTTTTATAATTTTTCAAGTGTCCTCTTTCACACTTGAATTTTGGTCCTTTTCACCTTCTATTCTAAAAATATGCTATCAAAGAGCTTCCAAAAATTCTAGAAAAAATACATATGAGCCTATTTCACATGAGGAAGAGTCTTCCTCAATTTTTACCTCATTTGTATAAATATTTCTATAAATTTTTGACATTTTACAAATAATTTTCCTTCAAAAATTGCTTCTTCTAACAATGCATTTGATGTTGTTCTCTATAAAGAGTCTGTTGGATGCTTGATTTACTTATGCATAGTTCACTCTGATATTCAGTTTTTTGTCTCTCATATGAGAAGGTTTATAAATTGCTCAGGTGTTAAGCTTTGGCAAGTGGTTAAGTGCACCTTTTGCTACTTTAATGGTACGCAGCTACTTGGATTGTTTTATCCTATGGAGGGATCAATATCACTAGATTTACATGCTTTTTTTTTACTTGGACTAATTCATTTTCTAGGACACTCTTGTGTCCACTAATGGTTTTTGCTTCATGTTTGGTAGCTCATGCATATATTCCTTGAGCAAGAAGCAACCTACTATGGCCACTTCTAGTTGTGAGGATGAGTATGGGGCAACTTTCAAAGTGACTATCGAGTGTGTGAGGCTCAGAAACATTTTGGATTGTTTGGGTGTTGATCATTCTTCTGCCACCACCGTCTTCACTGACAATGAGAGTGCATTGGTAGTTGCAGGGAACCTTGTGTTCCATGCTCACACTAAGCACATTGAGGTATATTATCATTATGTCAAGGAGAGGTTTTTTGATGTCTTACATCCTATAATATGTGGTAATATAAAATTAGAGATAGAGTTTAGTATGTAGGACCTTGTTTAAGCATCCCAAAGACCCTTCCCCATCTTCCCTATGCAGCCATGAAGCATAGGTGGCCTCACAAGCACACTCCCAAAACCACTACTCACTGAAATGAAAGGCTCTTTGGACTCTTGAGAACCCAACATAAGAAACTTTTCATACATAAACTAGATTTTTTCACATGAAAAATGTTCATTCCTATAGTACGATCCAAAGCCTTGAAGATAGATAGATTATAGCCTTTAATAATCATACACAAAGAGACCATTGCTCACTTCGTGAGATGCTCCTCGACTGAACATGCATCTTTTAGATAATTGTAGGGGAAAAGAGTATCTTTCTAAAAAACCAAGGATTATAAGAAATGAGTAAGAGTTGCTAAGGGAACCCTGCTTAAGACTTAGAGCTATCTAGCTCATACACATGTAGATATGTCAGCTAGATATGGCTACACAAAGTTGAGTAAAATCACTAAAGCAAGTAGGGGCTTGCTAACAAAAGAGTCTACTAGCTTATTCAAATTATCAACAATATTATATGTCTGCAGACTCATTCATTCAAAGTACAATGTGCATTGATATACATTTGAAAAGATTCCCTATATGTTAGGAATCACCTTTCCTAGATTGTAGACTTTGTTACACCTAAGTCGGATATATGGATTTTTTTTTTGTTATGAAGAGCCATTTGAGTTCAAAATTGAGCATTAGGTCTCCTGGATATCTCCCTTACTCTTATTGCTCCACATGGCATCCATTTGGGATGTTCAAGAGTACTAAGGCTGAAGCTTGATTTTAAACATATGTTACATTTTTCTTAAGCTTTCAATTGTGCCTTGTGTTTGTGCGTCCTTAGCATGATAAGAGGAAACTCGACTTTCTCTTGGATGTGTACTATTTGGAGGCTCTTGGATTCCATTGTTCCTAATGATAGATGATCATTAGCTTGCTTCTTCATGATGTTCTCAATTGGTATACGTGTTCCTTTGTGTTTGTTGGAATTGCAAGTTGGTGTGCCCTTGGTTGGGGTTGGAGTGTGTGATTAACCCACTTGGGGGGATTGTGTGCACACCCCATACCACCACTTGGAGATCTTGATCATGTTTTGAATTCTATAGTAGCTATTTCTTGTAGGGATATGATTTTGAGTCTTCGCATCTCATTTTTTGATGTGATTAATATGTTACTTCATTGGATCTTGTGAATCTCTACTATTTTACATCTAGCATATCTCCTTAGTGGGAGATGTAGCTAGGTGTTCCATGAATTCACTCTTATCATTTGCATGCTCCATTGATTAGCTTTGATATTTCAGAGTTACAAAATATGGATTCTTTTATGTACTGGCCTTGAAGTTTTTGTGATTGACCCATGTGGCGGTAGTGTCCAAAAACTCCACCTAGACTTTCAAAGAAACTCAGTTTTTACATTGGTTAATTATTTGCACTTCTTGTATGCTTGATGAATTATTGTATGTTTACTATATGTATGGTCATAATATTTTCACTTTCATGTGCTGCAATGAGATGTGGATATTGTGTTGACTCACTTGTTTGTTCACATCACTCCTATGCTTAAGTATACACATCACTCAAAAACTAAAGAATGAAAGAAATATTTCATGATAGACTAGTGCAAAGCACTAAAAAGAACCTCATGTAAATATTGCACTTGTCACACATGCACTTACTTGGATAACTTATTAGGGGAACACTATATGATTATGGCATGGCAATCGAGGCTAGATTTAGACACACACTTTAGACTAAAGATGCCACATAAATCAAACCATTTTAGTGTATTGATGTTTCTTAAGTTCTTCGCTTTTTGGAGCCACTATTCCTTTGATTATAAGTTAATGAAGCTCCGCATGAAAAGTGGTGTTGATTTTGGGACGCTCCCTAGCGGATTGTGTCCAAAATTAAAAACCCACACTTAGGAATTTGGATCCACATGTAAATAGCGGATCTTTGTGAGGAGCTAGTCTGTGTGTACGTATTCTTGTGGGTGCATTGTCTATTTTTAAGGGTTTTAACGGTTCTCTCAAGTTGAAATTCAAAGTTACAAGGCATGTATTTTGCTGCATGCTCATGTTTGGGGTTATGAGTTATGAGTATTTATTGACTATGTTCTTGAGGCTTCCATTGCTCATAGGCTCAAAGGAATTTTTTTTTGGGAGCCTTGAGCTCCAAGACAATGAACGTTTTTGGTTTTTTGTGACTACCCATATGCCTCGAACGGTGTCCAAAAAACTCATGTTATGGATGATGCACTTCATGGCTTGGATGGTCCAAGAATATACTATCATACATGGAGATCCTCATCCATCTTGGATGTCAAGTGATGTGTCCATAGTGGTGAAGGGTATGGGACATATGCAGGATCAAGATGGTGTTGTAATTCCACTGCTGGCATGAAATTGACTTGGGGGATGCTTCCCTTTTGTCCACATTTTCATCCCATGAACATTTGGCGTATGACAATTTGTTTGCTTCTAATGTGTCAACCAGTTTTCTATTTATCATCCTATGAATTTTATAAGTGCACATGCTAGGTATTGAAAAAATTTTGGGGCTCCTTCATTTTTAGTTGGAAGCACTAACCCCTAACACTCCATTAGGGACTATGAAGATATCATATAGGTTCTGTGACTGCCCTTTGTTGGATTTTACGCTAAACCATACTTGAAAGCAGATTCTAGGACCTCATCAACTTGGTGCTTCCTTGGGGGAAATGGACACGAGTGATGTAGCTCAAATTTCCTCATCACCCTATGATTCTATGAAACATGTTATGTTGATTCATTTTATTTTAATTCTAGCAAGATTTCTCGGAAAACTATGAATATTTGACTTGCTTTTCTGATTACCGCATGGCTCAAGTCAAATATTCATACCTATAAAAGGAATAGAAATAGAATTATATATGACCATATTGATTTATGGTGTAATTGTATGTGAGTTCAAATATATTTCCATGTGTGTGTCTCTATTTTTGTGCATCTATGTGAATGTTGTGTGTGCTGAGTGCCTAAATGAAGTTAATATTGAAAATCAAGTCTCAACCATACAAGAATACTCATCCATGAGTTTTGCAGTTGAATCAATCAAGAAGGGAAAGAAAAAGTCTTAGAATAAAGTTACAAGCTTCACCTAAATCAATCAAGTTCAAATCTCATTGATTACCCACTAAAAAGTTCTCCTACACTAATTGGTGGTTGGTTAACTAGATTTTAGGAAAAATAAAACTTCTATATAAAACTCATTCCACCTTTTCTTCTTGCATTGTATGAGTTCCAAAAGTTTCTTACTTACTTTAGTGTATTTCTAAACACTATCAAGTAGTTCCCTTACTTTCTTATCTCATTTTCTTATGATTTTGCTCCTTTCTATCTAGAGGCATAGTTAGGCTTCAAAATTGTGTTTGTACTAGATTGAAGAGACTTATTTACTTTTGTGTTGTACTTATTTTTGTTCAGTTGAAACTTCATTTGAAAACTTCAATAGTGCCCCAAAGGTTCCCAAGGTTTTAAGTTTTTCTAGTGAGTGAATTGTGGAAAAATTCCAAGTTTGTAAATCTATATCTTTGCACATAGGCAAAGAGTGGTGTAGACATTTAGCTTCAATTGAAGTGGAATATTCTCACATCTTAAACATCAATTTTCCTTCATTCAAATCTGGTTGAATAAATCTTAGGGTCTAGTGCAATTGTTTAAAGTTCCATTTTTCATCTTCACAGGTACATAAAAAAACTAGAATAGCGATAATTGTTTGTGGGCTCAGTGGAGGGCTGCCATCTTCCATAGCTCCATTGGAGTGCTAGAATTTTTCCCATTATTGGTACTAGAGAACTTTGGGGGCTTTGAGACATCAATACATATCGTATTGAAGAATTTGAGCGATCAAGACCATTTGTGAAATCAGAAGGAATTATCAAGTCAAGAGGACATCAAAAGGGAGCTACATCAATCAAGACCTCAACAAGACAAGGTTGTTGATGGAGAAGCTTTCAAAAAGAGACATCCGCACATTATAAACCATACAAAAACTTGAGGAGATGCTAGGGGAACACCTTACAACCTACAATGGTTGGGTATAGCGTACAAATAGAGAAATTAGAGAAAGGAAAGTATCAATCATGGAAATTTAGAGTTAGCAACTACCTTATGGGAAAAGTCCTTTGGATTCTACATAGAGGCTTGAAATTTCATCAAACACCAGAACTCTACTTACATTCACTTCTCATGTGAGTGAGTTGTAACATTTATTTCCATTTTGCTCAAGGGAATACCCAATGAAGATACATTTTTTTCTCTTTGCTTAAGTTTCATCCTCAATTCATCTAGAACATGTACATATGCAATGCAATTGAATACTTTCATATGCGATAAGTTTGGTTTCTTGCTTGTAAATTTCTCTTGATATTTTCTCAATATCTCTATTTTTTTGTTCAACAATGCCATTCCATTGTGTTGTGTACCTGCATGAAAATTACCTTTGAATTCCATGAATATTTAGAGAACCACTTATTCCATTTGATATGTATTCACCTACTCCATCAGATCTTAATGCCTAAATATAATTTCCTATCTTTGTTTCTATTGAGTGTGTGTAGAAGTGTGAGAGACACATGAGAAGCACACATAAGGAACAAAAACATAACAAGAAACATGAAGAAGATGGATGGCTGCAATAGCTCTCTCTATTGATGATAATTAGACCTATTTTGGTCCTTGGTCTTCTCCATGTGTCTTTCTATGTTTGTGCTCCTTGTGTGTGCTTCTTGCATGCCTCTCGCACATCTTTACACACCCAAGAGTGGTATAAAAGCAAGTTCAGTGTCTTCTAAAGTTTTACTTTTTAGGGTCGTAGCATGCATGCACTTTTAAAAGTGCAAATTGACTTTAGAGCATAGAATAGTGAATTTAAGCATTGGGGTTCTACCCCCATTTGAAGCCATTCTTCCAGCCAAAATTTCCATCAAAGTGGCTGATTGTGAGCTGAAATTTTATCATTCATTTAAGATTTCATCGAAGTAAATTTTTTTTCACATTCTTGTTCTTTAGTGAAATGATGGGCAACAATGACTTGTTTGGCATGCTTCAAGCTAAAGACAAGCTCGATGGGATCAACTATCCAATGTGGTCTTACATGATGAAGCATGTTCTTATTACACAAGAACTTTGGAACATAGCGGTAGATGTAGATCAAAAACCCATAGTTTCTTCTGCTTCATAGTCTATTGTCACAGATTGAGCTTCTTCTCCAAGTTTAATGGTCTCTCCTTCTCTACCTACATAGGTGAAACTTAGATGGGATGGAAAAGATGCTCAACCTCATGCATTGTGAGAAGTGGAGAATGACACACCTGGGACTCTTCACCCAGCCTATTTATAGCCCTTGCCTAGTCACCATCTAGAGTTCTATCTAAGGTCCCTTTACTCATCTAGCCATCATGAGTGGGTACCTCATATGAACTCTCTCGCTTTTAGCCTTGGCTATCCACCATCAAGGAACTTCTCGTTCCTCCAAGCATGTACATATCTAGAATATAACACTCTCTCCCTTCAAAAGATCATTGTCCTCAATGATATAGAAGGAGCTATAAACCTAGGAATCAAAATCTGTACATCCAAATAATAAGCGTAGAGTGTGCTATGTGTCTGAAATACTAGATGCTCAGAAAGTAGAGAACTAGTCTCTATGCTTTCTATCTAGTATTTCCACCAATAACTAGTAGTCCTTGCCTTGGCCATACTATAGCTATCCCTCTGAGGCCTAGTGAATCCATATGTGTGCAACATAAGTTCTTGGAATATCCTCAGACTTCCTATGCCTAAATCTTGACCACTAACTTGTGATGGCTTGTCACCAATAGAGACCTTGGTGGCTTGCCCTTGTCTCTAATTGAGCACTAGAGTAACAAAAAAAATACTATGCTGATCCAAAACAATCTCACTATGTCCCCAATCTCTATCGAAAAATACTAAAAATAAATGGAAATGTTTTCCAAATATTGCTTAATCTCTAAGCTCAAGTAAGTCTTCTTAATTTACTAGCTATAATGTAATGAATCTAAAGAAAGTCTCATCATGATCCAAACTATGAACCCAAGATACCAATCTATCAATGATCAAAACTATGGATCAAAATATCTCCCATACAAAGTAAATCCCAATCTAGTCTATGGAACTAAGTCCATCATGGGAAGTGAAGACGTGCTAAGAAAGTATAGCAACTAGTGGAACTACCACTACCTTCTCAATAATAACATGCAAGATGTTCCATGTGGCTAGGTAGAATGGTCTCTGGTCATTTCAAAAATTCCAGAGGCTGCACTTTCATGTGCAGAGATCTTTTGACTCACCAAATGATTTTCCAAAACAAAGATACCTACTACAAAATGCCTCTATCAAGCTTCTATATCCAATAAAAAACATGCAATTTGGATCTACCAATGAAGAGAAATGCTCTCTCTAACATTCCTATGTCACTTGTTTTAGGCCTCTACCTCTATTAGTAGCACTACTAGTGCAGAGGTCATTTGTCCTTTGTAAAAGTATCTAAATTACTTGAAAGTTATTCAGCTTAAAGAAAATACTAGGAGCTACATGCTATCCAAATTTCAATAAATTTTGGAATTCCCTCGAAGACCAGCATCCAAATTTCTATGAGGCTACTACCTCACTAATTATTTGCTCAATTATTTATTTAAACCTAAAAATGATGAGACATGTTAATCCATATGATTAGGCATAATCATTCATTTTCTTGGGGGAATTATGACATGGAGACATATCCATGCATATAATGATCATTTAGATCAATGAAAACCAATTAACAATCCAAATTGTCTCGTGGAAAATAGATTCTTTACATTATCCACTTTTCAATGAAAGTGAATATATATGGATGCCATTCTAATCATTGTGCTTCTTGCACATTCATGAGTCTCATTACAACCAATCATATACAAGAATTTAATACTTCATTGATGATCATAACCATAGCACTAACTTGTGCCGATTAGGAATAAAATTCTATATCAAGAACATAGACTCCCATGAAGAACAATTCATTTGCTCATAAGTTATTGGACGAAAACACATCTTGGTTGTTCTTGAGGGATATATCTTTATCATTTACTTTCTAAAGGCAAAGTAAGCCTATTCATGGTAATTCTATCAGGTACTTTAAGCTCTCCCTAACTCTTTGTGGTGATAGATAAAATGATCTTCTATAGATAGAAAGTGCATCATGCACTTCACCTTTCTATGAATCATATCATCTATGTATGCATGCATCCACACATGCAGCTTCTTCTCTACTTTAATTACCTTATATGATTTTAGTTATGTTGCACACATAAGACTTCCTCTCTCTTACAACACAACATCACTCTAGTTCTTGTTACACTTATGTGTTCCTCGAGTAGCTTTGATTTGAACCTCTTCCCTATACGTGGGCATTTTTTACTGTAGTGTTGGCTAGAGGTTTTTTCCCCATGTTACCACATACATGATTCACTCATATGTGGTGGTACTTTGTACTTAGGGATATTATTCAGCTCTTAGTTCATCGTCAATAGAGAGAGCTATTCTAGCCATCCATCTTCTCCATGTGTCTTGCTGCGTTTGTGCTCCTTGCATGTGCTTCTTGTGTGTCTCTCGCACTTCTACACACACCCAATAGTTGTATTAGAGCAAGTTCAACTCCTTCTCAAGTTTGGATTTTTTGCCTCGCAATGCACGTGCACTTTTAACATGGCTAGAGGTTTTTTCCCCATGTTATAACATACGTGATTCAGTCATATGTGGTGGTACTTTGTATTTAGGGATATTATTCATCTCTTAATTTAGTTCAGTTCATCGTCAATAGAGAGAGCTATTCTATCCATCCATCTTCTCCATGTGTCTTGCTGCATTTGTTTGCATGTGCTTCTTGTGTTTCTCTCACACTTCTAATAAAAACACACCCAATAGTTGTATCAGAGCAAGTTCAACTCCTTCTCAAGTTTTGATATTTTGTCTCACGATGCACATGCACTGTTAACAGTGCAAATCGACTTTGGATCATAGAACAATGAATTTTAGCAACCAAGAAACATTTCTAGCAGGTGCCTTGGGGTTTTTAACACCATGTCAAAGCCATTTGTGCAGTCAGAATCGCCATCAAAGTGATGATTTATGAGCTAAAACTTCAGCATTAATTTCAAATTTTGTCGAAATTTTTTTTTATCACATTCTTGTTCTTTAGTGAAATGGGGTGCAGCAATGACTTGTTTGGCATGCTTCAAGCTGAAGATAAACTTGATGGGACCAACTATCCAATGTGGCTTTACATGATGAATCATGTTCTTGTTGCAAAACAACTTTGGAACATAGTGGCAGAGGTAGATCGAAGACCTACAGGTCCTTCTACTTCATAGTCTACTGTCACAGATGGAGCTTCTTCTTCAAGTACACTGGTTTCTCCTTCTCCACATACACAGGAGTAGCTTAAATGAGATTGAAAAGATTCTTAGGCTCATGCATTGATTGCGCTTTCTATGAAGCCTCATATAGTTCCACACATTCGATCATGTTCTACATCAAGACAGGCATGGGACATTCTTACTTCTTTGTATGCCATGTGTAATGAAGCACATGTTGCATACTTGAGGATGTTGGTGCAAGTGCCAAGCATACACTCTTGGCTAGGCATGAGAAGTCTTTATGTGCTATTAATTAAAGACCCATGGAAACCATTGCCTATGGTTTTTATCTTTTACCATTTGTAAAAGTCAAATTGATTTGGAAGAATCTTGTAAAGTCTAAATTCCTGGAAGTTGGAGAGCTAAAAGCTACAAATCATTTTGGTGTAATGAATCCTAACTTGGAAGAGAAATTTTAGGTCAAGCCAAGTTTGAATTTGAATTCAAACTTGGAGGCAAAGCATCTATTAAAAGTGACTTGTAAACTCGTGGCTGTATGCCCCCATTTTCTGAGCATATTGAAGATCATTTGTTGATGTTAAGAGGCTCATACTATAGCCTACACTTCTCACTACCATTGGGAATTGATTATCATGCCAATGATCATGTACAACATTGTTTCATCATACAATAGATCATGCATTATATCTGTTGATCTCTCTGTTATTATCACTCAAAGCAGTCATTTTGCATTGCTCATATCTCAGTCAATGCTGCACCATTTTCAATGTTTTATAGCTTGTTGGAATTAGCTCTAAGTACTCTACATGCTCATAGAGTTTAAAGACATTCCATTTAGTGAATTGAGAGAAAAAAGTGTTTGAACAAATCACTAGTCAAACTCTACAAAGGTCCTAAAAAATCGAGGGTCATGCTATACTTGCTAAATTGATTGCTCTGTGTATAGTCCATCATTTTAAGTGATTCTACTTGGAATCGTTAGTGCATTAAGCTAATTTTCTATCTCCAAAAGGAAGTTTTCTAATTCCTACTTTAATGGAAGCATTGAGTTTAACAAGCAGCAAGTCTATATTGAAAAATTGAAGGTTTTCATTAGATTGTGAACTTGGGAGTAGTCTATTTTGTATCAAACATTACTTACATCATTTCCAAATTACATATGCGCTTTTTTAGTGTCATTGTGGAAAGCTAAGAGGGCCTAAAACTGAAATCTAAAGCTAAAGAGGGCTAGTACAAAGCAGGTATTAGCAGTATCAACTCATTTTCTAGAGTGTCCATCCATCTTTCCCAATAGTGGTATCAGAGCAAAGCTAAGGTAAAATGGGAGATGGTTTACCTTCTCTCATTAATAAATTGGATAGGAACAACTACCAAGCATGGTCCTTGAGGATGAAGAATTACTTAAAAGGAAAGAGTCTCTATGGATACATCTCAGGAGATGAGGAGATGCCTATTTTCAGAAGCAAAGGACAACCTACAAGAGATGAGTATGAAAGATTCAATTCATGGTGTGCAAAAGATTCAATTCATATTTAGTAAACTCAATCTCTGATTTTCTTCTTCCACACATTAGGTACTGTAAGAGATCCCAAGAGACTTGGGAAACATTATCTTCATATTTCTCTTCCAACACAAGGGCTAGGAAGAACCAATTGTGGATTGAGTTTACCACTCAAAGAAAGCAACCCAAGCAAGGCATCTCAGAGTATGTGACCAAAGTCAAGGATGTACCTGATCAATTGGCAAGCATAGGGGAAGAGATTAAAGAGGAGTAGATTGTGAGACAAGTAATCAATGGTATTAAAGCAGATGACAAATCAGAGAGCTTCACAATTGCCATGGACTTGTACATGGACATGCAGATTCCAAATCGTACCACACTCATGGGGCAACTTGAATTTGAATTCAAAATTGGAGGCAAAGCATCTATAAAAAGTGACTTGTAGACTCATGGCTGTATGCCCCCATTTTCTAAGCATATTGAAGATCATTTGTTGAAGTTAAGAGGCACATACTATAGCCTACACTTCTCGCTACCATTGGGCATTGATTATCATGCCAATGATCATGTACAACATTGTTTCATAATACAATAGATCATTCATTATATCTGTTGATTTCTCTATTATTGTCACTCACAATAGGCATTTTCCATTGCTCATATCTCACTCAATACTCCACCATTTTCAATGTTCTATAGCTTGTTGGAAGCTGCTCTAAGTCTTGTACATGCTGATAAAGTTTGAAGACATTCCAAAAATTGGATTGAGATAAAAGCGTGTCGAACTGATCACTAGTCAAACTCGACAGAGGTCCTAAAAAATCGAGGGTAATCCTATACTTTCTAAATTGATTTCTCTATGTATAGTCCATCATTTTAAGTGATTCCACTTGGAATCATTAGCTCATTAAGCTATTTTGATATATCCAAAATCATTTTTCTAATTCCTACTGTATTGGAAGCACTGAGGTTAACAAGCAGCAGATTTGTATACAAAAATAGAGGGTTTTCATTAGACTGTGAACTTGGGAGTAGTCTGTTTTGTATCAAGCATTACTCACATCATTTCCAAAGTACATAGGCACTTTTTTAGTGTCATTGGAAAGCTAAGAGGGCCTTCAACTCAACTCTGAAGCTAAAGAGGGCACGTAGAAAGCAGGGATTAGCAGTACCAACTCATTTTCTAGAGTGTCCATCCATCTTTCCCAATAGAGGAAGCAACTTGAGGATGTATCTATGGCTGAAAGTGAGTCAGTGGATGTGTATGTGACATGCGTCAAGGACTTGAAAGAGCAATTGGCAAACATAGATGAGATTATTGTTGGGTGTGTGTAGAAGTGCGAGAGACACACAAGAAGCACACACAAGGAGCACAAATGCAGCAAGACACACGAAGAAGATGATGGTTAGAATAGCCCTCTCTATTGATGATGAACTAAACTGAACTAAGAGTTGAATAATATCCCTAAGTACAAAGTACCACCACATATGAGAGTATTAAGTATGTGGTAACATGGGGAAAACACCTTTAGCCATCACTAGAGTAAAAAGTGCCCATGTACAGGGAAAAGGTTCACATCAAAGCTACTCGAGGAACACATAAGTGTAATAAACCCCCCTGGAGCGAATGATGTGAACACATACAAGGAGTGACAGATCAGCCCCCACAAGGTAGTGAGCCTAAAGCTTTGCGAAAAGCTTCAAACTTTTCCTGTGGAAGAGCTTCGGTGAATATGTCTGCCACATTATCATGTGTAGGCACATATACCAAATCAATATCTCCTGCATGAAGACGCTCTCTCACATAGTGATAATGCACCTCATTATGTTTGGTCCGTGCATAAAACACTGGGTTTCATGCAACAACCAAAGCACTCTAACTATGAGTGAGAATATGCATAGCAACATCAATCTCCATGCTAAGATCCATCAATAGGTGTCTAAGCCATATACATTCCATTGTAGCTATGAAAACTACCCTATACTCAGCTTCACAACTCGATGTCCCCAATGTAGGTTGCTTCTTACTCAACCAAGATATGCATGAGTCTCCAAGGAAAAAGCAATTACCACTAGTGGACACGCTAGTATCATAACAACCAGCCCAATCACTATCTGTAAAAGCATGCAAGCATGGTTGAACATATCTGCCATAAAAGAGACCTAAGCTCAAAGTGCCTCTGAGATATCTAAACACATGTTTTATCGCTTGCCAATGCTTAGTGCTAGGGCTATGCATGAATCGACTCAACTGGGAAACTACATACTATGTATCCGGCCTTGTGTTGCATGCATATATAAGACATCCCACAGCTTGCTGATAAAGAGAAGTGTCAAATGCATCACTAGAATCCTCAACTGAGAACCTCAATCCTTTCTCAACTGGTGTGGAAACTGGCTTACGATCCTTAAAGTCAAAACGCTGAAGTAGTTTTTCAACATACTTTGCTTGATGCATAACGATTCCCCCCTCAATGCATACAAACTGGATGCCAAGATAGTAGCTCAAAATATGAAGATAAGTGACATCAAAAGTGTGTTGCAAGTCAGCCATAAGAATGTCAGGTTTTGCATCACATGAACGAGTCAAGAGTATGTCATCGACATAAAGAACAAGCACTATAAGATCAGCCCCATTTTTGCATACATAGAGTGTGATTTCCATCGGACTACATGTGAAGCCAAGAGCGATCAAATGCTTATGGATTTTATCATATCATGCATGTCAAGCTTGCTTGAGACCATATAAGGCTTTATGCAAGCGACAAACCATATGTTCTTTCCCTTTCATAGCAAATCTAGGAGGTTGCTTTAGATAAACCTCTTCTTGCAAATCACCATTCAAGAAGGCTGTTTTTATGTCCAATTGATGCATTTTCCAACCTCGATGGGCAGCCAATGCAACCATGGTAGGAATGGTAGTCATGCGTGAAGTAGGTGCAAAAGTTTCCTCTTAGTCAATGCCATATTGTTGCACATATCCTTTGGCAACCAATCTAGCTTTGTAGCGATCAATGCTACCATCAGATTTTCTCTTAATCTTATAAACCCACTTTGTACCAATGGCATTCTTTCCTTTTGGCAATTCACATAACTCCCAAGTACCATTCCTATGTATGAAATCCATTTTTGATTGCATAACTGTCATCCATTGTGGATGTTCACATGCATCTTCAAAAGAAAGTGGCTCTTCATTACAGGCTGTAGCAATAAGAGAATAATCCACAAAATTACTTGATGCATGGTGAGAGCTTGATCTTGTTCTACCAAGTAAAGATGCACTCAATTTGCTGTCATGCAAAGTTTGTTTTAGCCACTTTGGCATAGATTGTGCACTCTTGATAGACATGCGTTCATTATGTAAAACATCTTCAATATGTACATCATGTGTGGGCTGAATTTCACGCTCATTTTCAGACATATTTTGATGCAAATGTTCAGCCATATGTGGCTGGAAATTTCCAGCAGTTTTGACAATTTTTGGCTGAAATTTTTCAGCCATGTTTGGCTAGAAATTCTCTGCATTTTCAGCCCCATTTGACTGGAAGTTTTCAGCTCTTTGAGCCTTAGTTGGCTGGTCTACATGGCCATAGTCAAGCACACCATTTTGGAACAAAGGCATGAGTGTATTGAACACATCTTATAAGCTAACTGTTGCCTATTTTTTGCATTCAAGTAGAGGGAAAACTGAATATTTTGCAAATACCACATCTCGACTCACAATAATTGTGTTCGTCCATGATGGATGGTATAAACGATATCCCTTACTTTCAGCACTATAACCAACAAATATACATTTCTTTGCCTTGTCATCAAGTTTGTGATGTTGTTGTGATGGCATAAGAGCATATGCCAAACAACCAAACACATGCATATGACTAACCATAGGCTTATGACCATTCCAAGCCTCATAAGGAGTGATGACTCTCAATGCTGCTGTAGGGCACCGATTCAACACATAGTTTGCACACATGACCGCTTCCATCCAGAACTTATCAAGAAGATGCTTTCCTTTAACCATACATCGTGCCATTTCAAGTAGAGTTCTATTTTTATGCTCGGCAATACCATTTTTTTGAGGTGTATATGGCACCGTTCATTGGTGCAAAATACGTCTTTCACAAAGAAAAGCATTAAATCATGTGATATGTATTCACCACCACGATCCATGTGTAGAGTCAAAATCTTTTGTGAAGAAAAATTTTCAGCCATAGCTAAAAATGCTTTGAAGCAAGAAAATACCTCATTCTTTGCTTTCATAGGATACACCCATGTATGGCGAGTAGCACCATCAATGAAGGTAACAAAGTATACATGTTTCCCAAAAGATGGAGTCTTGACGAGACCACATACATCACTATGAACAAATTGCAATTTTTCTTGTAGTGTGTATGACTATCTTTTGGAAAAGAAGCACGATGCATTTTTCCAAGAATGCAACCTTCACATGCATGCTTTTCAATGGACTCAAGTGTAGGCAAACCAATAACCATGTCCTTCTTTTGCAAGTAAAGCAAACTATTGAAGTTCAAATGACCAAAACGAGCATGCCAAAGCTCCATTTCAACCATGGAAGAAGTATGAGCAACCAAGGCATTCGAGCTCTCTTGTATGTATCCATGTGATACAAACCATTACATAATGTACCGGACATCACGATAACATCACCATTGCTGAAATCATGAACCATACACTTATCATCAACAAAGTGTACATGAAGTCTAGCTTTGGCAATCAACGGAATTGAAATTAAGTTCTTCTTGATACCGAGCACATACAATGCATTTTTCAAGCGAATCAAACCTACATTTGCAGCCGTAAGCTCAATTTCTCCTATTCCAATGATATTATAAGAGGCATTGTTTGCACACACCACATGTCCTCTTTTGGGTGCATCTTTCAAAGAGGCAAAAATTCTTTTGCATGATGTTATGTGCTTTGAAGCACCACTATCAAAGAACCAATCGGAATCAGCCTTACTCACGACCATACATTTAGAATCCAAAGAAGCATCATAATGACATGTAACAACACATACCCAAAAATCTTGAGCCATGTTAACTTCATCATTCTTTGCATTTGCTGAATTTTCAGCAATAGACATGCCCGATTCCTTCTTCTTTTCATTGTGTTTAGCAAGCTTTCTACACTCATCAATAGTATGACCAACCTTTCGACAATATTTGCGTCTCTTCTTCTTTTGCAAATCACCGTCATTAAAGGAATGGGTGGAAGAGGAAGCTTGAGGCTTTGGTTTTGATGAACCCAAAGCTGAACCATACTTGCTTTTCCCCTTTTGTGAGATAGCAAGTGCTTGTGTTCCCTCAATCAAACCACTCCTATTCACTCTAGATTGTTCTTCTTGCAAAATAAGAGACACAACCTCATCAAATGCATACATATTAGGATTTCCTTTTGCAACCAAATGGAGTGTAGTAGCAAAGATTTGAAAAGATTCCGGTAATCCTTTCAACAATGCAGAAATGAGTGATGCATCCGCAATGATCTCATCTATGTTTGCCAATTGCTCTTTCAATTCCTTGATGCGTGTCACATACACATCCACAAACTCATTTTCATCCATACATAAATCCTCAAGTTTCTTCCTCAAGTATGCAACACATGCTTCATTACACACGGCATACAAAGAATCAAGAGTGTCCCATGCCTGTCTCGATGTAGAACATGACCGAATGTGTGGAACTATATGAGGCTTCACTGAAAGTGCAATCAAAGCATGAGCTTGAGCATATTTTCCATCCCATCTAAGTTGCTCCTGTGTAGATGGAGAAGGAGAAACCACTATACTCGAAGAAGAAGCTCCATCTGTGATAGTAGACTGTGAAGTAGAAGAACCTGCAGGTCTTCGATCTACATCTGCCACTATGTTCCAAAGTTGTTTAGCAACAAGAACATGCTTCATCATGTAAGACCACACCGGATAGTTGGTCCCATCAAGCTTATCTTCAGGTTGAAGCATGCCAAACAAGTCATTGCTGCCCGCCATTTCACTAAGGAACATGAAAGTGATAAAAACTTTACTTTGACAAAAGTTGAAATGAGTGCTGAAATTTCGGCTCACAAATCGTCACTCTGATGGCAATTCTGAGTGCATGAATGGCTTCGAAATGGGGGTAAAACCCCAACATGCCTGATGGAAATGTTTCTTAGTTGCTGAAATTCACAGTTCTATGCTCCGAAGTCGATTTGGACTGTTAAAAGTGCGCGCACATCGCGACGCAAAAAATCGAAACTTGAGAAGGAGCTAAACCTGCTCTGATACCAGTGTTTTGTGTGTGTAGAAGTGCGAGAGACACACAAGAAGCACACACAAGGAGCACAAACGCAACAATAGAGAAAAATGTGGACACAACTTCAACAATAACAATAGAGGCCATAACAAAAGGGATTACAACAATTATTTTGAAGATCACTCAAGAAGCTTAGATCTGATGGAGGGAGGGAATACTTCTCAAATGAATTTGATGAGTTCTTGCAGATAAAGGTGTCAAAAGGGAAGATACTACCAGATACTCCCCTCAACTAAACAAACATTGATTGGATCAACCAGAACAATGCTTAAAGAGAAGAAGTGGCCACATTATCTATGGGTAGAGGATATTTCAACTATTGTGTACCTTGTCAATGGACCACCATCCAAATCAATTCAAGGTATGAATCCTTATGAAGCATGGTGTGGAATAAAACCTAGTCTTGGAGATTGAAAGGTGACTGGTCGTTTGTCTTATGTTAATGTACCATCACAAAAAATAGGTAAGATAGATAAAAAGGCAACCAAGGTAGTGTTTCTTGAGTATGAATCAACTTAGATGGGTTATAGGTTCTATAATCCTTCAACTAAGCAATTCATTACAAGTAGGGATGTTAGTATGATGAAGACAAACAAAAGATAAATCTACCATATGATCTTGATTTTGATTCTAATCAACTAGGAAGCAAGCATGATACATAGGTCAAGGATCGGAGAAGTGATAAAGATGATGAACAATATGAAAGCGAAAAGGATTACAAGCTATGGAAGTCAAGAGGCAAAGAAAATATGAAAGAGTTTGGAGAATGCTCCAAGTAAGTCCTTAGAAGATCAACAAAAGGAGAAGAAACAACTAGAGAGGTATGGATATGATTCCACTTTTGTTACAAAGCATTAAATCTATTTGGCATAGGGCTCAATTTTAGACGAGCCTTCAACTTATGAAGAGGCAAAGGAAATTCATAATTGGGAAAAGGGTATGAAAGAAGAGTTAGATTCGTTGAAGGAGAAGGACAATTGGGATTTGGTTCCAATGTCACCCAATCAGAAGAAAATTGGTTGCAGGTGGGTATATAAACTCAAAAGAATTGAGATGCATCAATTTGCAAGTACAAGGCAAGATACGTTTCCAAAGGATTCTCATAAATGTGTGGGTAATGAATATGAGAAAACATTCTCACCAGTTATAAAGATGAATACAATCAGAACACTAATACGTGTAGCTGCTTTAAGAAATTGGAAAATCCTCCAATTTGATGTAAAGAACACATTTTTGAATGGTTGGATAAGTGAAAAGGTATACATGTCACAATGTCTAGGTTTTGAAAGCCCTAGTCATGCATCCTATGTTTGCAGACTTAAGAAAGCATTGTATGGATTGAAAAAAAAAACTCCTAGAGCTTGGAATTATAGGTTGGTTACATATATTCACGATCAAGGGTTCAGACTTAGCAACTCATATCCTTCTCTATTCATCAAAAGGGATCATAATGAGGTTATCTATCCATTAGTATATGCAGATGGCATAATTTTGATAGGTGATGATCTGAATGACATTCAAAGGATCAAGAGATTCTTAAGAGGAGGAGGCATGGTGTGCTACTCTTAAGAGGGTGGATGACAGCATGCATGGTGTCAATTATGTTGATTTTTGACACGACAAGAAGCTTGACAAACTAAGCTGTGGCATTTTGCCGCGCCACAACAAGAACTAAGCTAAAGTGATGTTAGAACACCTCTATAATCATCAGTAGCTTAGCAACCTGAAAACTTTACTACTGTATTTAGTAAATTCTGAGAATTTACTTTATAGAAACTTCGCCTTTCCTTCAGTATTTAATACTAATCTGATTTACTTCAAAACTTAACAATTATGTGCTTGATTGTTGTTAGATAATCTTTCAGCCACTTAACTATACTAAAACTGTGTTTTGAATTCACTAAAATATCACCGGATCTTCACCATAATCTCACCGTAATTGTATCGGAATGTTACCGGAATCAACTGCAATTTTGTTTGTAGTTACTTCAAATGATTGTAATTGAAGTAAGGAAGTAATACCTGAGCTTCCTTCAGTGAATGAACTTTATCTAAAGTTTGAAAGAAAACGTCACCAGTTCTGGATGTCTTTACGGTCAGACTTAGTACTGTGCGTACATGTCCCGTTTCACAAAATTCTTTTGATCAGTTTGTAGTTGACACTACTAGCTTCAAGATGAGCTATCACTCGTGAAAAACTTTAGATTGTGCTTTCAAATCTAACTTTAAGATGTACCGAAAAATGTTTACTGAGAAAACTGTAATTGTTAACTAACTTTCACAGTAACATGAAATCACTTAGATTTCTTCACAGGAGAAGAATGCACTCAGGTCTTTACACATAAATATGTGTTTTCTATTAGAGAAGATGTGTACAAAAATGCTTGGCCTCACTTTGCTCATAGCCATGGAAAACTCTCCTATGTTGAGTAGTTCTTCCTTACCATCTCTCTCTCATATGAATACCCAACATTTCAGGTTCTATTATTCATCTCTACATACATGTGCCTTCGCATCTTCTATATCTCTTCTTCTACCTTCTTCTATTTTTGATCTCTCTTTCTCTTCCTACTAAGCATTCTCTCAACTCGCTTATATACATTTCTGATCCGAGATTCAAAACTCATGATTCTGGAAGTTTCTACGTTGTATATTACATGCGTGAATTTGTCCCTTCACTAAGGCTTTGATTTTTCTGAATGCTTTGTTCCTGCTTCTCTTTGTCTTTCTTTATCCTTCATACATCTTGAGGTCTTTATGTCTAATTAGTAAGTGAATCTCCAACACATCCCCCTCAATCACTAATTAGCATCCTCTAATCTTTCATATATTCTTCTTTTCTTTTATTCCTGCCATTTCTTTGAATCTGCTTGTTTTTACTCCATCCAAGCTCTTTGTCAAAATATCTGCAATCTGATGTTTTGTAGGAGTATATACTATTTCAATCTCCTTCTCCATTACCTTTTGCCTAAGGAAATGATATTGAATCTCTATGTGCTTTGTCCTTGCATGAAATATTGGATTTGCTGCAAGATACAACGAGCTCATATTGTCTCCATGTATGATAGGTATACCTTGATCAATACCCAAGCTTTTGAACAAGTTATGCATCCATATAACTTCTTTTGCTACTTCCTTAAGTCCTTTATACTCAGCTTCAGTTGACGATAAAGCCACTGTACGCTACTTGGGACCAACACTAGACTGTCCACCTGTAAATAGAGGGAGCAAAGTATCATACATGTCTTTGGAGCTAACAGATGTCTCCTTAGTATATGAAAGCAATGGACGAATAGCATCTTCCACAAAAACAACATCACCCCTAACCATAATGTGTTTAGTCTGTGAATGATACAGACGATAGCCTTTACTTTCATAATTGTACCAAACAAAAATACATTTTACTGCTTTATCATCCAATTTTTTGCAATGTTGTTGAGGCACTAATGCATATGCCAAACAACCAAAAACATGCAGATGAGCAACAAATGGCTTGCGGTCATGCTAAGCCTCATATGCAGTAATAGACTGCAGCACTTTATTGGGACACCTGTTCACTACATATGCTGCACACATGACAGCCTCAAGTCAGAAACTATGTGGTAAAGCTTGACTCTTGACCATACACCTGACCATCTCCATGACTGACCTGTTCTTTCGTTCAACAACTTCATTCTATTGAGGTGTATATAGCACTCTACACTGGTGTTTTATCCCACGTTCAACCAGAAATGCATTAAAATTAGAAGACATATATTCCTCCCCTCAATTTGAACGGAGGGTGCCCATTGTACATGCTGACACATTTTCAGCCAAAACCAAAAACTGTTTGAAGCACATGAACACTTCAAACTTTTCCTTCAATGGATATACCCATGCATGCTTGGAAAAATCATCGATAAAAATCACGAAATAAAGATTATTCTCAGAAGAAGGTGTGTGCATAGGACCACAGACATCACTATGTACAAGCTTCAATTTTTGAGTAGCCGGACTGAACCATCTTTTGGAAAGGAAGAATGCTCCATTTTGCCCAGAATACAGCTTTCATAAACATGTTTTCTAGGTGCCTCAAGTTTGGGCAAAGAGGACACCATTTCAGATTTCTGTAGGCGTAGCAAACTAGCAAAATTCAGATGACCAAAGCGTGCATGCTAAAGCTTTGCATCTGACGTAGCCTAAGAATCATTTACTGCACATGCCAAATCATTTACCCATCTATCATATTCTATGAGCTTATACAACCCACGACATAAAATGCTAGAAGTAATAATCACATCGCCATTTGAGAGATCATGAACTGTACACCTGTCATCAATAAATTTCACAACCAGGTCAATTTTGGCTAATGCAGAAACTGATACCAGGTTCTTCTTGATCCCTTGCACAAATAAAGCATCTAACAAAGTGAAAGAACTACCATCAGCAGTAGTGAAAATGATCTTACCAACTCCCATAACAGGATAAGAGGAGTTGTTGGCACATGTAACAGTATTCCCTGTAGGGGCAGGCTCGAGTGAAGAGAAGAAACTGTGTTGTGAGGTAATATGTTTGGTCGCCCCACTGTTAAAGTACCTAACATCTGAGTCTACTGCAGACATGCATTGCTCATGCGAAGATGGGTCAAAAGTGCAAACAGTAGTAAACGCCCATTCTTCTTCCTACATAAGATTAGCAGACTCCGTTTTCGGTGTAGAGGCTTCTGCAACAACCATTCCAGCCTTTTTCGTCTTTGCCTCTTTTGCAGCCAGTTTTGGATAGTTCTTTATGATATGATCATTCCCTTTACAGTACTTACAAAACAATTTCTCCTTTTCTGATTTTTTTCTCATCTTTGTCTTGGTTCTTCGAATGTGCAACATTTGTAAATTTCTGCTTACTAGTAGAAGAGCTCCATTTTCCTTTGCCCTTCTGACTAGCCAAGAAAGCTTGATCTACAACATGCATAATGGACCTATTCTACCTAGAGTGATCTTCCTGTAGCAGAGCAAAGACTAACTCCTCAAATGACAAGGCATTTGGATTTTCTTTCATCATCAATCGAAGAGTAGAAGCAAAACTCTGATATGAATCACGAAGACTATTCAAAATGGTCTGCACAAGTGAGCTATCTGATATAACCTCATCAACAGAAATCAATTGTTCCTTCAAGTCTTTGATCTTTGTTAGGAAACTGTCCATAGAATCACCTTCATTCATGTGATCACTCTCTAATTGTTTTCGGAGGTAAGCAACACGAGGCTCATTCCTAGCTTGGTACAATGTAGTAAGTGTATCCAAACATCCTTAGTTGTTGTAGAAGAGCCAATGTGAGGAATAATGGCACATTTGACAGACAAAGCTATCAATGCATGTGCCTGGGCATCTCTGCCATCCCAGCGAATCCGCTCTGCAATAGGTGCAAGAGAAACTGTAGCACGAATAGGAATATGTAGAATATCACCATCTTCGACACCTTCTGCATAAGCTTCTGTACCTGCGGTTGTAACAGTTGCAGGTGTGATAGGACGTTTTTCGACACCCTGCACAATGTTCCACAATCCTTTTGCAACCAACACATGTTGCATCATATAAGCCCATAACAAGTAGTTGGTACCATCGAACTTATCCTCAACAGCCAACATACGGAATACATCACTGCTTTCAGCCATGGCCGGTGACTAAAATACCTTGATGCGGAAAATTGACTGTATCTCAAAAATTTGAACAGAATTGCGCAAACGAATTCTGCTAAACCTGTAGTAGACTTCGAGACGCTTATATTGGCAAACAAAAATTGGTATATACCTTTGGCACAAAAAGATGAAATAGCTTGCACAAGCGCTGTGATAGTGCGTTTGAAGAGCAAAACGAGCTTAGATTGCGATTTTGGCACCACAAACTGAAGCTGTTTTGATCTCGAAAACACGGTGAGTATTGTTGGAATATGCAAGTCCACATCATCTCTTCAAAGTATTATTATAGGTTGAACTCTTTATTAGCATTCATTATATTCTTAGAGTGATTTATTATGTTTTCGACATAAGCCATAGTCGTGAATAAAGCATATTTGAAGTCACTGCCAAGTTGGAAAAGTGTTCCTATAATTTAGGAAAAATTTCAAGACAACAACACACCTTTTCTCAAGGCGGTTTTGCACAAATCATATCTCGCTAACCGTGCATTCTTTTTGGTTGATTCAAAAGCTGAAATGCTCTCCATAATATGAGGTATCAGGTCATCAAAAATCTCCCACAAATTCATCTTCAAACTCAAGTTATGATGGGTGCAAGTTGGTAGGTAGAGAATTGGAAGATTACTGAAAATGGCCAGTAGGCCAACTGTGGAAGCTTGTATCTTGAGCTACGTGCATCATCTCAAAATGGTTTCTTCAGCAAAGTTGCTGCCCATATCAAGGAGAATCTCCATCTAAAACAGTTTCACCAAAGCCCCAAACATTAGAGAGTTATTCCTATTTAAACAGAGGCTTCTGAGCATTTTCGACAAACAGACACAGGGTTGGAGTTGAGAGACAGTCGACTCATTTTTTTGTAGTTGTGGAGTGCATCCTAGGGACAGAAGTGGAGTGGTGTATACCACACACTCTTGACCATTATAAATTGGCTTCATGTGTATCTTTGAGCTCATTTGATAGTGTTATCAGCTTTGTTCTTTTCAAGTAGTTTGAGTTTGAGTTAGCTTCTACTACTGAACTTTATATTCTTGTTGATTTAAGGATTGCTCACTTATTTGTCTCTCATATCTCATCTCATATATTCTTTGAGAGTGTGTTTAAGCTCAGCTCCTCATTTTTCTCATGGTATCAGAGCACCTAGGTTAGAAGTGTCTAGTGTGAGCATATTTGAGTAAAGGGAAGAGTCTTGATTGAACTTGTTGCAGTTGAAGATGGCACCAAGTCTCCACAACCTACACTTAGAAGGAGTTGAGAAGCTTAGTGGAAACAACTATGCTACATGGAAGTTAAAGATGGAGTCCTTACTTTTCTTTCAAGATTGTTGGGATTTAATTTCGATGGACAAACCGACTAGAAGAGAAGAAGAATTGTTCAAATGGGATAAGAAGGCCATGTTTGCAGTTCATATGTTAAGGTTGAGTGTCAAAGATGACATTCACAGACATCTCCTAGATGTGAAGACTCCCAAGAAGGCATGGGAGACATTGACGAATATCTATGAGCCCAGGAGCACCTCGAGGCAAGTGGCATTGAGGGCTGAACTTACCAATTGTACGAGGAAGCAAGGAGAGGATGCTTCAAGCTTCATCAAGAGAGTCAAGGATCTATATCAACAACTAGTAGCTGTTGGAGATAAGATGTCTGACAACGAGCTCCCTACAATCATCATCCATGGATTGCGAGATGGATATGAAGGCTTAGTTCAAGGCCTCATCATCTTGAGGGAGAAGCCATCTCTTGAGGAGATGGAACAAATTTTCAGAGATGAAGATCAAAGGCAGGCTGCAATGAATTCAATACATGATGGAGGAAAGGCATCAACATCAAATGACAAAGCACTCTTCTCATCAAGGGGAAGAGAAAGATTCAACACACAAAGAGGAAGAGGGTGGCATTAACCCACTCACAACCAAGATCGACAAGATCATGAAGGTAATCAATCTTTACAAGAAAGAGGACATCCTTCCTCAAGAGGTAGAGGAAGAGGAGAAGATAGAGGTAGATATTACTCTATCCAATGTTACAATTGCTCTAGGTATGGTCATTTTGCTAAAGATTGCACGAGTAATCAAGATAATAGGAGAGGAAGATCAGCCCACTACACGGATGGAGAAGGTGGAAATGAGTCCCACTCATTTTGAAGAAGATTCTTCACTTGTATCATTAGAAGAGATAGCAGCCCATACACATGATCACAAAGAGGAACCATGGTGGATCGATAGCAGAGCAAGTTCTCATATGACTTCTCATGCTCAATACTTTTCTAATATTGATGATTCTCATAATGGTACTATCTTTACAGCAGATAGTACTCCAAATTCCATTGCAGGGAAAGGTGACATACCCATTCGATTGGGAACGGGAGAGAAAAAGACACTCGGCAATGTTCTTTTGGTACCATCGCTTACCAAGAATCTACTTTCAGTTGGAGCTATGACTGAGAAGGGACTCAAAATAGAGCTTGAAGGCTAGCAATGCCTCATTAAAGATCGAAACAATTCCTACAAAGTGGTTGCTAGAGGAAGAAAGCAAGGAAAGCTTTTCAAGTTAGAAGGAGAAGTCTCAGCATTTTCAGCAATGGGAAATGACAAAGCAGCCCGCATTATGCCTACCGAGTTATGGCACAAGAGGTATGGTCACTTGAACTTCAATACTATGTGTATGCTGAAGGAGAAAGGCATGGTCATTGAAATTCCAGCCTTACAAAGGATTGGAAAAGTGTGTGAAGCGTGCTGCCTTGGAAAGCATGTTAGGAGTAAGTTCTCAAAGAGCAGCTCAAGGGCACATGATATACTTGATGTGGTGCATGCTGATGTATGTGATTCAGCCCAGACTCCCTCACTTGGAGGGAATATTTATTTTGTTACCTTCACGGATGATTTCTCTAGATATACTTGGATTTATTTTATGAATTCCAAGGCTGATGTATTTCAGATTTTCAAACACTTTCATGCTATGGTGGAAAAGATGAAAGGACGAAGACTAAAGACTCTACGGTCTGACAATGGAGGAGATTCTTGTCGAAGGATTCCAGCCATTATCTACTTGAGAATGGCATTCGAAGGCAACTTACTTGCAGCTACACTCCACAACAAAATGGAGTGGCAGAGAGGAAGAATAGAACATTATTTGAAGCAGCAAGATGCATGCTCAAAGACAAAGGTCTGAGCAACATCTTTTGGGCTGAAGCAATCAACACTTCATGCTATTTGATGAATAGGTCTCCTACCGAAGTCTTGAAGGGCATTACCCCCTATGAAGCTCTTCACAACATCAAGCCTAAGGTACATCATTTAAGAGTTTTTGGTTGCCTCTCATTTTCTCACATTCCAGATGAAAAGAGGAAGAAGCTGGATGACAAGTTAAGGAAATGCATCTTTGTTGGATATAGTGATGTAAGTGAAGCTTACAAACTTTATGATCCATGTAAGAAGAAGACATTCCTATCACGGGATGTGATTTTTGATGAGAATGCAAGCTTCCGTTCAACATCAATTTCAGATTTGGATAAAATCTCTTCAACAACAGTTAAAGTTGAAGTTCCCTCTTCTACACATGAGGAAACCATTGAAGAATTAGAGGAAGAAGATGAAGATCACCGTGCAACTCTTAGAAGGTCTTCAAGGATCAGAACACAACCTCAAAGACTTACATATAAACGAGGTAATTCCTCAAGTTTTCAGCAAAGTAATGTTGCTTTGCTTAGCTCTATTTTACAACATGACAAACCGTCAACATACAAGGCTGCTAGTACTCAAAAAGAATGGCAAGAAGCTATGGACAAAGAGATGGCTGCTCTTCATCAAAATGGGACATGGGAATTATGTCCATTACCTCCCAACAAGAAAGCAATAGGATGCAAATGGATCTACAAGCTGAAATTCAACAAGGAAGGGAAGATAGATAGACACAAAGCAAGGTTAGTAGCTGAAGGATATTCTCAACAATATGGATTGGATTTTGAGGAAGAAGTCTACATGCAACAACCGGAAGGATACATTGTCAAAGGTAAAGAGCACATGGTATGCAAACTTCTCAAAAGTTTGTATGGTTTGAAGCAAGCTCCCCGAGCTTGGTATGCAAGGATTGATGATCATCTTTGATCTCAAGGCTTTCAAAGAAGCAATGCTGATCATAGTTTGTATTATAAAGTCAAGGGAACATATATTGCTATTGTTCTTCTATATGTGGATGATCTCATGTTGACAGGAAGCAATGAAGCAATGATTGAAGATGTTCAAAGAAAACTCTCTAAAGAGTTTGAAATGAAGGATCTTGGTGACTTACACTACATTCTTGGCATCGAAGTCTCTCGACTAGAGAAGGGAGATATATTTATCTCTCAACAAAAGTATCTTTTTTCCATTCTTGATAGGTTTGAGATGTCTCACTCCAAGCCG
Organism: Ceratopteris richardii; assembly: GCA_020310875.1. NCBI lineage: Eukaryota > Viridiplantae > Streptophyta > Polypodiopsida > Polypodiales > Pteridaceae > Ceratopteris > Ceratopteris richardii. The sequence continues at coordinate 37,280,655 of CM035411.1, read as the reverse complement.
GTCTCTACACCTATGGAGTCAACTCTCAAACTCATGAAGGACGAGAATGGTGTTCCATATGATGAAACACTATATAGACAACTCATAGGATCTCTCCTCTATTTGACCATCACAAGACCTGATATTTGTTTTGCAGTGCACTCTCTCTCCAAATATCTACAAGCTCCCAAAGTATCTCATTGGAATTTAGCCAAGAGGATACTAAGATATTTGAAAGGTACTTCTTCACTTGGAATTCTCTATGGAGGAGATACATTGAATCTTCATGGATTTAGTGATTCAGATTATGCAGCAAACTTGGTTGATAGAAAGAGCATAAGTGGAAATGCCTTCTTCCTAGGCAATGGAGCTATTTCATGGAGTTCCAAAAAGCAAAGTACAATCAGCTTATCCTCTACAGAAGCTGAATACAAAGCTCTCACAACCTCAGCTTGTGAAGCTATTTCGCTGAGAAGATACTTGGATGAGATTGGTTTCAGTGAAAACCAACCTATAACCATTCATTGTGATAATGTATCAGCTGAATCTTTGGCAAAGAATCCAGTCATGCATCAAAGAACCAAGCACATTGAAGTGAGGGAGCACTTCATCAGAGCGAAAATACAAAGTGGTGATATCATCTTACACTGTTGCAACACAAAGGAAAATGTGACTAACCTCTTCACTAAAGCTCTCGGCAAGGAGTTGTTCATCAAGCATAGATCATCACTTCGCAAGATGGAGCTTCCCTTAAGGGAAGGAAGTCATGAGTAAGGGAAGGCTCATCATGCATCTTCAACAAATAAGGGAAGGCTCATCTTCATATGCCTTCAGCAAGCATTTTATTTCAGGTTCTTATTGTTTTGAAGATGTTGGACTTGAGGGAAGGTCTTGGAATATGCAAGCCCACATCATCTCTTCAAAGTATTATTATAGGTTGAACTCTTTATTAAAGTTCATTATATTCTTAGACTGATTTATTATGTTTTCCACATCAGCCATAGTCATGAATAAAGCATTTCTGAAGTCAATGCCAAGTTGGAAAAGTGTTCCTATAATTTAGGGAAAATTTCAAGATAGCAGCACACCTTTTCTGAAGGTAGTTTTGCACGGATCATATCTCCCTAAGCGTGCATCCTTATTGGTTGATTCAAAAGCGGAACTATTGTCCATAATGTCAGGTATCAGCTCACCAGAAATCGCCCACAAATTCATCTCCAAAGTCAAGTTATGCTGGCTGCAAGTTGGTAGGTAGAGAATTCGCAGATTGCTGAAAACGGCGAGTAGGCCAACTTTGGAAGCTTGTATCTTGAGCTACATGCGTCATCTCAAAATGATTTCTTCAGCAAAGTTGTTCCCCATATCATGGAGAATCTGCCTCTAAAACAGTTTCACCAAACACCCACGCGTTAGAGAGCTATGCCTATTTAAACAGAGGCTTCTGAGCATTTTTGGCACACAGACAGAGGGCTGGAGTTGAGAGACAATCGACTCATTTTTTTGTAGTTTTGGAGTGCATCCTAGGGACTGAAGTGGAGTGGTGTATACCACACACTCTTGACCATTATACATTGGATTCATGTGTATCTTTGAGCTCATTTGATAGAGTTATCAACTTTGTTCTTTTCAAGTAGTTTGAGCTTGAGTTAGCTTCTACTACTGAAATTTGTATTCTTGTTGATTTAAGGATTGCTCACTTATTTATCTCTCATATCTCATCTCATATATTCTTTGAGAGTGTGTTTAATCTCAGCTCCTCATTTTTCTCAAGTATGCTCACCATATTTCGTACGATTTTGAGATTGTAAATGGAGGAGTGTCGACGGTGCCCTAGATGAAGTGATGACCTGCTCTGATACCAATTGTTGGAGTTAGACGTCTGTGGAAGCATACGAACAGCACAAGGAATAAGAAGAAGCTTGGATCACAACACACAATACTCAATGTATTACAAGAGAATGTACAAAGATGATTAGCCCACTAGAGCAATAGGCGTATATACAAGACAAGGGAAAAAAACCTCCTAAAGAGGGAAAAAAGTGCCCCTACGGTCCTAGAGTGTTCACACACATCACTAACTAAATATATCAACATATTTCAAACTCTAATCATTGAAGTTGTGGAGCACTTTACAAGTCTATATAAAGACCTCAAATCACTTGTGCATTACATGGAAGCAATATACATACACTTGTGGCCATTATTGTCTTGCTCCTTCATTTTTCTGCATCATCTTCTTCAACAATAGTAAACTTGCAGAGGCCGCTACTCTCTCTACAAAGCTCCAAATTGGATGAATAAGCAGTCATTGGAAAGGTAGTGGCACATTGTTTATGTATATAAAATCGCAAAGAATTTGGTGCAACATCTTGGGAGAAATCTTAATTTGTCAGTCCCATGGTCTATCTCTACACATTCATGAAAAATAAGAGGTTCCAATGTTGAGTGTCAGGTTCATTCGAAAAGCATAACTTGCTTCTTTGTTCTACTCTTGTACACTTACCCCTATGTGTATCACTCCTTTAAAATCATTTTTTTCCAATTGTAATCATGTTGGCTCCTATGAGCATTTGAAGTTGACTGTCTCATCCAAAGATAGTAACTTTTTTCAGCTAGTCAATGCACAAACCTATCGAACTTGTATCAACTCTTTCTCCTTGATGATCCAAAGTATGTAGTGCATTTTTTTGCACTTATCGCATGCCTATAAGGTCTATTTGATTCTCCATAATCTCAAGGTTTGGTCTTGTGCTGGTTGGCTGGACTGAACTTCGCCGCTTTGCAGCTCACTGTTCTGCCTCCAACAAGCTTCTTAAAGTTCTTTCAATGGTATCAAAGCTGGATCAAGATGGGTGATGACTTTCTCTCAATGATTAAGAAGCTTGATTGACACAATTATGCAGCTTTTAAAATCAGAATGGAGGCCTATTTGCAAGGTACAAATCTTTATGGAATATTATTCATGAGGATAAAAACCATTCAATTATGAGTTCAATTAAGTAAGGCGTTAAGAGTTAGTTCAAGGCATAGAACTAGAAACTTGAGATCCAACTTCAAGGTTCTAACCCAAGTAAATAAACCAAGTGTTTCCAAGGACAAAAGCCATTATTCAAGAGTCTAATCCAACGATTATACAATAGTATGACTCATTCAATGCTAGGAACTATCAATAAGACAGTAAATATATTAAATAACCCACATGTTTTGAGGAAGCAGATACATGCAAGGAATACGAAGAGGCTATGTAGGAGGAAATCAAAGCTTTGGAGATAATCATACTTGGACATTAGTGGCATGGACGAAAGAGATGGAGTTCATTTCAAACAAATGAGTATATAAGGTAAAGAGACCTTTAGATGGTAGCTTTGCTAGGTATAAAGGAAGCCTTGTAGCTAACAGGTTCGCTAAGACATATGGAATGGACTATGAAGAGACATTTAGATAACTCGAAAGGATGGATATGATCTCATCAATCAAATCAATTGTAGCTAGGAAGCATTGAAAGATTATTCAACTAGATGTGAACAATTCGTTTCTAAATGGATGGCTAGAGGAGGTGGTATACATGGACCAACCATTAGGATTCAAGGCAAAAATAGAGAAGATAGTGTGCACTAGTTAAAGAAAGCACTCTATAGTCTCAAGCAAGCCTCAGGGGTATGGAATCAAAGGCTTGGAGACTAATTTGTTAGTTGTGGATACAGAAAAAACAAGGCTTATCCATCATTATTCTACAAAACATAAGGGTAGAATATCTTCCTACACTGATGTTTTATCCCACATTCAGCCAGAAATGCATTAAAGTCAGAAGATAGATATTCCCTCCCTGATTAGAATGGAGGGTGCCCATTTTACATGCTGATATATTTTCAGCCAAAACAAATGCAAGCAAGTAAAATTACCATATGATTTGGAAAATGATTTTCCAACCCTAAATCAAGAAGATCAACATCGAGCAGAGGACGTCAACTCAAAAGATGAGGAGCACATTGATTTCAAAGCTTGGAGGTCAAGATGCAAGTTCAAATACAAGCAATTAGAGGATCTACCTGAGTCTTCCAATCAAGCCTTAAGGAGATCACACATTTTGCCAAAAATATAGCCTTCACAAACGTGTTTACTAGGTGCCTCAAGTTTGGGCAAAGTGGATTCCATTTTAGATTTTTGCACGTGTAGAAAACTAGCAAAATTCAGATGACCAAAGCGTGCATGCTAAAGCTTTGCATTTGAAACAGCTTGAGAATTATGTACTACACATGTTGAATCATTCATGGATCTTTCATAGTCTATGAGCTTATATAGCCCAAGACATCAAATATTAGAAGCAATAATGACATCGCCATTAAACAGATCATGAACTTTACATTTGTCATCAATAAATTTCACATGCAAGCCAAGCTTGCCTAAAGCCAAAACTGATAACTCTTGATCCCTGGCACAAATAAAGCATCCGACAATGTAAAAGAACTATCATCAGCAATAGTCGAAATGATCTTACGAACCCCCATGAAAGGATAAGAGGAGTTGTTGGCACATGTAATAGTATTTCTTGTAGGGGCATGCACGAGTGAAGTCGAGAAACTATGCTACGGGGTAATATGTTTGGTTGCCCCACTATCAAAGTACCAAACATCTCAGCCAGCTACAAACATACACTGTTAATGAAAAGATGGTCCATAACTGCAAAGAGTGCTAAGTGCCCATTCTTCATTCTGCACAAGATAAGCACACTCTGTTTTGGATCTAGAGGCCTCTTAACAACCATTCCAGCCTCTTTCTTCCTTGCGTCTTCAGCAGCTTGTTTTGGACAGCTCTTTATGACATGATCATTTCCTTTACAATACTTGCAAAACAATTTTTGCTTTTATCAGAAAATTGTCCATGGAATCTCCTTCATTCATGTGCTCACTCTTCAACTATTTTTGGAGATAAGCAACATGAGCCTCATTCGCTGCCTAGTATAAAGTGGTATATGCATCCCAAGCATCCTTAGTTGTTCTGCAAGAGCGAATGTGAGGAATAAGGGCACGTTTGACAGACAAGCCTATCAATGCATGTGCCAGAGCATCTCTACCAGCCCAACAAATTTGGTTGACACTAGCTACAACAAGAATTGCAATACCAACAGAAACATGAAGAATATCATCATCTTCAATTCTATCTACATCACCTTCAGCAACTATGTTTGCAAGTGTAATAGGATGATTTTCAACACCCTACAGAATATTCCATTGTTCTTTTGCAATCAATACATGATGCATCATATAAGCCCATAATGGGTAATTGGTACCATCCAACTTATCCTCAATAGCCCACATACAGAATACATCCCTACTTTCAGCCATGGCCACTCACTAAAATACTATGATGCAAAAAATTGATTCTATCTCAAGAAGTTAAATAAAACTATCCCATCACGTTTTGCTAAACCTATAGTAGACTTTGAGATGCTTATACTCGCAAACCAAGGCCTGTATATATCTTTGGCATAAAAAGATAAAATTGCTTGCACAAGCACTGCAGTAGTGTGTTTGAAGGCTGAAATGAGCTCAGATCATGATTTTGGCACCAAATTTTGTGTGATTCTAAGACTATGTCCAGAGGGGTGTCCATGATGCCCTAGATGAAGAGGTGTGGAGGTGATTGCAATCCTGATGGATCGGGTCTAATCGTGGTCATGCAAAGTGTATGAAGCTAGTGAGTGTTGGAAGATTTATGTGATCAAAATGTGAAGCTAAAGGTGAAGTTAGGTATGGAGAGGAGAGATGAGATGATTTGATTATAGCAAGGGGAACATATGAATGGAAGATAAATCCATGAACATGAATGATGAGAACAAAAGAAAACCATACACATGAATCAATTTCGAAAGAAAGAATGTCCCAAATTGGAGCTTTTTATACATTCAAAATTTAATTCATATGCATGAGTTCTTGTGGATAGTATGTATGCATGAAGAGAACAAAAGAAAACCATACACATGAGTCGATTTCAAAAGGAAGAATGGTCCAAAAATGGAGCTTGTTATACACTTTGAAATTTTAGGAGTATTCTGATGGCTTGCACGGGCTAGAGTTTCGTGTGTTGCATCTGTGCCCTATGGGCCCTCGCCCTCTAGCATCGGTGCCCTTTGCTGCTCCTAGGATGTCTGCCCCCTATCGTGGTAGTTCCCCCTCTCGGATGGGGAGCATGTCGTTAATGGATGTTGTATACAAGGGTTTGTTGTAATCCTATGCGGACATTGCACGTACTCCGGAGTTCTCCCACATTCAGCCAGTTATTGAGGTGAAAGATCCTTACATTGTATCATAGAACGACCATGATCTCCTCACTGAACACGGTAATGGATGTCTTACTGGCTCCATCCAAGGTATGTCTCATGTTCCCTCTTTTCACACTGCTGTAGAGAAAGGTAAGGGGCTAGCAAAGGATAGCCCTCACTTTTTAAATGTCGGGAACCAAGATATCAATGATCATGATGAGTTTATTATAGACAGGAACTCACTCTCCCAGTGGCATTCACAACTGGCTGCGAGGGTTGTCATTGGCTTGTCATGGGCCGAGGCTTGCTCAAGATGTGCTTGGAAGTTGGATCAAAGCCAACTGGGAGTCTAGAGGTCTTTATGTTAAACAAGTGCAATATATGCCGAATAACTATTATCTGTTCTTTTTGAAATATTCGAGTAGTGCCTTAAAAGTTTTCACTAAGGGTCAATGGCTTGTCAGAAATGTCCCTATCTCCTTTTTTAGGTGGTATAAGGGATTCAACCCTAAATGCCCTAAGCCAACTAAACTTCCCATATGGGTGGACTTTCTTGACTTGCCGGTTGACTTCTACCTTTGGCTAAATAAATAAGGTTCCATGCTTGGAAAAGTCCTTGAAAAAAAAGCTAGGTTAGGTGGGATTAACTCTAAATGGGATCCTCAATTGATGATCGAGATTGACGTCTCCAAACCTATAAAGCAATCCATACAAATCAAAGACTCACAAGGTTTATTTCTCCATGAACATCATATCATTTATAGGAACCTACCTAATGCTTGCTTCAAGTGTTTTAATCAAGGTCATCTCATCAAGGACTTCCCCTTGCTTAAAGGTGCCATAAACGACTCTAAGGTGGACAAATCAGTTCAAGAATCAGAAAACAAAGAAGCTTTCCCACTAAAGACTCCTCTCTGTCCCCGTGCTAGGCATCAAACAAGCAGAAAGAAACATCCCAAAACAAATAACAAATAAACACCTAAGTATGCTAATCCTTACATCATTCTTTTAGATGTATCTAACCACTCCTTCATTGAGGAGTTGGAAGTAGATAAGGAGAATATTCCTGTTAATCAGAAGAGTGATGAGATTCTGTTGGACTCTCCTAAGCATCAGGAGGAAGGAGACATTGAAAGCTCAAACGATTGGTAGGTTGTGGCTGAAAAAAAGAATCTAAACAATATCAACAACAGGTACCCTCTTGTGAATAATGATGATATTATCATGGAGGAAATTACTAAAGTAGATTCAGAGTTACTTGAAAAAATGTCTCATGAGGATCTAGAGGAAGAGGACTCCCCTTTTTCCCAAAACAAGGTTAATGATATAGTCATCATTCTTCAAGGCAATCCAAAAAGGAAAGAATCTATGAAGACCTCAGGTTCTAGTTTGCAACCCAATAAGGCAACAAAGATCTAAGCCTCATTTGTGGTTTTCCTTGGGGCTAGGCTTCATAGGTGCTACATCAACTCCTCTTTTGGTGGGGACTTCTGGGAAGTTAATGCTAATATTGACCCTACCCTCATGCTGTTGGACCCTAGGTTCTAGTTTGCAACCCAATAAGGGAACAAAGATCTAAGCCTCATTTGTGGTTTTCCTCTCTCTGTTTTTAATGGACTCATTGAACATAACTTCTCTTAATACTAAAAGTTTGTCTGATCTTGTCAGGGCTAAGATCATCACGCACTGGATAAAGAATCTCTCCAAGATTCCTCATGTCCTCTACCTTCAAGAGCTGAAGATTGGTGGGTCCAAGCTCGACTCCCATTTAAAAATGGTTAACCTTCACTTTGTTTGGTACTTTACTGAGCACATGTAGGGTAGAGGGGCAACTATTGGCATAAACTCGAAGCTCAGTCACCTTATTGGGTTGTTGTTTACATTGATTCCCCTTTGAATGTGTGCATAGTTAGTGTCTATGCTTCCAATTGTAGGCAAATTAGAAGCAATTGTTGGGAAGAGTTGAAGGCCATCAAAGGTAATATCTGTTTAATAGGAGACTTCAACATGGTTACTAACATTTCTGATAAACTCAATAGGAAAGGCTCTTGCATTTATGGTGTGGAAAAGTCTTTATGGTTTTCTCTTTGTCATCATCATGACTTGATAGACCACTATGAGCACATTAGTTTTACCTGGCATAATAAATAACCCAATGAGAAGGCCCTTAGGGCTAGGCTTCATAGGTGCTACATCAACTCCTCTTTTGGTAGGGACTTCTGGGAAGTTAATGCTAATGTTGACCCTACCCTCATGTTGTCCGACCAAAAACCTATTATTTTGAGCCTTAAAATGAATTGTAAGTACTTCAGAGCTAGATGGCCCCACCTTGATGCTAGATTACTCAAATTTCCCTCGGTGATCAGACACATTCAAATGGCCATTAGTTGGCACTTCTCCCAAAATACTTCGGCTCTAGAAAGCTGGGAGAATGTTGTCAAGGATATCCAAAAGATTTTTACCTTCTATAGAGATAAAGTCAAAAGTTCAAAGCCCTTAGGAAGAAGAAAATGCGTGAGTTCTTAAAGGAGTTTTATTCTAATAACCCTTCTGTGGAATTTATTGAGCTGAAGCATCAGCTTATATGTGAAGAGTACTTAGAAGCTAGTTGGTCTCTTGCCAACCCCAGAAGGTTTTGGGTTGGGAATATGGATAGACCCAACAAAAGTATGTATGAGTTGTTGACACAAAAGAAGAATATGGATTACATTCCTATGATCACTAAGAGAAATGGTGGGACTTCTATCAACATGCAGGAGAGATTATAGGAGGCTGCTAGCTTCTTTATGGATGTTTTCTCTAGTCCTCCCAAGAGGGGGGAGGACGTCCAGAGAGCCAAGGCCCACATTGCTTCTATCAAGGTGAAAACTCTCCCTTAGGGAGTGGCTGCTATCCTAGACCTGCCTCTCTCTACCGATGAGGTTAAAGAAACCATCGATAAATTGAAACCCTTTAAGTCTCGTGGTATTGATGGGATTCCTAATGAATTTTTCCTAGCTCTCAAGGATTTCCTAACCCCTTACCTTTTGGTGATTTTGGAAGACGCTACTAGAAAACGTGCCCTTTCTTCTAACATCAATATGGAGGTTACTAGACTCATTCACGAAAAAGGCCCCAAGGATGATCTTAATAATTGGAGACCCATAACTTGTTTTAATTCTGTGTACAAGATTTTTCTTCCACCCTTGCTAGAAGACTTAGCCCCATTATGGACCGAATTATATGACCCATGCAAAAGGGATTTATCAAAGGAGGATACATTATTGATTCCATTATTGCTTTATGGGAAGGATTTTACTATGCTAATGAAGTGAATCTGGATTAGTACTTCTTCAAAATTGATTTTGATAAGGCTTATGACAAAATCTTACAGTCTCTCCATGACATTGGTATAGGGAAAAAATTCATTAAGTATGTTAGCACTCTCTTGGGCAATGTTTGGTCTAGAGTCTCTATGAATGGTCACCTCTCCCCCCTTTTAAAATTTCTAGATCCATTAGGCAAGGTTGTCCCTTGGCCCCCATCCTTTTTTCCATTTCCAGTGATGCTCTTGGGTGGTGTTCAATCATGCTATGTCAAAAGGTAATATCAAAGGTGTCCCCATTCCCAATTACAATCAGCAACTAGGGCTTCAGATGTTTGTTGATGACACTAACATGTGCACTCTTGCTTATCCTAATTATGCTATTAAGTTTTTGAATTTCTTGAATGTCTTCTGCCTTACTAGAAGCTCTCATATCAACCACTTCAAAAATAGGTTCAGAGCTTCTAACAAAATGATTTCTGACTGCATTGCTAATAATGGTTGTCTCATTTTGCAGGAATAGTCCATATTTAGAATCTTGGGTATACCTATGGGTTTCAATGTCACTATGCAACAAAGATGGGAATGGGTCCAGTACAAATTTAGGAAAAAAGTGTTCAGGTGGTATAATGTGTATGCTTCTCTTTCTCAAAGATGCTTTATATTAAAACATTATCTGCTTCTTTCTTTGGTGTATTTTCTGGCCTCTTGGAGTCCCTCCAAACACCAATTGAAACAGGTCATAGCTTTAGCGAGGACATTTCTATGGGGTGGGAATGAGCAGGTATTAAAGGTGCCCAAGGTGGCTTGGAACATTTGTTGTCTTCCCAAATATGAGGGTGGACTCGGGATCATTAGCCCTATTAAAATGGCTGAGAACCTAGCTACTAAATGGATTCTAAGATCTTTAAATTCTAATGATATCTGGGACTTACTCCTCAAAAGAGACATTCATAATTTTTTTGTCAAGGATTATCAAGCTTGGTCAAATAATCACTTGTGGAATATTGTAGCCTCCCCTCTCACCTTTAATCCTATCGGTAGTTTTCTTTCTTGTAGGTTCTAGAATGCCTGAATGAAGGTAAAATCTTCATTTTCTCCTAGCTGTAAATTCACAACTAACTTAAAATTCTTTTTACAAGAATCACCTTGGCTTGGGTGGTTAATTCTTTGGAACAATAGAAGCATAGCTATCGAGGAGCATAGATGCTTTAAGTTTGGGATCATAACTTGGGGATGGTTCATCCAATCAAGTGAGCTTTTGTATGATGACTATATTAGTGGACTTACACAATTATCTCCTACTTGTTTGCAGATGATCCTAGAGGTGAAGAATATCTTGAAGTCAAAGATGGAGGAGTGTAGGATTGGTAACCTCCAAGTAGAAGATGTTGCCAAGCACATGTGGAGTTGCTTCAAACTTAAGAGCGGTTCCATTAGTTGTTTAACTCACAAGCTCAATTCCACATGGAGCTGCAACTGGTCTGCCACTAAATGGAGATATAGATTCAAAGTGATTTGGGTCTTCCCTTATAACATCAAACAATCCTACTTGGAATGGTTGATCTTGCATAATGGCCTTTGGATTGGCAGCAAGGCAAGGAGGGTAAATGCTAGTAATGGAAAATGTTCAATGTGCATAATTTTTTCATGTATAGGAGTTGGGTGTGTTTTCTCATCAGAGCTCTAAGCTTGTACTGAAGAGAAAATCATTCCTTGTTACTTTCTTGTTTCTCGTAGTGAGAACGTTGTGCCCATAATGGAACTAGAAATGTACATTGATAACATTGAAAGCATTTTAGTAGACTATATATGTCCGTGCACGATGGGTCAATTGATTGAGTCCTTTGCCCTTTTTTTTTGGGGCGTGAGGTTTGATCCTCCCTAGTGATAGGACAACTAACCATGCTTTCAAGCATCTGTGATGAGTCTAAAAACAATTGTAAGGTAGCTTTTTGACGGTTGTAAGCTTGGGTCAAAGCTCTCTATTCCCTCCTCTTGTGAGATGAAGGAATTCACGCAAGTACTATATACATTTACTCATTCACCCTGTACAATTGTAATTTCAAAGTTAAAGCCTGGGGGAGGCTTTGGCTGAGCCTCCATTTTTAAAAATTAAAGCAAATATATGTGTTCATTTATAGAAAGCATATATGTGGAATAAATGCACGTTAGAAATACTAAACCGTCTTCCCTATAGAATCGTTTCCCCATTTAGAATATGGTAATAATCCACTATGGACAACAAAGATACATGAACATGCTTTTCAAAAGCGATGGAGCAAAACACTTGGGCAGAATTTGTGTTTTTTCTTTATTCGTCGCGATGGACTCCTGGACATTCTTTGTGTCTCTTTTATTCCTCCTTTCATTATAGAACAAAGTCCGTTCGCATCGACTAACTGCGAAAAATATTCTAAGTCTGCAGCAACAGAAATGCTCCATCTTTGGCCTTTACATATCATCCGCTTGTTTCAGCACGGCCTCCATATAGCATCTGCTTCTAGGCCTTTCTCTCCTTCTTCCGCTCTCAAGCTGCTATTTTTTCCTTTTAAAAGCTAAGCGCCTCGAGCTCTAATCATCCCGTTGTATATCATGATTAATTATAAATCAAAAGCATTATCGAAATTATGTTTGTACTTTCTTATATTGAAGGTCCTGAAAACTCCCTCGATGGAGCTTCCCACAGGACAGAAGGACTGAGGGGAAATAAGGATGTCGAGCACAATATGGAAAGTGTGGATGAAAGTGAAGAGTACTTTTCAACCTAACACTTTGATATTGTCTAACAAGAATCTTATTTTGCAGGAATCTCCCTGGTTGGGTTGGCTCTCTCATTGCAATGAAGATCCCCTAGCCATAAAAAAACACAAATGTTTCAAGGCAGGTTTTATATTTTGGACCATCTTCCTTATGTAAGATAGACCTCTATCGGATAGATTTATTGAAGATTATCCTAACTTGTCTTGTGGTTGTAAACACGTGTTGAGGAGGAAGAAAGAGTTTCTCGATGTCAAGCTTTCCAATTGCTATGAGAAACAAATAAAGCTGGATGAAGTTACGAAAGCCATTCTCCTTAACTTCAAGAACAACAAAGGCAATGTGGAGGAGCTCAAGGACAAGCTCAATAAGACATGGACTGTCAATTGGTCATTTTCCCAGAGAGGAGATACAGATTTAGGTGTCTGTGGGCATTCCCCAAGTGCAGCACACACTCCATCTTGCAATGGCTCATCCTCCATAGTGGTCTATGGACTGGGTGGACGGTTTAGAAGTTTGAACATAATCCTAGAGGTTTTATATAATGTGGTAGAGAGGAGGATTTACCCCACCTCTTTATGGATTGTGACATGGCCAAGTAGTTTTGGCAAGTCATTGATAAAGTTGTTTTGTGCAGAAAGAGAGGGTCCCTCACTCTATAAGAAGTGTTGCTTGGTTGTTGTGTGGATTTTGATCTGGTGCTATGGAATATATGGAGAGGAACCATTCTTTGGCAAATCTAGAGATGTAGAAATCTATCTATATTTAACCAAAGATGGAGCTTGAATTCTGTTATCCTAAAGCTTCAAAAAGAATTGTACTCTGATGGACTTGAATCCATTTTGGCCATTAAAGAGGCCCCACCCAACTGTGAATCCAAGCAGGAATTAATGGGTGCTCACCCCTATACTAGATGGAAATCACTTTTGTTATCCTTGTATTCTCTTGAGAGGTTTCATATGCTTTGTAATCTCTAGCTTGATTGTAAAGTCTCTTGGTGGGTGCACATCTTGCCCCTTTGTACACTCTCTAGCATTAATTTAAACTTTTTCTTGTTCTCTCAAGAAAAAAAAAAACTCCCTCGATGGATTACATACTGAAATGATGTGAGTTAACTTGCCGCATCATCTGCAGAGGGAATTAAAATACTGTTACATTCTAATAAGTCCCAAATCTTTCTTCTGTATTTAATGCTCATGAAAAAAGCATGCACATCCACCAAAAAATGGATCAAGCTCCCGTGTAATATCGTAGTATTATACTTAAATCCGTAGCAGATCACATTCCATTGCATGAGTAACTTTGTTGGAAACAAACCGTGTCAAAGATACCGCAATCAATTTGCGGTTTTTTTTTTAAATGGAGGTTCAGCCGAGGCCTACTCCTCCAGGCTTTAATTTTGAAATTGCAACTGTACAAGGAAGGGCATAGTACGCATGGGACCCCGCTTAACCCACAAGAATAGGGGTTTACATAGCTAAGTTAGATTGCGGTCACATCTACCGCGTAGCAGGATAGACGGTGACACATCAGCCACAATACAAGGTTTCCTTGTTAACATGTCCCTTACATGTTGTCGGTGGGGGTTGAACCCTCACCCCCGCCTCAAGAGGCGAAAGGCCCAACCACCCAATCAATTTGCAGTTGTCAGCCTCCAATACTTGTCTCGTATCTCTTCACTTTATCAACCCTTGAATTCGTAGCATGCCTGTCGTTCGTCTATGGGGTCAGCAAGTGCCTCCGTGAGTGAAATCAACTCACAAAACTATACTCTAAAACATTGTTGCACTTTGAGTTTTTACAAAAGGGAGACCTTCATCTTCCTTTATTCTGCCACTCATCATGCTTCGAATTCTTTTTGTATTCTGCTACTCATCATCCTTCGAATGAATCTTCCTTCCTGTTTCCCTAAAGTTTGATTTCCTTGTTGTCCTTCTACTATTTCCTTTATTCGGAAAATGCATGCTGTCTCTGTTGGTGAACCAAATAATAATAATAATAATAATAATAAAACATTACAAATTAAATATAAATCAAACACACTCACGGTTTCAAAAGAAATGTCATACCTCTCGCATCAGATGTATATGCACTTAATCAACTAAAAAAACAATAATTGTTCCAATCAGCGTCATCTCTCTCTCTCTCTCTCAATTCTCAGTATTCTCTGCATACCGTGTATTCTGTGCAATGCATAAAGGGTTTTAAGTGCGCACATGGTACAGATATAGAGTGTTAATCAGTGGCACGTCATCTTTCATCTACTCCATCATCTCCTTAAGATGTTGATCTTATAGCTACACGCACTGAGATGGATCTTCCATCTAAAAAAAACAACCCATCTGAAATATAACAATCACTAAGAAGGTTAAGAATGTTTCAGATGTGGTGTTATTCCCAATTGCGCAGAAAGGGTATCGATTTTGGAACACCGAGCTCGTTGTCATGTGTGGGAAGTTAATGTGTGGTATCGATTTGACATAGGATCGACACATAACATTATTAACTCCTCTCTAGTGAAGAAACTAAAGTTCAAGAGTGCTCCATCTAAATACACCTACAAAGTAGAGTTGGCAAATGGGAAGGGTACTAAGACATGGGATTGGTGAGTTGTTGGATTACCAGTCTAGATTCAAACTTATAGAGATGAGCTAGGTTTCAAGATCGCCATGAGCTAGAATTGATTTCATTGTGAGCAAACAATGGCATGCAAGCAAGAAGCCGACTATTGATTTTCGGAATCACATATATCAATTTAATCATAATGGTCACTACATAAACATTTGTGAAGGACCTGAGGTTAAAATGTACAGACAAGCATCTACCTCTTTGATGCTAAAAGCAGAGTGTAAGTATCTTTATCTCTTTTATTTTGAGCATCAAGAGTTGTTAAGGTTATAAATTCAAACTATCTTGGAAACTTAGCTAGCTTCTAGAATGAAAACTGAATTTCAACACTTGGTTCTTTCAGAGTTGCCTTCAGGTCTTCCGCCTCACAAAAAAGTGGAGCATAGCATTGAGCTAGCACTAGAAGCACATCCATCAATCAAATAGTTGTATTGAATGAGTCTACAAGAGGAGGAAGAAATACATCATACAATCAAGGAGTATCTTGACAAAGGACCCATCAAATGGAGTTATTCTTCTTTTGCAACCCTAGTGCTTTTGGTTCCAAAAAAGGACGGATCCTTCAGAATGAGTATAGACTTTAGAGCATTAAATAAAGTTACAATAGAGCACAGATATCCGATGACTCATATTGACAATATTCTAAATGCACTAGCAGGTGTTATTCTATATAGTAAAATAGACTTAAAAAGTGGTTATCATCAAATAAGAGTTAAGGAAAATGATGTACATAAAATGGTTTTCCATACTAGATTTGGACCTTTTGACTATCTTGTAATGCCTTTTGGTTTAACTAATGCTCTAGCTACTTTTATGATGATCATTAAGTTTTCATAAAGTAACTAGGATAAGGCATTTTCTAATTTTCAAGTGGATCAATATTTTCTCAAAAGAAAGGGAAATATTTGTGTTCCTAATTCCCAAGGAGAAAAGTTTAGAAAAGAAGTTACTTTTGAGAACCATGATGTACCTTGTGCAGGACATAGTAGTATTGAGAAAACAATTATGTAAGTTAGTGTTTTAAATTTCAAATGAATAAAGCAAAGAGGATTAGTCTTCCAGGTCTGCTACATCTATTGGAAATACCACAATATTGTTGGGATAGTATTTCCATTGACTTCATAATGGGTTTACCTACAACACCACATCAAAAGAATGCTATTCTTATGGTGGTTGATCATTTGAGAAAAATGGCACACTTTATCCCTACAAAGGAATCAATGGAGGCTCCGCAAGTTGTAGAATTATTTATTCAAAATATTTTTAAACTGCATGGTCTACCTAAATCAATAGTTTTAGATAAGGATCCTAGGTTTATAGGAAATTTTTGGAAACACGTGTTCAATAAGCTTCAAGTTCAACTCAAGATGAGTAGTGGAGAGCAACCACAAATAGGTGCTCAGACCGAAAGATTTAATCAAATACTCGAAGATATGCTACAAACATACATTTCAAAAAAATGAATAGATTGGGATAATTTTGTCCCATTAGTTGAGTTTGCTTATAATTTTTGGAAGCAAAAGACTACTAAGATGACACCTTTTGAGGTGATTTATGGATTTATTCCACACACTCGACCTACCATAGGGTTACCCAAATCTCGGAGTGCTTCACAGTTTCTAATGGATATACAAACTAACTTGAAAATAACTTAGTTTAATCTACAAAAAGATGTTGAAAGGATGAAAGCATTTGTAGATCGACATCATATGCCACAAACATTTAAAGACGATGATCGTGTGTTTTTACACGTTCAACTTCGTTTGTCATTGAGACTAGGTCAAAAACCAAAGTTATCCCCTAGATTTTGTTGATGTTGGATAGTAATCAAGAAGATTAGTGATGCCGCATACAAATGACCATTGGCATATAATTGTAAAGTTCACCCACTTTTGCATGTTACCAAGTTCAGACCATACATCTCTCGAGATGAGAATTGTGTAGATGGTTTAGTTCCTTTAGAAAATATAGAGCCTTAGCCAGATGTTCCATTTGATCTTGATAAGAGGGAGCAAAAGTTGAGGAATTGCTCCATACTAGAGTATTTAGTACATCGACTAGCGGTGCACTCACAAATGCTCTTTGACAATTAAAAGCATTGATTTCCAAACACTTTCCTTCATTGGTCACTAAGGACACTGATCTCTAGAAGGGGGAGAGAGTGTTAGATTTATTTAGACCTCCACGGTCTAGCAGTGGTCTACCTGCATTTGGTCCAAGACCCTAGCCGGGTCAAGGACATGAGCTTGGGGAAACCAAGGCTCTAGCATGACAATTCGAGGTTATTCCACCTCTCAGAGTGGCCGCATAAGGAGTGTTTGGACCTAAGAGAAGATTCTAGATGTGCCAAGGGCATGGGCTATTTAAGGTTGGGAGGAGAGTGGCATGTAGCTAATTAGAATCTTTTAGGATACCTTGATTGAGTTCTTGTCCTATCATGCTATTCTTGCCTTCACATTTGGATTCTTCTTGATGTAGAACCTTCATTTTTGTCTTCCTCTAACTCAATTTCCTTTGAAAGTAAATCTAGAATTTCCCCAACTTTTGATTGGAGGAGTTACTTCTTGATGTGTAATTTGACCTTTGGTGAGCTTGGGGAACATGGTTCTTCTTCATGACTCTTCTTGTATTTTCTTCTTTATCTACCACTTCATGCTTATACCAAGATCTATCTTCATGAAAATGACATATCTTGAAACAATTACCTCTTCAATATTGAGCTTGAAACATCTATTTCCTCCGTGCCCTTTGCCCATACAAATGAAAATCATTTTTGAAGAACTTGGATCCAACTTTGACTTTAATTGTTGTGGAACATGAACAAAGCATATGGCTCCAAAAACTCTACTATTCAAAACATTTTGTTTGGATCCTTAAAACACATCATAAGAAGCTTTTCTACATAATTTTGAGTATGTGGTAATGTATTCATCAGATAAACTAGAATTTTGCATGCTTGAGCCCAAAAAGGAAGTGGTAAGCCCTCTGCATTAAACATGAAGCTTCCCATCTCCAAGATAATAATGTTTCTTCTTTCAGCCATACAATTTTGTTGAGGTTTGTATCTGTTTCTAGTCTCCTTCTTACTTCCTTCTTCCTCCAAATATGAAAGAAACTGATGAGAAAAATACTGAGCTCCTCCATCTGATCTCAATCTTCTTATGCTTCTATAGGTCTTGCTTTCAACCAATGATTTAATCTTCTTGAACATATCAAATACGTTTGATTTTTATTTCATAAAATAAATGAACGTAAACTTTGAAAAGTCATCAATAAACATTATAGAGTACTTGCCACATGCCATTGAATCTTTTTGAGATCGATCCCATCCATGAGTATGAATCAACTCCAAAAGACCTATACTTTGCGATCATGCTTTTAAGAAAGGATTTTGTACCTATTTTTCAAAGTGAGATGCCTCACAAACATAATTGAAATGTTGCTTAGGTAGTTACGAGAGACCTTGAACCAAGGATTTCTTTGCAACATCCTCCAACATACTAAAACTAATATATCCTAATCTCTTAAACCATATATCCAATTGACTAACATGAGTTTCATTGATCATTGTATAATGTGAATAATCTAGAACTTCAACTTCACAAGTGTATAATCCATTTACCTTTTGTCCTCTTATAACACAATTCCCATTGTTATTCTAAATAGTATGGCAATGAATATTATCAAAATACACTTTTACTTTATTGTCCTCCATTTGTCCAACTAAAATCAAATTCCTTGTAATAGTAGAGAGAAACAAAACATCTCTGAAAAGTATGTGTTCGTTGAATGGAGAATCACCAATATATACTACTTCATGGTAGGTAGGTAGGTAGATGTGTGTGAACACTTTAGGACTGCCGGGGCACTTTTCGCCCTTTTTAGGAGGTTTTTCTCCCCAACTTGTATATATGCCTATTTCCCTAATGGGCTACTTACCTTTGTACATTCTCTAGTAATACATTCAGTATTGTGTGTTCTGCTCCAAGCTTCTTCTTCTTCCTTGTGCTGTTCGTGTGCTTTTGCAGATGTCTAATTCCAACAATTAGTATCAAAGTAGGTCGCCATCTAGGGAATTGTCTACACCTCTTTGATTGTAGTCTCATATTCCCACGAAGTTTGGTGAGCATACTTAGGGTGTTTCAGAGATCAAAACCTCTTTGATCTCTCCTGCCGAAATCACGATCTAAGCTCCTTTCTGCCTCCGAAAGCACTATCACAATGCTTGTGCAGGCTATTCTATCTTTTTGTGCCAAAGGTATATACGTGTCTATTCTATCTTTTTGTGCCAAAGGTATATACGTGTTTCGGTTCACCAATATAAGCATCATGGAAGTTTGCTACAAGTTTCACAAAACTCCTATGGGCAGATCCGTTCAATGTTTTGAGATACAGGCAATTTTCTACATCAAGGTATTTTAGTCACCGGCCATGGTTGGAAGGAGTGATGTATTTCGTATGTTGGTTGTTGAGGATAAGTTGGATGGTACCAACTACCCGTTGTGGGCTTATATGATGCAACATGTATTGGTTGCAAAAGGACTTTGGAACATTGTGCAAGGTGTTGAAAAACATCTTATCACACCTACAACCATTACAATTGCAGATAATGAAGCTGATGCAAAACGTGTTGAAGATGATGATATTCTGCATATTCATGTTCATGCTGCGATTTTTGTTGCACCTATTGTAGAGCAAATTCATTGGGATGGCAGAGATGCCTAGGCACATGCATTGATAGCTTTGTCTATCAAACATGCCATTATTCCTCACATTCACTCTTGCAGAACATCCAATGATGCTTTGGATACACTTATCACATTCTACCAAGCTAGGAATGAGGCTCGTGTTGCCTACCTCCGAAAACAGCTAGAGAGTGAGCACATGAATGAAGGTGATTCTATGGACATTTTTCTAACAAAGATCAAAGACTTGAACGAACACTTGATTTCTGCTCATGAGTTTATACCAGATAGCTCACTTGTGCAGACCGTTCTGAATGGTCTTCCTGATTCAAATCAGAGTTTTGCTTCTACTCTTAGGTTGATGATGAAAGGCAATCCAAATGCCTTGTCATTTGAGGAGTTAGTCTCTGTTCTATTGCAAGAAGATCATTCTAGGAAGAAAAGGTCCATTATGCATGTTCCAGATCAAGCTTCCATAGCTAGTCCAAAGGGCAAAGGAAAATGGAGCTCTTAAACTAGTAAGCAGAAATTTGCTAATTTTGCACAATCGAAGAGCGAACACAAAAATGAAAAGAAATCAGAAAAGCAAAAATTGTTTTGCAAGTACTGTAAAGGAAATGATCATATCATAAAGAACTATCCAAAACTGGTTGTTAAAGAGGCAAAGAAGAAAGAGGCTAGAATGGTTGTTATAGAAGCCTCTACACCAAAAACAGAGTCTGCTAATCTTGTGTAGGAAGAAGAATGGGTGTTTATTGGTGTTTGCAGTTTTGAACCATCTTCTCATGAGCTGTGCATGCCTCTAGTAGACTCAGGTGTTGGTACTTTGACAGTGGGGAGACCAAACATATTACCTTGCATCGAAGCTTCTTCTCTTCACTCAAGCCTGCCCCTACAGGGAATACTATTACATGCACCAACAACTCCTCTTATCCTGTTATGGGAGTTAGTAAGATCATTTTGAGTACTACTGATGGTACTTCTTTCACTTTGTTAGATGCTTTGTTTGTGGCAGGGATCAAGAAAAATCTGTTATCAGTTTCTACATTAGCCAAGATTGGCTTGGTTCTGAAATTTGTTGATGACAGATGTACAGTTCATGATCTATCAAATGACAATGTGATTATTGCTTGTGGCATTTTATGTCGTGGGCTGTATAAGCTCATAGACTATGAAAGATATGTAAATGATTTGGCATGTGAAGTACATGATTCTTAGGCTATGTCAAATGCAAAGCTTTGGCATGCACGCTTTGGTCATCTAAATTTGGCTAGTTTTCTACACCTGCAAAAATCTCAAAATGGTGTCCTCTTTGCCCAAACTTGAGGCACCAGGGAAACATGTCTGTGAAGGCTGTATTTTGGGCAAAATGCAGCGTTCCTCCTTTCCAAAAGATGGTTTAGTTCGGGCTACTCAGAAATTGCAGCTTGTACAGAATGATGTCTATGGCCCTATGCAGACACCTTCTTTTGAAAATTATCTTTACTTCATGACTTTCATCAATGACTTTTCCAGGCATGCATGGGTATATCCATTGAAGGAAAAGTCTTAAGTGTTCATGTGCTTCAAACAGTTTTTGTTTTTGGCTGGAAATATCAGCATGTTAAATGGGCACCCTCTGTTCTGATCGTGGGGGGGGGGGGGAATATATGTCTTTTGATTTTAATGCCTTTCTTGCTGAATGTGGGATAAAACACCAATATACAATGCCCTATACATCTCAACAGAATGGAGTTGCTGAACGAAAGAACAAGTCGCTCATGGAGATCGTGAGGTGTGTGGTCAAGAGTGAGGCTTTGCCACATAGTTTTTGGCTTGAGGGTGTCATGTGTGCATCATATGTACTTGATAGGTGTCCCACTAAAGCACTGCAATCTATCACTCGATATGAGGCTTGGAATGATCGCAAGCCATTTGTTGCTCATCTGTGTGTTTTTGGTTGTTTAGAATACGTATTATTGGCTGAACAACATCGTAGAAAATTGGATGATAAAGCAGTAAAATGTATTTTTGTTGGATACAGTTATGAAAGTAAAGGCTATCATCTATATCATCCACAGACTAAACACATTCTGGTTAGTCGTGATGTTGATTTTATGGAAGATGTTATTCAGCCATTGCTTTCATGTACTAAGGAGACATCTGTTAGCTCCAAAGACATGTATGATACTTCGCTCCCTCTGTTTACAGGTGGACAGTCTAGCGCTGGTCCTAATGAGGCAAATTCTTAGCCTTTGTAGGTTTCATGTGATGATGCAGATCATCCCATTTTTTATGCAAATTTACATGATGCATTTGTTGATGAGAGAGCTAACATTCAAGAGGCAAAAACTATGCCAAAATGGCTGGTGCGGACTTTGTGTGATAGCAAATTAGATGCACCTCTATTGTATCGTACGCGATCAAGGTCTCATAGTGCCTCTTTTGCATCAGATTGCTATGCTATGGCTGCATCTAGTCTTTGTGATGAGAATGATCTTGTTTCATTTGATGAAGCATAAAATTCAAAAAATTGGATGGCTGCTAAGAACGATACTTGGTCTTTATGTGACTTGCCTGCTTGCAAGAAGGCCATTGGCACTAAGTGGGTTTACAAGCTGAAGCGTAAGCCTGATGGAATAGTTGACAGGTATAAGGCTAGGCATATTGCAAAGGGTTATGCACAAGACACATTGATTTTGATTAGGCATTTGCACCTACGTGCCGTGTGACTATTGTTCATAGCATGTGTGCACGTGTAGCCCATTGTGGTTGGAATGTACATCAGTTGGACATTAAAAATGCATTTCTAAGTGGTGACTTGCATGAAGCAGTGTATGTTCTTCAGCCGCGTGGCTTTGTGTAGAAAGGGTATGAAAACCACGTGTGCAGGTTAAAGAAGGCATTATATGGTTTAAAGAAATCACCACATGCTTCGTATGAGAAGATACATGCCTATCTGATTGCATATGGTTTTGCGAACAGTCCAACTGAAAGCACCTTATATGTTAAGCATGCTAATTATGTGCTTCTAATCATTGTTGTCTATGTTGATGACATGCTCCTCACTATTCCTATTGAGAAGCATATTGCTAGGCATTCAATTTATGCAAGTTGATGGTGGAATGGATTTTTGTCAAACTAAATATATTGACACGTTATTACATCATTTTGGCCTTGAAGACTGTAAGCCTATTTCCACTCCTATGATGACAGGTTTAGGATTGATTCTTCATGCTGTTGGAGATGTATTTGATGTTGTCATCTATCAGCAAGCTGTTGGATGCTTGCTTTACTCATGCATTACTTGACTAGTTATTCCATTTGTTGTCTCACAGATGAACAAGTTTATGCATTGCCTAGGTGTCAAGCATTGGCAGACAATTAAGCGCATCTTTCGTTACTTGAGTGGTGCTCGGCTACTTGGGTTGTTTTATCCCAAGGGGGGATCACTACTGCCAGATTTGCATGTTTTTTCTGACTTAGACTAAGCTGGTTGCTATGACACTCGTGTGTCCACTAGTGGCTTTTACTTCATACTTGGTAGCTCATGTATATCTTGGTTGAGCAAGAAACAGCCTACTGTGGCTACTTCTAGTTGTGAGGCTGAGTATAGGGTAGCTTTCACAGCAACTGTTTAGTGTGTGTGGCTGAGATGCCTTATGGCTGATTTGGATGTTGGTCAGTCTTCTGCCACCACCATCTTCACGGACAGTCAGAGCACATTGGCCATTGAAAGGGACCCTGTGTTCCATGCTTGCACTAAGCACATTGAGGTGCATTATCATTATGTCAGGAAGAGATTCTCTGCTAGGGAGATCAGCTTGGCATATGTGCCCACACAGGAGAACATTGTAGATCTTTTCACAAAGGCTCTCCATAGGGAAAAGTTTGAAGCTTTCCGCAAAGCTTTGGGCTTACTTCCTTTTGTGGAGTGATTTCCACATAGCTTGGCACTTTCTTATACATGAGTTCTAGCTACTTGTTCACCGCATCACTCCCAGGAGGGATTTGTTGATATATTTAGGTAGTGTTATGTGTGAATACTATAGGACTATGGGGGCACATTTTTCCCTCTTTAGGAGGTTTTTTCCCTCGATTTGTATATATGCCTATTGCCCTAATGTTCTACTTATCTTTTCACATTCTCTTGTAATACATTCAGTATTGTGTGTTGTGCCCCAAGCTTCTTCTTCTTCCTTTTGTTGTTCGCATGCTTCCACAGACGTCTAACTCCAACATACATGTGTAAGCTCCTAAATCATTTCATATTATGACTGATGTGGTTTAAGAAACCACTATACATAGCCAACTTTTGTGGTTTACCTTCCTCTTGCACGTTTCTATAGGATGAGATTTGTTTTTCCCTTCCATTGTGTTGAATGCACGAAATTTTTCCCAAACATAATTTTTTAGTTCTATTTGTGTGCAAGTATCATCAGCATGGAGCATCCATGGCGATATCTTATTTGTACTTCATTATAGCATGCCATAAACAATGAAATAGGGCATAAATGGATACATGTAGCAGTGTGATTGTATCTTATGCACCTCAGTCCTTCATAGTTGCCTTGCACTCACCCATCCTTGCCTTGTATTCTTTTCTCCCCTTTCTGCCCATATATGCATCATATATGAGGCTTTCAAGTTGGGAAACCCCTTGTCTGGGGAGGATCTATGGGGCGACATCACAAGCTTGGAGAAAAAAGGGTTCACACCCACATCTATTATGAAAATGGACACACATACTAGGTGACATCTTGGCCACTTCCTCCCACCAAGGCAGCAACTCACCTCTTCCTTCCACCAAGGCACCAACTCGCGCACATGGGCATCTTCGATCAAGATTTCGGCTATCACTTGCCTCAACGTGCAAAGAGTTGCTCCTTGATGAGAAGGGAACACCTCTTCTTGGTTGTGCATTAGAGTTTCACCTTGATCCAAAAGTGAAAGCTCACCTAGTTGTGCATGAACACCATAGTTGGTGCAGTATTACCCTTATTACTAGGCTTGCGGTCACTCCTCTCAAGTTATGGGGAGACTTACATATCTCCCTTCTTTTCTTAATAAACAAAGCAACCTATAAATTAAACAAGTGTCTCATCATCCATATGATCTAAGCAACTTTTAAAACCAACATCTCCATCATTTAGGACATCTTTCCTCCTTGTTAGACAACCCTAACCACTCTTAGAGCTCCAAGACTAAAGCTACTCAATGAAATAAAAATATCAAGGCAAGCACATAATAGGAGAAACCATTCAAAGATGATTAAGGTGAATCAGCCACCTTTGAGCATCAACTAAGGCCACATGAAGCCTCAACTGTTACACACTGCAAAACAAGGCAACTCTCCCTCCCATTTTGGGCAATTCATTATTAAGTCATCTCCTCTATCTAGTTTGGGAATGACCATAATAAGGTGATAGTTTGACCACCCAAGTTTGGGCATTTGACTAGACACAAGATAAAAAGTGACTTCTTCCAAGACTTTGTATAAGAGGTGAAAATGTCAAAAATTCTCACGGGAGCACTAGATTGTGCTCTCTCACTATAATAGACAAGATTTTGGAAATACACTTCTGATTACAAGAACACCCATGTAGGGAAAATAATACAAGTAGATGTAGTCAATACAAGATGTCTCACAACCCGGGACCAATAGGTATGGAAAACTGGACCAGAGATGATACGGGAGATCCCACAACCTGAGATCCTAAGTATGAGACACGATATTTGGATTACAAGAACTCCCTTCTGGGAGATGAACTAGCTAGATACAAGAAAGAACTCAACGAGATCTCGTACTACAAGATTACAAGGGGACAAGATAGGATGTCCACGAACTAGACTAGAACAAGGAACAAGACAAGAACTAGAACTGGAACTTGAAGGGTACTTACTTGGCAGTCACGACTCCTTGAGCTCCCAAGATTGGTAATTGCAACACTGATTATGAATGTGGCCAACCCTTCCTTATATAGGTTTTCAAGGGCGGTTCCCAAGGCCGTTGCGAGTTGATGATATTATCGGTGATGTCAGCAAATTGATCAGGACCTCAGAATGTCAGAATTTAGCGAATAGACAGTCGATCTTAGGGTTTTGGCACATTCCGAAAAAAATGGAAGCATTGGTTTCTCCTAATTCTGAACCAATCATGAGATATAGGATTCACATGGAATCTAAGGTTTAAGATGGTTTCCTTTGTCCATGACATCACCTCCCCCTCAAGCGACGAGTTCCACGAGGAGCGGTCATGTTATCTGGTCTCAACTTCATTGGATTACTCTTATGAAATTTTGGAACCTTGATTGGTGCTCTCTGAAGGTTTTCTACAGGTTCCCAAGTACGATCACTGATGTCATACCCTTTCCAATTAATAAGGTATTCCAATCTTCCTCGGGATATTCTGGAATCTAGGACATGCTCCACTTCAAATTCTTCATGATCATCAATCTTGATAGGTGGTGAAGGACTAGGTCTCTCCCCCCTCAATGGCGAAATCTGATATGGTTCCAACCTGAATACATGGAAAACTAGATGTATTCTCATGGTGCTTGGTAGCTGGAGCTTGAAGGTGACTGGATTGATCTTGGCCAAGATGGTGAATGGGCCAAATCTTTGATGATCTAACTTTTCACAAGGCCTTGAAGTTTGCAAATTGTTTTTGAGTAATCATCTTTATCCCCAATTTGATACGATCGATTCTGGACACGATGTTGATCTACATAGTACTTGTATTGTTCTTGAGCTTTATGGATCTCTTCCTTGAGTTCTTTGTGAATGTCCATCAGGTATTGGGCCTTGTCTCTGGCAGCTCGGTTCTTGACATGATTTGAGAGTTGTACATCCATTATTGGATGTTCTCCATAGTTTGCAAAGAAGGGAGTTTGCTTAGTAGATGCATGAACACTATTGTTATAGGAAAACTCTGCAAAGGGTAACAACTCAAACCAGTCATTTTGGTGATAGTTGCTAGTGCAAGGGACGTATTGCTCTAGGACGTGATTCACCCGTTCTGTTTGTCCATCAGTTTGTGGATGATTTGTTGTAGATAGTTTAACTTGAACACCAAGGAGCTTGCAAAGACTGTTCCAAAAGCTGGATATGAACTGTGGACCTCGATCACTGACAATATCATGAGACAATCCATGGATCCTAAAGATGTATCTAAGAAACATTCTAGCAGTGGTTGCACCTGTGATTCCCTTTGTAGTTGGAATGTAAGTGTGCCATCTTTGTAAATCTATCCACACTAACAAGAATGGCATCATACTTATCTAACTTTGGTAGATCTGTGATGAAATCCATAGACAATGAAGCCCATGGACTTTCTGGAATAGGTAAAGGTTGCAAGAGGCCATGAGGTTTATGTCGCGGTACCTTAGATCTATTGCAAGAGTCGCATGTTCGAATATATTCTTTGACTTCCTTCCATATTTGAGGCCAGGAAAAATCCCTTCATATGAGTTCTATTGTTTTATTTACTCCAAAATGTCCTACTGCAAGGTTGTCACTGCATTGTTGAAGTACTTGGATCTTGGTCTTTCCTAGAGGGACATACAATAGGTTCCTATAGAATAGTAATACGTTCTTTTCTTGAAATTCATTTACTTCTTGGACTTTTCCTTCTTGAGCTTTGTGCTTAACATTACAAAATAATTCATATTGTGGTAGCTTCTCACGGATCAAATGATTCAAGGTTAAATCTTCATGATGGGTTGAAGAGATAGCTACTAACTAGAGATGCTCAGGCTTGAGTAATACACTCTCTTGTTGATCAAAGGCCTCTTCACGCTTCTTTGGTGCAAGATAAGATCTTCTAGACAAGGCATCTCACTGACATTGCTGACGTCCTGGACAGTATGTGATGACAAAATCGAATCTGGATAGAAAGTTACTCCATCGAGATTTCATTCTATTGAGGATGCGGGTGGTCATAAAATACTCTAGGTTCTTGTGATCTGTATATACAGCAATTTTATGTGTTGCTCCTTCTAGATGGTGACGCCAGGTATCAAACGTATCCACTATGGCAAGAAGTTCTTTATCATGAATTTCATAATTAATTTCTGGAAGGGAAAATTTCCTTGAATGATATGCAACTCGATGTAGGTTCCCATCATCTCCATATTGGGAAAGAATGGCTCCTAGGGCAAAGTCTGATGCATTTATCTCTAGGAAGAAGGGCTTACTAGAATCAGGATGAACCAGAATTGGGGCGGTAGTGAATGCTGATTTCAAGGTTCAAAAGGCTTTTTTTGCTTCTTTGGTCCATGCGAATTTGGAGTTCCCTATAAGCTTGGTAAGATGTGTCACTATCTTGGAGTAATCTCTGATGAATGTCCTGTAGAAATTCGCAAACCCCAGAAAACATTGTACATCTCGAACACATGAAGGTGGTTACTAATCAAGGATTGTCTCAATTTTTCGTAGGGTCCATAAAAATTCCTTCATCTGATACAATGTACCCTAAAAATTCCACTTCTGTCTTATGGAAAGAGCACTTCTCCAATTTCGCATATAATCCTTTTTCTCTTAGTTTCGCTAGGACTATCTTTACATGAAATTCATGATCCTTTAGATTTTTGGAGAATATCAAGATATCATGAGGGTATATTACAACAAAATCATCTAAATATTCTCACGTGATATCATTCATCATATGTTGGAAGACAGCTGGAGCATTTGTAAGACGTAATGGCATAACTACATATTCAAAATGGCCATACCTTGTTTGAAATGTTGTCTTCCATTCGTCTCCTTCTCTGATCCTCACAAGGTTGTAAGCTCCTCGAAGATCAATTTTGGTGAAGAATTTTGCTTCTCCAAGGCATTCCAAGAGCTTTGAGATGAGTGGTAGAGGGTATCTGTTTTTTATAGTGACTTTGTTCAATCCACAATAGTCTAGACACATCTGAAGAGTCCCATCCTTCTTCTTTACAAATAAAATAGGAGCTCTTGCTGGAGACTTTGCGTGTTTGATAAACCCCTTTGCTAGATTCGCATCAATGTTTTTGCGTAGTTCTATAAGTTCCTCTGGGGATAGTCTGTAGATTTGTCCAAAGGGTGGTTGTGTCTATGGGGCAATCATAAGGTCTATGCTCTGGGAGGATATCTGCATTCTTCTTTTCAAAAACATCTTCAAAGCCCTTGTACTGATTGGGTAGCTGTACAAGATCATCTTTCTTGGATTCTTGAGTTGGTATGGCATAGATCATATATATATAAGTTCCTTCCTTACTGCATGTATGAAGGCTTTGGCTCCGACATAGGTTGGGTTCTTCTAGATATCTCGACGGGTGATTTTATTCTTTTCCCAATTAATGTCTCGATTATGCTTCTTTAACTAGGGCATTCCAATGATAACTAGATGTACTGGGCTTGATATTACATTGAAACATATGTGGGATTCATGGTCACCAAGGTGTACTCTTAATGGTGTGGTTTCCATGGTTATATTCCCAGATGCTAGAGGTCCTCCATCTACTACTTCCGCTACTACTAGTTTGTTCTTCCGAAGTACACGAATTGCATGTTTCTTAACCAATCCTTCATCGATGAAACATGAAGAGGCTCCTAAATCTACTAGGGCTGTAAAGGAAAGGGTCTTCTTGGGCATGATTAACTTGACAGGTGCAAGACATGTTTCTATGGGTGTAGCTGGAATTATGCGACCCTTTCTTATATCATGGTCCGGCTGCAAGTTCTCTTTTAAAACTGAACTTCCTTGTTTCCTTGCTCTACAAGGGTGGCTGCAACTCTGGAGTTTGTTCTCTTGTTCGGACAATTAATTGCAATATGTCGAGGGCTTCCACAGTAGAGACATAACTTATTAACTCTCCTTCTCTGTTTCTCTTCTAGTGTTACAGGCTGAGACCTAGTTATATCTATTTGCATAGTTCAGGCATAGACTCATCTCTAGTAGTGGGTTGGAATGGTTTCCACTAGCAAGGTCTTCCTTCTACTTGTTTTTCTTGTTTCCTTTCAAAAATTTGGTTATCACATTGAATAGCTTG
Organism: Ceratopteris richardii; assembly: GCA_020310875.1. Classification (NCBI taxonomy): domain Eukaryota; kingdom Viridiplantae; phylum Streptophyta; class Polypodiopsida; order Polypodiales; family Pteridaceae; genus Ceratopteris; species Ceratopteris richardii. The sequence continues at coordinate 37,251,039 of CM035411.1, read as the reverse complement.
CATGATATATTCATTCAATGTTTTAACCTCTGGCATCATGAGCAAAAGGTCCTTCACATCATCTCTTAAACCCCATCTAGATTGGCTTATGAAATAATCTTCATGCCAAGTGAGATCACATATCAATTGCCTGAATTCAAAAGCATAGGTAGAGGTAGGGCGGTTACCTTGACGTAACTTCCGAAGTTTTGTTTCTACTAGTCGACTTGTATTTGCATCTCCAAATGTGGTGGAGAGTTTTTGAAGAAACCCCTCATAGTCTTGAAGTACTGCCATGTTCTTCTCCAAGATTGGGGAAAATCATGATAATGCTTCGCCACAGAGCAAGGTTCCAATAAACCCGAGCTTGGATGGCTTGTCAGAGTATCTATCAGGTTTCATACAGATGTACAATTTAACTTGGTGGAGAAATCCACGAAACTTTGTGTGATCCCCATCGAGCGTTTCTGGCATGCAAATCTTGGGTTCCTTCATAAATGATGTACTAGGTAGTTGATTCACTTGAATACCCCCTTGATTTGCTTGAAGACTCCCGATTCGTTCTTGTAATTCTTGGAGGAGTGCACCTACATGCACTAGATGTCCCATCTCGACTTGTGTCTATCGATGAGTTAGATACTCAACTTGTTGTTGGAGACTCTGAAGTGATGCTACAATCTATTCATAAGCGTTCTCCATGATGGCTGGTCTTGGATAAAAGCTAGTCTTGCCAAAATGTGAGGGGAGCACTAGATTGTGCTCTCTGACTACAGTAGACAAGATTTCGAGAATACACTTCTGATTACAAGAACACCCACATAGGGAAAATAATACAAGAAGATGTAGTCGATACAAGATGTCCCACAACCCGGGACCAATAGGTATTGAAAACTGAACTAGAGATGATACAAGAGATCCCACAACCCGAGATCATAGGTATGAGACAAGATATCTGGATTATAGGAACTCCCTTCTGGGAGATGAACTAGATACAAGAAAGAAATCGACAGGATCTCGTACTACGAGATTACAAGGGGAGAAGATAGGATGTCCACGAACTAGACTAGAACAAGGAATAAGACAAGAACTATAACTAGAACTTGAAGGGTACTTACTTGGTGGTCACGACTCCTTGAGCTCCCAAGACTGGTATTCGCAAGACTGATTATGAATGTAGCCAACCCTTCCTTATATAGGTTTTCAAGGGTGCTTCCCAAGGCGGTTGCGAGTTGATGATGCCATCGGTGATGTCAACAAATCGATCAAGACATTTGAATGTCAGAATTTAGCAAATAGACATTGGATCTTAGGGTTTTGCACGTTTCGGACGCAATGGAAGCATTGGTTTCTCCTAATTCTGAACCAATCATGAGATATCGGATTCACATGGAATCTAAGGTTCAAGATGGTTTCCTTTGTCCATGACAGAAATTGCATGAAAAGCCACCACAAAGGCTATGTAGATGGTAGGGACTCTTTGAGGAAGGCCTAAAAGTGGGTTGGTGATCTATCAAGAATAACTCGTGTTTGCCACTAGTCATGCTATTTTGAAGTGTATAGTTCATATCAACACTTAATGATTATAATTGGCAAGGCAACTTATCTTGGTGCTTGAAGTCTATAAAGGAATAAGTTGGCCGCTCATTTTCCATCACTCTCCATCCCTACATTATGATATCTATGAAGTATGTTTTTCGGAGTTTGAAGTTTGTGGAAGCACACAAATAACAGAAGAAACAAGAAGAAGCTAGGAGCACAAAACACAATATCGAATGCATTACACAGTGAGTGTACAAAGATAAGTGACCAATTATGCTTATAGACATATATAAAAGCAGGAAAAAAAGCTCCTAAGGAGTGCTAGTGTGTTCAAACACATCACTACCAAAATATGTCAACAAATCCCCCCCCCCCCCCCCTCAGTAGGAGTGATTTGGTGAACACGAAGCTCCCATGCATGCAAAAGAAAGTGCCAAGCTATGTGGAATCAATCCATAAAAGCTTTGTAACATTCTCCTGTGTGGGTACATATGCGAAACTAACCTCTCCATGAAATAATGATAATGGACCTGAATGTGCTTAGAGCAAGCATGAAACACAAGGTTCCTTGCAACTGCCAATGTGCTTTGACTGTTAGTTAAGATGGTGGTGGCAAACGACTGACCAACACCGAAATCAGCCATAAGGTGTCTGAGCAACACACACTCAATCATCCTTGTGAAATTTTCCCTATAATTAGCCTCACAACTAGAAGTGGACATAGTAGGGTGTTTCTTGCTCAATGAAGATATGCATGAGCTACCAAGCATGAAGCAAAAACCACTGGTTGACACACAAGTGTCATAGAAATGATCCCACTCAAAGTCTAAAAAAACATGTAAATCTAGCGATAGTGATCCACCATTGGGATAAAATATTCCAAGTATTCGGGTACCACTAAAGCAATTAAGGATGTGCTTAATCACCTACCAATGCCTGACACATGGGCAATTCATAAACGTGCTCATGTGTGGGAGAGAAAAATGAATATCAAGTTGAGCTATGCATAAGTAAATCAAGCATCCAATAGTTTTCTTATATAGAATAACATCAAAGGCATCTCCAACATTATGAAGACTGAAATGTAAACTTGTTTCCATAGAAGTGGCAATAGGTTTGTTGTCTTCAAGGCCAAAACCCACAATAATATATCAATATATTTTATTTGACACAAAGCTATTCAGCCATTACCTCCCATGATTTGAATGCCCAAATAATGATGCAAATGCCCCAAATCTAACATCTCAAATGAGGCATGAAAATCAGCAATATGCTTCTCATTAGGAGCCAGAAGCAGCATTTCATCAACATAGATAACAATGGTCAGAAGCCTATCATTTGCATGCTTTAGATATAAGGTGCTCTCAGCTGGATTGTTACAAAAACCATGTGCAATCAAGAAGGCATGTACCTTTACATATGAAGCAGGTGCTGCTTGCTTCAAACCATATACTACAATTTTCAACTTGCACACTTTGTTTTCATGCCATTTCTACACAAGACCACAGGGATGAAAAACATATACTATGTAAGGCACCATTCAAAAATGCAATTTTGATGTCCAATAGATGTACATTCCAACCATGATGAGCTGTGAGTACATAAATACTATGAGTAGTAGTCATTCAACATGTTGGAGCAAATGCCTCATAAAAATCAATGCCTCTTTCTTGAGCATAACCTTTTGCAACAAGTCTAGACTTATACTTGTCAATTGTTCCATCAGGCTTATGTTTCACCTTCTATACCCACTTAGTATCAATGGCCTTCTTTCAAGGAGGCAAATCACATAGAGTACTAGGTACCATTCTTCATAATAGCATTATAGTCTGATTGCATAGTAGCCATCCAATTTTTTGAATTTTGTGCTTCATCAAAAGAAATAGGCTCACTCTCATCACAAAGACTAGAGCCAACCATATCATAGAACGATGGAAGAAAAGCACTATGAGAGCTTGAACGAGTATGATATGACATAGGTGCATCTAATTTGATATCTTGCAAAATCTACACTAGCCATTTAAGCATACTCATGGCCTCCTCTATATTAGCCCTCTCATCAAGAAGTGCATAATGTGAATCTCCATAAAAACATTAGTGATCTACATCATTATGTGAAATTTGTAAAGGCTGAGAAATTTCCTCATTCGGTCCAACACTTGATTGTCCACCTATAAAAAGAGACAATAAATTGCCATACACATCTCTAAAGCTAGCAAAAGTCTCCTAGGTACATGAAAGTAATGGCTAAATTGCATCGTCCAGAAAAACAAAATCATGACTAACCAAAATGCATTTAGCCTGTGGATGATGTAGATGATAACCTTTTATTCCATAACTATAGCCAACAAAAATACATTTCAATGCTTTATCATACAATTTCTTGCATTGTTGTTCAATAATTAAGGGATATGCCAAACAACCAAAAACCTAGAGATGAGCAACAGACGACTTGCGATCATGCCAAACCTCATATGGAGTGATAGACTGTACTTCTTTGGTGGGATACCAGTTAAGTACATATGGTGCACACATAACAACCTCAAACCAGAAGCTATGTAGTAAGCTTGAATTTTCACCATACACCTTGCCATCTACATGAGTGTCATGGTCTTTCTTTCAACAACTCCATTTTGTTGAAATGTATAGGACACTGTACATTCACCTTATATGTGGAATTCAGCCAAAAATTCATTAAAATCAAAAGACATATATTTTTCCCCTCGATCACAATGAAGGGTGTCCATTTCCAGCCAAAACCAAAAGTGATTTGAAGCATATAAACACTTCCAACTTTGCTTTCAATGGATACTTCTATGCATGCCTAGAAAAATCATCAATTAAAGTCATGAAATAAAGGTAGTCCCCAAAAGAGGGAGTCTTCATAAGAGCACAAGCATCACTATGAACAAGCTATAATTTTTTAGTAGTTCAAACTAAACCATATTTTGCGAAGGAGCAATGCCAGATTTTGTCCAAAATATGGCCTTCACATACTCTTTACAAGGTGCCTCAAATTTTGGAAGATAGGACACCATTTCCAATTTCTATAGGCATAGCAAACTAGTGACATTAAGATGAGCAAAGTGTGCATGCCAAATCTTTGCATCTTCGATAGCTTGAGAATCTTGAACTACACATGTTGAATCATTCACAGATTTTGCATAATCCATGAGCTCATATAGTCCATGACAGAAAATGCAAGAAGCAGTAATAAACTTCCTAATAACATGTAGGAGCTTATCTTTTTTTTTTGATGGGGAAAAATTAAACCCCTATACAAGGTAAAACCATTTTTTACGATGGAAAATAGTCGTTTAAACTCCAATACAAGTGATGTGAGATGGACTAAGGATGTAGAAACGTGCAGTAGTAGGAGCTAGGACTTCAACAATTATGCTTTCAATACAAGATACATATGCATGTTTATATGAAAGTCATATTCTGAAAATAAACCTCCAAATCTACATGCCCTATCTTTCCATAATCCTTTATTATAACCGATTTTTTAGTGGATAAATAAGATACAATTTTACACAAGTAGTAGAGAAATCGTCATTTGCCATTTTGACTCAAGTGATGTGGAAATGCAATGCAAACATGCATGAAGTGAAATTGTAAACAGGCAAGAATGGGAGAAAAAAATGGAATGAACTTGAAGAAACAAAGCAACATGAACTTAAGAAAGAAATGATATCTCTATTTTTTTATTTAAAAATTTTAAAAAATTTTTAATTTTATCATGGATACTCTGTTTATGAATCGGTCTCATTGTTTTCATCTTCGTCAATGTCCTCATCTAAAATGTAGTTGTCATTATCACGTTTCTTGAATAGCTTTATCATTGTACCTGCAATCAAGGTTTTTAATGCAACACCATTTAATTAAAAAAGAGCATACATACCATTGTTGTTGACTTTTGATACAATGTATGGCCCAAACCACCATTGAGTGAGTTTTTTGCGTGCATCATATTGACAGTCAAATGTACTATCACAAATGAGCACCCAATCTCCTACTTCAATCGGCTTAGGATGCAATCGATGAGTTTTATCAAAATAATGTTTGTTCTTTATTCTAGATTCTCATAATTTTCAATGGCAACATCAAATGTTAATTTATGTTGTTCTTACTGTTTAACATGCAAACACAAAAAATCATCAGTAGACATGTTTTCAGACCCAAGAAAATTTGACCATGCAAAAATATTAGAGTGAAATGGAAGAAATGGTTTTTGACATTACATGAGTCTACCAGGCATATACCCAGTGGTACATGTGCACCTCATTCTATCTGCCCAAAGTACAAAAGTTAAGAATCTAGGCCATGTTTAATGTCACTATTACATGCTCTAGATATGGCTTTCACAACAGGTGGGTGACATCTCTCTATTTTACCATTGGCGTCTAGATTATATGTAGTAGTGAGGGGCAAAAAAATACCATGACGTTGATGATGGAGAGTGTTAATCTCCAAAAGAACAAGTTATCCTTGAAGTTAGAGCACCTATATATCAAGAATAACTTAAAACCTTCACCAATTCGGAGGATCAATACTCAATTTTCAAAACCTTGAACAAAATGTGAAGAAGGTGACTACACAGAAAGTCTGCTGCACGTAACTCACTCATTGACTTATCAAATGTGTAAAGTTTTCTATAAAACTTTGTGCAAGATGTTGGCTATAGTTTGCACACCTCCTCCAAGTTAAATCATTCCAAAAGACTCAGTAGATCTTGAGAAATGATCTTAACAAGTCACCTATGTCCAAAACTATAGTTCTTTACAGTCGACTTTGACACCTGCAACTTTTAAAGCTTGGTTCTCTCAAACTCAAACCCGTTTTTGCAAATGCTTTTAGCCATAGATGGCTTACCTTCCAACTTAGATTTTGACTCCTCATTTGTGCAAAAATTTACACTCTGCATTGAGAAATGATCAATTCTTTGACCATCGAGATTGCACCTATTTCATAAGACACTCAACACTTCTTCACATATGAATGTTCCTACTCATAATTCTCACAGCCTGTTTACAATTAGGCTCTCAAGCTTTAAACATAGATTCATTAACTATGGAATTAGACACCTACAAAAGGATTCTTGAAATGATCAAGCACAGAAGGAGAACACTCAGAAAAATCGGGTGCAACATTTCTTCATTACTGAGAATTTTTACATGTGGATGAGAGAGCTACTCTACACACTTCACAAGTGTCTAATGACTTCTAATTCTCTTCAATTCTTGTTGTCAAACACTCTCTCATATCTGCCTCGACATTTTTTCTTGTATATATAGGCAAATATTTACAAGCTCATAACCATACAAAAGTATAACTGATCTAACTCTAAATTAATGTACATATGTATATACATCTTGATTCTCTGAACATGTACTTTCTTCATGCTTCATATCTTGATCTTTTCTTCAGTCCTTGACTTTAAACCTTCATCAAAACTTCAATTGTTGATTTCCTTGCACCAAGAGCTCCCCCTCAATCATCAATTGAGGTTTTCTCTAGCTTCTTTATACTTTCCATGTCTTTGAATCTCTATAGCTTTGGTCCATCCAAGCTTTTGGTTAGCATATCAGCTATCTGATCTTTTGTTGATGTATGTATAACTTCAATCTCCTTATCCATCACCTTCTCTCTTAGAAAATGATACTGAATCTCAATGTGTTTAGTCATGGCATGAAACACAGGATTACCAGCTAAATACAATGAACTCATGTTATCTCCATGAATAGTGGGTGTATTCTGAATGATGTCAAAACTCTTCATAAGAGTCTTAAGCCATATCACTTCCTTTGCAGCTTCAACCATACCTTTGTACTGAGCCTCTGTGGATGATAAAGCAACTTTGTGTTGCTTCTTTGAACACCATGAAATTAACTTATCTCCCACATAATACAAGTATCCATATTTTCACTTCCTATCATCAGGATTACCTGCCCAATCTGTATCACTATATATCTTGATGTTTGTATCTGATGTAAAACCATAATATAAACCTTCTTTGCGTGTGCCCTTAATGTACTTCAATACTCTTGGTCCTGCAACCCAATGTTCTTTCCTAGGACAATGCATGAATTGAGACAATACTCCAACTGCATATGACAAATCAGGCCTAGTTAATGTAGCATAGATCAGATTACCGACCAAACTTTGATATAGCTTCATGTCCTTGAACTCTTCTCCTCCATATCTACTCAATTTGTGATTCACCTCCATTGGAGTAGGTTCTAACCTACAATCATTCATTTTAAATTTGATCAACAAGTTTTTCAAATACCTTTCTTGAGTTACATACATTCCACGTTGAGTGTATGAGATCGCCATTCCCAAGAAATATGACAAGTTTCCCAAGTCACTGATCTTGAACTCTTTCTCCATTTGTTTCTTTAGGCTTTGAATGCCTTTCTCATTTGTACCTGTAAGAACTATATCATCAACATATATGCACATGTAAATGAACCCATCATCACTTGCTTTAACAAGCAAGCTAGTATCTACTTTAGATACTTGAAAACCAAGTTCCTTCAAGAACTTCACAAGTCTATAATTCCATGTCCTTGGGGCGTGCTTCAAACCATACAAAGCTCTCTCGAGCTGACCCTCCTACCATCTTCTCCTCCTCTGCCCCTACCTCTAGCACCTCTCCCTATTCTTGCATAATTCCCTTGAGAGGTACCAGCCTCTTCATCCCATTTCTTACTTTTACCTTTATCCTTAGCTTTATTCTTATCTGTAGAAAGGGCAGAAGATTGGGTATCTCTTGAGTTGTCACCATTTCTATGAGCCTTGCTTCATGGGTGAAGAGTTGTCCCATTAAGGTGTTGAGATCAGGTATTTGCATATCCACGTAGAGATCCATTACTGTGGTAAATGAGTCCCACTTGGCATCAGTCTTAATTCCATTGATGATTTGCCTCACTATGTTCTCTTCCTCTATCTCTTCTCCAATGCTTGCAAGATATTCCGCAACATCTTTCATTTTGGTTACATAATCAACCACTCCTTGCTTTGGTTCTTTCTTGAGGGTTGTGAATTCCATCCACAATTGATTCTTCCTAGCCCTTGTTTTGGAGGAGACGTATGATGAAAGCACTCCCCAAGTCTCCTAGGAGGTCTTACAATTTCTAACATGTGGCAACAAGAAATCAGAGATTGAGTTTAATAGATATGACCTGGTAAGAGCATCCTTTGCACACCATGTGGTCAGCCTTTATTGCTCTTCCCTTGTTGGTTGATTCTTGCTCCTAAAGATTGGCATGTCTTCATCTCCTGAGATGTATCCAAATAAGCTTCTCTCTTGAAGATATGCTTGCATCCTTAGGGACCATGCTGAGTAGTTTTCATGTCCAGTTTGTTAATGAAAGATGGAAATCCATCTCCCATCTTCATTGAACTTGCTTTGATACCACTATTGGAGGAGATGGTGGATAATCATAAGAGATGAGTTGATGTAGCTAAACCTGCTTCATCCCTACTATAAGTGATGCTGGAGAGTGTTGTGGGCCTCTTTAGCTCTCTAACAAGCATAAATGATCATATGTGTTTCTTGAAAGATGATGCACTAATGATAGGATCAAAATAGCTAGGTAGGTATATGATCCAAGGTCTAAAACTTGCTATTTTGGTTGAGACACCTACTCAGAGTTTTTCACCATTCTCTAAGTACAACATTAATTGATAAAATTACTTTTGGGGAACTTCAATTAGCTTATCAAGCTACCAATCATGTGTGAAATCAGCTAAAATGATGAAGGGCTTTGGTGTGCAAAACAAGAGAAGCAAGGAGGAGATGGAGGGAGAGAGAAGAGAGGAGAGATGTGCACAGATGCATGGGAGCCTCGAAACCCACATAATGATCTCTCTTGAGGCAATGCTCTATATATGATGTACATATATGAATATGGGGGTAAGGTCACATGACCCTTACATCCCCAACAATCTCCCACTTAAGGGTCAATGTGAGCATAAGTGGTAAAACATACAAATATTGATGTAGGACTATACAATAATGTACTAGAAGAGTCCGGATCTCAACCCATATGGATGAGCCTACACCAATTGCCTCAAACAAGGTGTATCCATGCATCTCAAGCTGCTCTAGATTCATATCGATAAGAGTCGAGCTCACATATGACTGATGCAAGAAGTGATGAAGTTCTTGCAAAGCTCCCACTCGCTCTATGCCTATGTCAATCATCAAACAACTGACAACTCCAAGTGCAAATGCTCCAATAGCAACTTCAATGTCTGGTCTCGAGCATAACAACTCATACATTAGACTCCTGAATGCTAATGAAACCTATGCTATCTTGGCTAACCTAAGTATGTCAGCCATGCCTATATCCAAGGTGTCCAAAGCACCATCATCAAGACCTACATATCCTGATATGACTATGTCAACATCTAGCATGAGTGAATCCAAGCATGATTGCATAATTGCTGACTCATCAACATCTAAATCAGTCATGCTCTCAACCAAGGATGTGTCTAGCGGTCCATCCTGCAAGCAAAACTGCTCTATCACACACTATGTACCATGAAAGCAATCCTGCTCTACCACACCAAGTGTACCATCATGCTCTACATGAGTTAACTGCATAACATCAACACCAAGATCAAACTGATGATCACACTCTAAATGAGTATCATCATAATGCTCTACATGAGCATCCACATCATGCTCTAAAGAATCCAATTGATCATCCAAAGTGTGCTCCACAAGAGCATCCATATAATCAATAAAATCATGCTCTACATAAGCATCATGAGCATCCAAAGTATGCTCTATATATGCATCCATATGAGCATCGAAATCCTGCCATACATGTGTATCATGAATGTCAATAGACCTATCTGTAGGTAGAAAAAACGAAACATGAAGAGTCTCACATCGCACATAAGGCTGAACTCCCATTGAGACGAGACTATCTCTCGCATGAAGTACATGTAGTGGATACATGTGCCCAATCCTGGCACCTCTGACAAGCATAAGTTGTCCCAAGTGCAACTGAAAATGATGCTCACCAAGGAGTGCATAACATCTACTCTCCTCTAACTCACTAACTGAAATCAAGCTCATAGGGAATGAAGGCACATAACGTACGTGTCTAAGTATAAGTGATGCTCCACTAGGTAGCATAAGGCATACATCTCCTGCACCCTCAATGTCATATGTCGTACCATTAGGCAAGTGCACACATCCAGGACTCTCACCTGAGAATCGACAAAACCACTCGCAATGTGGAGTAACATGAAAACTGGCTAATGCATTAAGCAACCAAGCCATATGTGTGCTATCCAATGAACAAGAGGAATCTTGAGATAAACCATAGGAGAAAGTGATATCACCATCACGGGCATCATCAACTGCCATAGACTCTCTTTAAACCACTACCTGATCTACATCATGTGCATGTCTCTGATGTCATCATCGCATCCGCCTAGAGCAACATTGTCGAATATGGCCCTCACGACCACAGTGGATACATCGAAGCTGTCGATGTGATTTATGTCTCACATGAGTCAATGGAATTGCATACATATAATGTCATCTCTGCCATAATGCACTACTGGTCTCCTCATACATAACAGATCTCATATATAGAATCCACAAGCTGTAATCCGATAATGGAGCTAGCCAATGCATCCATATCCATCCATACGTGATTCGACATGTCACGAGGCCTTTGTGCATCTCTATGCACATACATGTGTAACTCTGCATGAACCAAAGTATGCCACATCTGAGCTTTCCATCTCGGAAAGTCAGTGCCATCAAATCGAGAAGACACCATGCTGACAGACCAAGAGACTAGCAATGTAAGAAGAGACTAGAAATAATACTCTATCCTCAATAGAATCACACCTGCATATCCATATGCATAACTCACATCATAAGTGTGTCACTGGAGAACAAATCATGTGAACAACCTCTCATATAACCATGCATCTACCATGCATATAAAACCACGAGCATAAGCCTACTCACCAAGTCTCCAAAGTACCCAACTAGATATGCAAGAATCCTAGGAAAAATTCGATAGAGTATCCCGTGTACACTGCGCAATCAAACAAGATAACCAATAATGAAAAACAATGAGTAGTCTATCACCACATGTCATTGATCCAATCAAAAGATAATGGAAAATATGTATGCCAAAAACTGATGGCAATACATGCCAATACAATGGAGCTATACATCCCACTCAAGAATAAATCCTACAAGATGGTCCAATCTGTCACGAATAACATATGATCGTGCAAATGAATGGAGATAAGCAATGATCCAAAGCTATCACACAAGCTGCAAGATCCACTAGAGCTCTCTTCTAGTATAAAAGTTGTCAAACATTTCTGCAGCATCTCCTTTGTAAAATGGACTGTGATCCAAATAAACCATGTGGGAATCACCATCCATATATTCCAAGAATCACACTGGCAAATACATATCAATCAATGACCAAATGCTAATAATGGTGACAAATGAATGTGTAACTGAGGCTCCAATTTGGATCATGTACCTGTAAAGAAAACAAAGATACAAGTACCAACCAAGATTCACAATCAACTCTCATAGAATTGTGTGCAACCATAACTAAATCCATAACCAAGTGGCATAAGCAAGATATAGACCACAACGCCACTATACATACATGATCGAACTCTGATGACATAAACCTCAAAAAAGAGTATACCACTATGTCATCTTACATGCCAAACACGTGACAAGATCATACTCTACTCTCATATGGAGGAGCTACCACAATGATCATACATGTACAATGCCTTGAAGCTCTGAAAATAAGAGCTTGCTTACCAAAAATTCTCTCTCGAAGAAGTTCCAAAGAAAATTCAACCTCCAAGAGCAATTAGGGTTCTTATGGCAAAAATGTGCTACTCTGTGTTTGCTCTTTCAGAGGTGATAACATCTGAATCTCAAGTTTTAAGCTTCAGACAACTTTAAGATCTCATTCTTGGCTATGTAACCAGATAAAGAACACCTCAACCGGAGGTGCATAGCTCAAGATATGCACAAAACAATCACTTGCTATCAATTTCACTTTCACCTACAATATTGCTGCTCTGTATTTTGCAATGGTGGTGACCAAAAACTCAAACTATGATCTTCTACAGACTTGTAGAGGCTACTCTAGGCTATGCATAGCAAGTTGAACCGTATGAATTGGACGTGTAGAACTCAAGTTATGGTCCAATAACTAACCTTCATCATAGTGAACATAGATTCATCTTCTACAATAGTCTATGTTTTTTGACTTTTCGGTAGTCTAAAACTCCGAACCAGGTTCTGCCTCCTTCTGTGAAGTTGTATCCCTCTGTGTTATCTATGCATAAAACTTTAAAATGCATCAATCCAAACTTCTTAGCTCGACTTATGACCAAAATACTAAACTGCTCTGGGGAGATGTCGACCTGCACTTTCACCTCTTGTGACCTAAGCTTCCATTGAAGCTTCTTGCACACCAACCTTCAACATGCTCTGATACCAATGAAGGGCTTTGGTGTGCAGAACAAGAGGAGCAAGGAGGAGATGGAGGGAGAGATAAGAGAGTAGAGACGCGCATAGATGCGTGGAAGCCTCGAAACCCACATAATGATCTCTCTTGAGGCAATGCTCTATATATGATGTAAATATATAAATATGGGGGTAAGGTCACATGACCCTTACATCCCCAACAAATGATAAACTATATGCAGAGAAATATGTTTAGCAAGTTAAGCATCCATCCCGACTTTTATTGGCATTGACAATCAAAGACCAGTGAGTAGAGATTTATTGATATCTGATGATCACGAGAAGCATTAACAATGAAACTTTAAAGGATTAAACTAGACAATATGCTCAAGATATCATGCTTTAAATCAAGATAAACGGTCCACTATACAATGAGAACAAGCTCAGATAAATTCACTGTCCTGATGGAGTGTGAGAGAGATATGAGAGTAGGAAGTAATGAACATGTATCTACTAAATCATGTAAATTTACAATGTCATTGGCAATATATCATTGCACAATGAATGCAAAATGAGTGAGCTATGATATGAGCTCCGCTTCTCAGTAAAAGTACATGGATGTGACCTCTGAGACTCGAGATACACATCAGCATTTCATATCCACTTTTATAGCTTTTTGTTGGAGCCAAGGATTTGAATTCAAATTCAAATCTCTACCGAGAAAGTGCATCCTAAAGTATAGGATTGATTCTCTCTTGAGTCAACTACCAAAAGATTCAAGATTATATGCTTCCTAACTCCTCATGGGTTTATTCCTCTTTTACAATGGGTAATTATAATTCAAAGTTAGAAGAGGTTGTACATATGAAGCTTTCCATATGATATGCTAATACATCAAGCTTATGTGAAGTGATCACATGTGTATGCTTGGTCTTAATTGCACGAACACATATGACTACATTTGTTTGGGTAGTGGTAGTCTTTGATTTCTTTCTCCAATTGCTTTCGACTTTCCTTGCTTTCTTTGGACTGTTTGGAGATATTATTATAGTTGTTCAAACCTTTCTTTTGCCTCTTGATTGTGATAAGACACTCATTAACTATGATTTTATCATTGTTATTTGAGGTCCTAACTAGGAGGATGAAATTTTCCTCAAGAATATTACCCTTGTGGGAGGTTCAAGGGTGGTGTGAGAGGAAGGGGGTTTAAATATTCTTGTCTCTAAGGAGGGATGAGATCAGGGAAACATGTATATCTCTACAAGTCCTTCTTATTGTGAAGATTCTTTCTTAAAGGACAATCCTTGATCATGTGAATTTGGGTTCCACATTGAAAATATGTGTTAGGAAGGTTCTTCGAGATAAACTCATAACCCATGGTTATATTTGGACCAACATAGATGTTGATCACCTTAGGGAGGGCTTTTTTTATATCCATTTCCGTTAACATTCATTCATGCCATGTAATATTGAGAGATTCTCTGTCCTTCATATATTTAACCAAACACGCTCAACTTCAATACATTTGGTTGATCAAAAGGGACTAAGATCTCTTTATTGAAATGATAAAGGTAAAACAGGTGGAGCTATATCGAAAAGGTGACATTTTGTAAGTTCATAATTGTTCCATAAGAAATCTCAATCCCATTTGGTATACAGATAGATAACATGAAATAGAAATGTTCTCAACATTCCTTATTTTACTTTAATTGTCTTCTCATATAGTATGGGTCAATACCTTCAAACTATTGAAACAATGATAGGCACTACTTGGCACTTGGAAATGAAACATGCATTAAATGAGCTATATTTGAGTACCACAGACAAAAAAAGAAGGCTTTAAGGAAACTCTAACTCCATATCTGGGAAAAAGTCAATTTTAATAATCTAAGTCCAAGGAAAACTTACAAATAAAAGTTGGCTTTCTCTATCAATGGAAAAATAGGCAATGAGAAATGGTGGCTTGAAGTCACAACTGTCATGGACACAAAGAAAACCATCTTAAACCTTAGATTCCATGTCAATTTCCTATATCTCATGTTTGGTTAGGATTTTGAAGAAACTAATGCTACCATTGCGTTTGGAATGTGCCAAAACCCCAAGATTGATTGTCTATTTGCTGAATTCTGACACTCGGAGGTCCTATTTCTAGTCATGACATCATCGATGACATCATCAGGTCGTAACCGCCTTTGGTAACCGCCCTTGAAAAACTATATAAGGAGGGGTTGGCCATATTCATTCTTAGTCGTATGGATACCAGTCTTGGGAGCTCAAGGACTCGTGACTGCCAAGTAAGTACTCTCCAAGTTCCAGTTCCAATTCTTTTCTTGTTCCTTGTTTTATTCCTGTGTAGTCTTGTATCTTGGACATCTAGTCTTGTCCTCTTGTAATCTTGTAGTACGAGATCTTGTCGAGTTCTTTCTTGTATCTAGTTCATCTCCTAGAAGGGAGTTCTCATAATCTAGAGATCTTGTTTCATACTTACGATCCTAGCTTGTGGGATCCCCTGTATCTTCTCTAGTCTAGTTGTTCATACCTATCAGTCCTAGGTTGTGGGACATCTTGTATCAGTCAGGTATTCTAGTATTGTTTCCCCTTCATGGGTGTTCTTGTAATCATAAGTGTATTTCCAAAATCTTGTCTATTGCAGTCAGAGAGCACAATCTAGTGCTCCCCTGACATTTTGGCAAGACTATCCATATCAAAACTGTGCCAACCATCATGGACTCCATATCCATACTCAGAAATATCAAGTCTACTCTAGATGAACTTTGAGACTTTGAATGGAGGTTACAACAAGGTGATCGCTCAGTTGGAGAATTCGCATCAGACTTCAAAATTGTATTTCAAGGATCCACATATCAAGAAGACTATCTAGTTAATTAGTTTCAAAGTGGTCTCAGAGATGAAATAAAGGGTTGCTTATCCTCTACATCTCAGTTAAATACTTTAGATGAGGCTATGAATCAAGCAATTCAGTATGAGAATCAATTGTTAAAAGAAAGACAAGTCCAAGAGTTACAAGTCTTGAATAATGAAGACACTACTCCTCAAGAATATGAACCAAGAATCTTTGAAGCCCAAGAAGTCAAACAAATGATATGGAGTATGCAGGTTATGAAGATATCAAGAAGGTTAAGGATAAGGAGGAGTTCATGTTCAATCAAGGAGGTGTGCTTACTCAACACTCTTCATCAAAGATCTTAGAAACACCACAACATTCCACTAGAAGCTCAAAGGATCTATCGCATGAAGAACCCAAGGAAGCTCAAGAGAGATCCAGTCCTTCACCACTGATCAAGATTGAGGATCATGAAGAATTTGAGGTCGTGCATGTATTAGATTCAAGGATCTCTCAAGGAAGATTGGAATGCCTTATTCATTGGAAAGTGTATGACATCGGTGATCATACTTGGAAACTTATAGAAAATCTTCAGAGAAAAGAAATCAAGGTTTGTGAATTCCATAACAAGATTCCAATGAAACCCAAGCTAGAGAACATGGCCGCTCCTCGTGGAACTCGTTGCTTGAGGGGGAGATGATGTCGTGGACACGAAGAAAACTATCTTAAACCTTAAATTCCATGTCGATTTCCTATATCTCATGTTTGGTTAGGATTTTGAGGAAATTAATGCTACCATTGCGTCTGGAACGTGCCAAAAGCCCAAGATCGATTATCTATTTGCTGAATTCTGACACTCGGAGGTCTTGTTTCTGGTGGATGACATCATCGATGACATCATCAAGTTGTAACCACCTTTGGTAACCGCCCTTGATAAACTATATAAGGAGGGGTTGGCCATATTCATTCTCAGTCTTGTGGATACCAATTTTGGGAGCTCAAGGAGTCCTGACTACCAAGTAAGTATTCTCCAAGTTCCAGTTCCAGTTCTTGTCTTGTTCCGTTTTTCAGTCCTCTGTAGTCTTGTATATTGGACATCTAGTCTTGTCCTCTTGTAATCTCGTAGTGCAAGATCTTGTTGAGTTATTTCTTATATCTAGTTCATCTCCTAGAAGGGAGTTCTTGTAATCTAGAGATCTTGTTTCATACTTACGATCCCAGGTTGTGGGATCTCCTGTATCATCTCTAGTCCAGTTGTTCATACCTATCAGTCCTGGGTTGTGGGACATCTTGTATCATTCAGGTATTCTAGTACTGTTTCCCCTTCATGGGTGTTCTTGTAATCATAAGTGTATTTCTGAAATATTGTCTACTGTAGTCAGAGAGCACAATCTAGTGCTCTCCTGACAGCAACATATGGAAGGATAGGGTAAAGCTAATATGTTGCTTTCCTCCTTTGGATAATCATGATGAGGTAATCAGGTACATAAAGGATATGTGGGTAGCCTCAATTTCGAAATTTGTTTATGAATTTAATGCTTGATAAAATAAACAACCTCAATTTAGGAGTTGGTTTCCCATGATGATTTTTTACTTTCAACCTTTTATAAGTTCTAGAATCTTGATAAAATATGGTTGAGGTGATTTGTTGCCCAAAATTATGTACTTCAAAAGCTCTTTCAAAAACTTCTAATCAAAAGTGTAGATCTTTTAGCAGGTGGAATGAGAGCAACAAAAACATCATATTCATTATTTCTCACCTTATTAGAAATACCATGATAGACCATATTAGAGACCTACATGTGGAGGGGATAGCTTGGAGAAGTTCTACTGAATCTTAATAAATTCTAAGAATATTCTAATAAAGATGAATTGAAGAACCTTGTTGTTATTGGGTCGCTCCACAAAAGTTACCATCAAGTTAACATTATGATCTTCTCCACTAATACAAAAAAAAAACATTTAGCATTATTTCTTCAAATTGCTTATTGTGAGATATAGAAATGTTCTCTCACCTAAAAACACATATTCTTAGGCATCTATTTCACTTTCTTAGATGCTTATAATGAAATCCTAAGCTCATTTTTTGAATGTCTTCACAAAAAAGATATAATTTTCTATTAGATGGATTGTAGAATTTTATGAATGACATTGCAAACACATACAAAAGGTTCTTTTCACCTTACGATTCACTTATGTTTAACGTTCATTTGATAAGCCTGCTAATACTTCCATGCACTTTGTGAATTGAGCACCATAAATAAGTAGAGATAAAACAGAACACTAGATAAATGGAGTGCCAAGTCTGAGCATCTATGCAATGATTTCTCCTCGTGCCAGCTTCTCATTGACAATTAAGTGAAGGCGATGTCGCACAAACTCTATATTTTCTCTTCGAATGATCTTGTGAGTAATGAAAAATTCATCTTTGTGCATTGATATCGGATTCAAAATAACTTTGCGGATCCCCTTACATACAATATTGTGCCTTTGTATCCGCATCATCTCAATGTATATGTGGCAAATATATATAAGAATAGAAATCCCAGCACTATAGATAGAAAAACATTCATTTCAGTTGAGGTAGGACTAGGCACAAAAACCTAGATTCTAAGAGCGCTAATTGATTCAAGAGCAGCTACAAGTGCCATCAAGTATTCTTGTTGTGAAGAATGGGCATACACATGAATCCAATGGAATCCTAACTAGTTGGGTTAGGAGGTATAAATATCCCTTGCTTAGGTGAGGTGGAAGTTCCTATCTTCTTGCATCATGTTCTCTTGAAAATCAAATTCTAGTTCTACCATGATGAAGATCTTACAAAACATTTAATATTGTTTCAAGATTGGATAAATGATTCCACAACAGATGTGAACGGGAAGGTTATAACCATTGTTTTTCCTATTCCACACACTTCACATGTGCTCCCAAGTCCATAGCATGTAATATGTCTATCTCTTGTGCATGAGCCATGCAAGTATCAAAAGTACCTTCTTTTCCAAAATCCAATGCACGTACCACAAAGGAGTGATTGTAGAATAAGACACCCCACATAATAAGAACACCAACATCAACCTCAAGTGTCAAGTCAATCAAGAAGTTAAATCTCACCAAACTTGAAGCAAATATAAGTGAAGAAAGTAATGCAAGAAATTACACCTCAAAGGATGCCGAAATCACTTCAAATAATTAAGTTCAAGAGCTTTATTGCTCAAAGTAAACTAAACCAACAAGTGTTCACATGGAAGATCTGTTTGCCTAAGTAGTTGCCAAAGGCATGCCCTAATGTTTAACGTCCATAGCATGGGGATGTCCACGTGCCAAAATCTAAAATGGTGTCATCTTTACCCAAGCTTGAGGCACATTGTAAACATGTCTATGAAGGTTGTATTTTGGGAGAAATGCATTGTTCCTCCTTTTAAAAATATGTTTTATTTTGAGTAGCTAATACATAGTAGTTTTTTCATAGTGATGCATGTTGTTCTATGAAGACATCTTCTCTTGGTAACTATCTTTACTCTATGACTTTTATTGATGATTCCTCTAGGTCTGCATAGGTGTATCCATTCAAATAAAAGTCAAATGTAATCATGTGCTTCAAAAAAATTCTAAATATGGTAAAAAATCTATCAAAATGTAATTTAGGAACCTTCTATTTTGATGGAGCGGGAATATATGTCTTCTAATTTTATTGCATTTTTGGCCATGCTTGGGATAAAACATTTGTGTATAGTGCCCTATACACCTCAATGAAATGGAACTAATGAGAGAAAGAATAGGTCTCTCATGGAGATCGCAAGGTGTATGGTCAAAAGTCAGGTTTTACCACATAACTTCCAGCTTGAGGCGATTATGTGTGCATATTATGTACTTAACATGTGTCCCACGAAATTATGCAATTGATCACTCTATATGAAGCTTGGCATGGTTAGAAGCCATCAGTTGCTCATTTGCATGTCTTGGTTTATTTGGAATATGCATTCATGTTGTGATTAACATTATAGGAAATTAGATGATAAAGAAATGAAATGTATTTTTGTTGGATACAATTTTGAAAGAAAAGGATAATTTTTGTATCACCCACAGAGTAAACACATTTTGGTAAACTTTGATGTTGCTTTTGTGGAAGATTCAATTCAACCATTACTTTCATGTATCAAGAAGACATGAGCTAGCACTAAAGATGTTTATGACACTTCTCTACCTCTTTTTATAGTTGCAGAATAAAACCATGGTCTAAATGAGATAATTTCTCCACCCTTGATAGGTTTCAAGTAATCATGCATATCATTTGATTTCTAATGCAGATATATAAGATGCACTTGTTGATAAGAGGGTTGTCAAGGAGAGAAAAATATATGCCCAAATGGTTAGTGTAGACCTTGAGAGATAGAAGATTAGATGCATCTTTTTCTTATTGTAGACATGCCAATCTTCCGGAGCACGAATCAACCAACAAGGGAAGAGTAAGAGATGCTAACCACATGGTGTGCAAAGGATGCCCTTCCAAGGTCATATTTACTAAACTCAATCTCTAATTTCTTGTTACCACATGTTAGAAATTGTAAAACCTCCCAAAAGACTTGGGAAGCGCTTTCACCATACTTCTCCTCCAACACAAGAGCAAGAATGAATCAGTTGTGGATGAAATTCATAACTCTCAAGAAGGAATCAAAGCAAGGAGTGGCTGACTATGTAACCAAAATGAATGATGTTGGACCAACTTGCAAGCATTGGAGAAGAGATAAAGGAAGAGCACATAGTGAGGCAGATCATCAATGGAATTAAAATTGATGACAAGTGGGAATCCTTCACCATTGCAATGGATCTCTACATGGATATGCACAAACCTGATCTCAAAACCTTGATGGGGCAACTCTTCACCCATGAGGCAAAACTCAATAGAAATGGTGATAAATTAAGAGGTAAGAAATTGTCTGCCCTTATACAGATAAGTATAAAGCTAAGGATAAAGGTGAGAGCATGAAAAAAGATGAAGAGGCTAGTACCTCTCAAGCTAATTATGCTGGAAGAGGAAGAGGTGCTAGAGGTTGAGGTAGAGGAGGTAATCAAGGTAGGGGGAGACCCTACAACAACTCACCATGCAACATATGTGGTCTCAACAACCACACTTCAGAACAATGCTACAAAAATACAAGGAACCAAAGAAGAAGAGGCTTCCATAGAGGAAGCCATGGACAAACTAGAGGTAGGTTCAACAATGGTGGGGCCAATTGGAACCATAACTTCAATCAGTGCTACAACAATAACAACAAGTATCATGGAGGCTTTAAAGGAAGAAGGGAGTTCAACAACTACACTAAAGATCAAGAAGACTCTTTGATCATCATGAACATGACATCCAAGCAAGGTAAAAATGATGAGCATTTTTCTACATTGACTTAGGTTGTTCCAATCATGTGGTAGGAAATGTAGCACTATTGTTTGATCTTGAAGAACCAAAGGGAAAGCATGAGGTACAAATAGGTGATGACACTAAACATTCAGTTAAGCAAATTGGAAATGTAAAGACATCTGATGGTAGTATAAACCTTTTAAGCAAAGTTCTGTATGTGCTTACTATAACCAAAAGCCTAATTAGTGTTGGGAAGATTGTAGAGAAAGGCCTACATGTTAGGTTCCCTTAGCATGGAGCATATATGGAATACCCCCAACAAGGATTCAAAAGGATTTCCAAAGGTGAGAATTCAAGTAGATTGTTTACCTTTGAAATTGAAAACACAAGGAACATAACACTATTCCGTTATGGAGATCAAACCCTATTTGAGTTGGAAATGCGGCACAGGAGGCTAGGGCACATAGGAGAGAGAGAACTCTAAAGCAAATTTGCAGGGATCAAAGTGTGCTTGGCATTCCCAATGTGACCAAGCAACACATGGTTTACAAATGTGGAGCTTGCCAATTTGGTAAAGCTCATAGGCAACCATTCAACAGGAAAGGATACATCCATGAAGATTATTTGGAGCTCGTATACACTAATGTATGGGGTCCTAGCAAAGATTCATCCATCTCAGGTTCAAGGTACTATTTCTCTTTTATTGATGATTAAAATACGTGGACAATTATCTATTTCATGAAGCATAAGGATGGGGTGTTTTCATGTTTGAAGAAGTATTTGGCACTAGTTGAAAAGCAAACAGGAAGGAGCTTGAAGAGAATCAGGTTTGATGGAGGTGGTGAGTATTTTTCACATGATTTTGATCTATTTCTATGTGATAGAGGCCTAAAGAGGGAAGTAACAACCACGTATACTCTAGAATTGAATAGAGTGGTAGAGAGAAGGAACAGGTTAATGGTTGAGGCAGCTAGGTCTATGTTAAATGAAAAAAAATTACCTAATTATTTATGGAGAGAGGTTGTTTCTATAGCTACCTATTTGGTTAATAGGCTTCCATCCAAATCATTGGATGTTATGACACCATATGAAGCTTGGGATGGCAAGAGACCCTCATTGGATCATTGCAAAATATTTGGGTGCCTTGCTTATGCACACATCCCATCACAAATCAAAGGGAAACTTAACCCTAAGGCTGAAAAATGCATATTCATTGGGCTGAAAAATGCATATTCATTGGGTATGATCAAAATCAAAAGGGATATAGACTATACAATCCCACTAACAAGGCATTCATAGTTACTAGGGACGTAGTATTTGATGAGAATAATTAATGGTTTGAAGATGATTGCAGGAAAGTCAAATTACCATATGATTTGGAAAATGATTTTCCAACCCTAACTCAAGAAGATCAACACGAAGCAGAGGACATCAACTTAGAAGATGAGGAGCATATTGACTTCAAAGTTTGAAAGTCAAGAGGCAAGTTCAAATGCAAGCAATTAGAGGATCTATCCAAGTCTTCCAATCAAGATTTAAGGCGATCACAAAGAGAAAGTGAGAAGCCCATAAGGTATGGATATGATACATCCTTAGTCACAAAGCACTTTGTGTACATTACTAAAGATTCAATGGGAGAGGATCCTTCTTCATTTGAAGAGGCTAAGAACAAGAAAGAGTGGAGTTGATATTCTATTTCATATTTCTTGGAATCCTCTAGAATGTCAAAGAGAGTCTCTTCCTCTACTAGCTCCGAGTTGGGCTTCTCTTGTTTCTTCTTCTTGGCTACTATCAATGTCTTTCCCTCTTTTGTTCTTTCCTCTTCTTGAGTTCCTGCTTCTATTAAATAGAGATATTGTTCCTCAAAATTACTCGAAGGCTCTATGCGGATGGATTGTTCATCTTGGTCACTATCTTTGTTGGGTTCAATCATATAAGGTTCACACTCTTCAATAACCAAATTATACATGATTCATTCTATTATGAAAACTCAGATATCATAGCCATCCTCATCACAATGGGGATCCCATTGTTACTCGTTGACCTCTACATCCATTGTGACTAGAATTTCTTTCCAATGATGAGGTTCAAATTCTTTGTCTAGAAATACTATTGGTGCATAGGCTAGATCTCGAACTGATCTAGGGTGCTTTTCTATACCTACTTCTTGTGGGGTTATTCTTTTCTCTTCTTCAACTACAATTTTGCACATCCACAAGTGATCTTTTGCATACATCCAAGAGGCTCTTGATCCTATGGAGTGCATTGACTCTATGTCATCAATTGCTATATGGAAAGGGTTCCATTGTAAACGTGGTACCTCTTTATGTGAATATTCTTTGAGATTTACTTTAGTGGTGACTCCGAGATTTTGCAAGTACAAGGTGTTGGCTCTTGGATCTTGTACTATTTGCAATTGGCTTATGAATGGTCTACCTAAAATCAACTCATAGACATGATTTTTGCCAAACTCACATATAGCAAATGTATGTTCAAACTCGATGCCACATGTGGTGAGAGTTATTCATTCTAGAAGTCCTAAAGGACTCTCAATGTGACCATCTACCATTTGAAATTTCATTCTCATTGGCATCAGTGTTGGCTTGCCCCAATGTTTCCATAGGTAGGTGGTAGCAATAGAAACACCTACATGTGAGTCCAAAAATGCATTTGCTTTGTAGTCATGATAAGTGATAGAGAAATAGGTATTTCCTTTTTCTCCTTTACTCCTATCAATTATCTTGTCCAACGGTACCTTGGGTACCGTCTTATGTGATCCTATGTAAGAATGATTTTACGATACTTCTAGCACTTGATTAGCTATGTTTTTCCATAGTTCTGATTTGATTTTTTGGGTAGCTCCTCCAAAATGAGATGAATTTATACTTGGGTGTTCTCCACCACATTGGTGTGTAGGTAAAAATGAGATTCTATTTCTTGCAATGACAATGGGTGCTCTTACATTGATATAATTAGATTCCCATGGCCTGATGAAATGCGGTAATTCTTGGAAGGGATTGAATTCAAAGTCTTATCGTTCTCTTGATTGCGCATCTTCTTTTTCCCCATAAAAGAAGGTATATCCAATTGGAACTGATCATGAAGATCATCCACTATCTGTATGTGCAGAGGATTATCGTTGTCTTTTGCTTATTTTTCCTCTTCAATCTCTCATAGAAATTCTTGTGAGTGTGGATTCACAAAAAAAGATATTTCTTGATTTTTGGTTTTAGGTACATAAGTTTCCTTAGGAGACAAGCTCAGCCTTTCACTTCTATCATTGCTTGCCTTTGATATAGCTCATTTTTTGGAGTTGGCGATTATTGTCTCTATTCTCTCTAACAAGCAATCATAGTGCAATTGTGCCTTGACTAAGTTAGTGCAATTGAAAAGATTACTAGGTTCAAACATTTTTTGAGCTAGTTCTACCATTTTGGCACATAGATTAGGTCTTTCAATCTCTAGGTCAAATCTAAAGTAACATTCTTCATGTTTGGTGAGATCTTTTAAGTACACATGTGATCATAATTTGGTGCTTAGCAAGCCTTCCAAGAACAATTCCACTTGTTTGGCTGGCGTGGGTAGTTCTTGAATCAGATATGTCTCCAAGTACCATCTTAATCAACTTTATGCCACTCAAACCATCTCTTGAGCTATTATTTAGAAGCTATGTATCATAGATGATGTATTGTGCTTGATGCCAATCTTGAATAATTTAGTAATAAATGCTTCTAGAAAATAGTCTATATTCTTGAATTCACCTTCGTGTAGTGGTTGAAACCACTTCAAGGCTATATTCTTGAGTGTTAGAACAAAGGCATTGTATAGAGTGAACAAGTCTTCTACTTTTTCAGCTCTTAATACCTGTCTAAAATCCGATACATGATGGTAAGGGTCTCCCATGCCATCGAAGTAGTTAACCATAGATTTAACTAGTTGAGTAGGACTCAAGATCCTAGGGTGTTATCTAGGCCTAGATAAGGGAAACTCATCCACATCTCTCTGATTTCTTGGGCTGGTATGCCTTTCTTGATTAGTCCTCTCAGTCCCCATTCCTAAACCATCTTTGCCTAAAGGGTTCGCAAAGCTCACTTTAGGTCTATCTCTAGTTCTTCCCTTTTGGGTTCCATGAGCTTGAGATGATTGTACTCCTTGCTGACCATAAAGAATGTTTGATGTAGGTGGGGGAAGACTAATTCACCCTTCCAAGTGTATGCATGCCTATCATGCTCCATCATTACAAACACTCTTTCTGATGTATTATCTAAATAGATCACCTTGCCTAGTGCCCTCGGCTCTTTGAACTCATATAACGTAACTTCTCTTACTTTGTTAGGTTGATCGAATTTAATTTTCGAAAAAGCCTCATCTATTTCTCTATTCAAGAACAAATCTATGCTTTTGTTTTCCTAAGGAATCCACTCGGGGGTAATCACTCTTGTCAAGATGGATTTTCCACGAGGTGTCCTGGGTTCTCCTTCTAAGTTTCCTTGTTCTAGGTCTCTTATCTCATTCTTGGGAATGGCATTTCCAAACTCATCTATCCTATCTAGTATGTTGGTGACCATCTACATGGTTCCTTGCTTATCAATATACAAGCCCTCTTTGATTTTGACCACAGGATGTTCTAATCCAATGGTTTGGTTAGGGTTTTTGAGTTGGACAATGGATATTGGCAGACCATCATCATGGATGCATGCACCTAATTGGTTCGTTCTAATATACTCCAATTGTGTGGTATAGGGACCTTATGGTGTCTAATCCAAAATACTTCAAAAGCCTCACAAAATGCCAAAATGTAGCACAAAATTTGCAAAAATCAAGATACCCTAATTCTTAATAAAAATGTTTGTCCATCATGATTCCCAAGGCTAACAATCAGAATGGACACATCTATCTATTGTGGTCTGTCAATCAGGATGGACAGGTCCATCGTGATGGAGAGCTGTTTGTCTAGATTGATATGTATCTGTCACGATGGACATGTTTTGTAATTCATCCAATCTGTTGTGAAATTATAGAAATGGATCAGGGAGAATTTAATGGGTCTTATGTTATGATATATCTTAAATATTATGAGTAGCTCACTGAGAAGTATGGTTTACCAGAGGGACATAAGAAAGATACGTTAATACGTATCTCACATGAGTTTACGAGAGAACAAATTGAGCAAGAGTGTGAGCACACTCTTCTCCAAGAAGAACTCCATAGCTGCTCCTCAACATGCTCCTAGAGTGCACCATGGCTGCCCCATGTGTGCTAGAGCACCACCTCTACTGAGGGACCAAAACTGGCATTGCCAATTGGTGTGTGATGACTCAAAAGTGACCCAAGACTCTCTTTCATAGCCTTCCAAAGCTCTTGCAAAAAATTCACATAATAAAGCTGATTTTCGTTGCCAAAAGCTAGATCGCATGTTTTTAGCTTTATTTTAAGTGAGTTTGGTTTATTTTTAAAGTTGCTTTTAGCTAACTTTAAAAATAGATTCTTGACGTGCTTCTTCACACTTCTGACCACCTGGTGAATGATTTTGATAACATTTTTATGATCCTCATGCCAAGAGCTATCATATGAGGTCAAAACCCTAAATCACTAGAAAATTAGGGTTGGGGCTTTCTCCCAAATCGGATCTCTGATGACTACATGTCATATACCATTAGAAAGATCTCTTTAAGCTCTACAAGGTAGGCTTATAAAATTTTTACCCATTTTTGTGCCAAAAATGACTAAGTACCAAAATTAGGGTTTCTGCCCTAAATGGATTTTGGACTAATGTGACATTGTTTTCCAACAATCCCCCCCGCAATGTCATATTCATACAAACTAAACAGGATATACAACTTCATTCATCTGCAAAAATTTGTACTCCCGAATCGACCTTCCAAATCTTTTCTTCAAAACTGAATTTGACTTTCTTCGAGCTTCAAAAAACTGAACTTGCTAAATATGAACCATAATACTTGAGAAAATATGCAGACTAGATATCCAATAGTGTTAGCATACCTTAAGAAATCACTTGCTTGACAACATATGTAGCATGCTTGGACTCTCAATCTGCTATCTCCTGTCTTCTCAAACTTGTAAGCATACACTAGGATACACATATTTGCATTTACCTTACGAAAGGTTTCTCAATGTACTTCTGCTGTGTCATGTAGATACACTAAACAAAATCAGAAACTCAATCCTGGGACTTGTGACTAAGAACTCACAACTTAGTGTATTATGAACACTACTAGTTCATCTCTGACTATACTCAAATCAACTCGACTCATAAGTCTCATCAAAATTTCATATATATGATGTCATCTTATCTACATCCTTGTTCTATCTATAAGTCCTTCATACCTATTTTCTTCCTTCAGAGTCTAGTATAAACATATATGTGCACACCTTTGAAACGTACCTCTCTGAAATATCAAGCTTCTCTGCAATAGGACTCTTGAACTTTCTCCTGAACACGAACACCTAACAGGAACTTTCTCCAAACATTCTCCTTCTTCATTCTTCTTTCAAAGCTGGAACATAAAGAGAAACTGAGAAAGGAAATATAGGAATACCTTATATAGGAATATGTGATATAGCCTATAGGAATACACTTGTAAGTATGACTCTGCATGCTTTTACATATGGCTGAAAATAAGTCTTCATGTTTCATCACCCCCTGGATGATTTAACACTAGTATCTAGAATTCTTCAAATTATATCAAACTTTATGAAATCTGGAAGGTCTTCCTTATTTAATTAAATCTGATCTTCAATGATCAATACATGTATCTGAAACAAAATATCTGAACCCTTTTTTATTAGCACTGTACACATACCAATAGCTTTCCCAGTCATTCCTAAGCCTCCCAAAATCTAGAATAAGGTTAGCTGGTCCAATAAAACCTTTGCTAAAAGCACTTTAGGATTCATATTCTTTTGCAATATAACAAGTATCTTCTTCTATTTCTTTGCAACACAAATCTCATAGAATCTGTATCTTTGACTTACTTCTTCCAATGCTAAGAATTTTTCAAACAAAGAATAGACATCAGAATCATAAATACTCAAGATTTTCAAGATCTCTCTTGATCTATCAAGATCATACAAGATATATGATCTCTATAACAAAATACCTATGTAAAATCTACTCTCATCAAACCTTCATGACTGAATGTTTGATTTGCTACCTAAATGTCTCTAAGTGTCCATGCTCCTCACATAAAGTTATACAACTTTTCTTCAACCAAATCCTTCCCAAGAATCTAGAACTCCTACTTGAAACATAAGTGAAAAAAATCTCACCATGAGAACTCCAAAAGTTGCAAGTTGATACTTTATATCTTCATATTCTACCTGGGTGAAATGTGATAGTATCTGCTTGAGTTTCTTTTGGCTAACTCCACTTCTCAATCAAGTGATAGGATTTGATGGAAGACCTTTTTGAATACAAGCATGTATCCAAAAATCTAGACAATCATTGAAAGTAGATTCTTCATCTGACTTGTACTTCACAAAAATTTGATTTTTCTTGTAAAATATTGAAATTTCTAAAATTTTCTAAAACTACTGAATTTTCTAAAAATACTAAAATTTCATAATTTTCTTGAAAATTCTAAAATTTTGAATTTTCTAAAAACACTAAAATTCAAAAAATACTGATTTTTCTGAATTTTTATCCTGAAAAACTCTGAATTTTCTAAATATACTGAATATACAGAATACGAGGTACCTTCTCCGAACACAAAACCTCACTCCAAGTCTCCAACATCTGCTACAAATACTATTTCACCTCAAGAGTCAGGTCAAGAAGAATCTCTGCAACTTGTCATATACCAAGTAGCTCTGAATTGACACTCCAAGAATTCTTTGAGGGAACACATAGTTGCCTGCTCAAAATCCTCAACTTATACATAACTCATACACATATGAGTCAAAACATATAAGCTGCCTTTCTTTCTCTCGATGCAATTCTTTGTCAAAATCTATTAAAACATGACCAAGTATACTGCAAAACAAGAAACTGCTTCTTCTTTAGACTATCTTCACACAAGATGTTCTCGTAGACTTGTCTTTGGGTGTAGAGGTTAAAGAAGGAAAGTTATATGGAAAAATATAAGGGAAAAAAGGAAATTTGACTTTCCCTTTGGAAATGTTGGACTTTCTTCTTCTGCAAAATTTCTTCCACCTGATGATGGCAACATCATTAAACTTCTCTTCCATACCTTTTGTTCTCTTCATCTTCAAGTAGCAAGCACTCTTAACTTCTTCAAATGAACTTTTCTCTTCTTCTAGTGCTAAGAATAAGAGACAAAACAAACATGGTATACAAATGGAAGTGAACATAGAATCATATTTTACCATCTCCTCATATCTCTGAATCAAAACTCTGCTTCAAATGTGAATGATATGACTGAATTCACCAACCTTTTGGTTGAATGCTGAATTACCTTTCTAGTGTATCTAGATCAAATTCTGTACCTAGATAAAAAACTTCCAACCAACTTACAACACAAGATTGGTTGAAAAAAAAACTCATCTCATCTCCAAATTTGTGTTCTTAGATGAGCTTTCTTGCCATGAAAGAGATTTATCAAAACTCATCTAATCTCCTTGTTCTTGACAATTTTGATGAAGCTAATGCATTTACTTTGAAAGAATGAAAGTGTATGAAAAAACTTCTTCAATCCTTCAAATCTCTTCATAATTGCTCTTCTAAGATTTGACCAGCAAATGATAACCTGATAGTAGAAACTAATACATGTGATTCGATGTTGATCTGGTTCCTTCATCTTCTCCAAACCATTGTTTTTCCTTGAATTTGAAGTAGCCTTCTCTTCGTCAAGTCTTGGTCTTCAAACAACACTTTTGTAGATTATTTTCATACTCTTCCAGCTGTATTCGGCTGCTAACAGATCATCAACTTCATACTCCACAATGATGAGTAAACATGTGATTGAATTGTCTAATTCTCAAATCTCTACTCATCTAGATTAGGTGTGTATGTCAAATGTCAAATGTAAGAAGATGCTTTTAAATCATATGTTGTAAACCTAGAAGTCTGGGAACCTGGGAATCTGAGAGCCTGAATGCTCTGATACCAAATGTTGGAAATTTAGTAGGCCCATAACTAATACCAGAGGTTCATAGTTCCATAGGTCCAGGATCTATAACATAGAAACCAGCAATCTTCCAATATTAACAAAACTTGAACATACCACATTTAGTCATACAAATGATGAGACAAAGATAGAGAAAGATTAGACAACATGTGTAAAGTGTTACATAAGCCACTACTTACTAACACTGTCATATATGCAAATGTAAATTTACAATGTGGAAGTAAAAAACTCAACCACTCTATGTGAACAGAAATAGATGGATGTGTGAATGTACAAAATTTACAAGAATATTCAGACGTAGGGATAGAAATCTGAATATGTATGAGATGTATGACTTGATAGGTTTTAGAAGAGTGTATATGAGTGACAGGAAGAGGAAAGATCAGTTGGAAACTGATATTCAGAAAAGCCTAATATGATTTTAGGCTATGGATGACCCTAAATTAGATGTGTGTGTGAAAGATCCAATGCTTATAGAATTAGCGTAGAATGCTAACATGTTGCTATCAGAAATCCTCATACTCATGTGAACACATCTTCTCTAACACCACATCCAAATGCATATAGCATGCATGTACTGATTCTCCTTTAGATGAATAGGACTCCTCCTAATATGGATGCCACTGCCTCCATAAACTCCAAGTAGTACATGTGTGCATAAAGAGAATATGTACTCGAATTCTTAACATAAGATGCAAATCTTATGTTAACCTCCATCCAATGTCTTTGAAGTAAACCGAAATCTTCATGTAGAAGACAATCTTCAAATACATTATGTAGATGGCTGATCCACACCACCAAGCTGCTGATAGGTAAGTCCTCTCCATAAGCAAGACTGTGAGCACACTCTTCTCCAAGAAGAACTCCATGGCTGCTCCTCAACATGCTCCTAGAGTGCACCATGGCTACCCCATGTATGCTAGAGCACCACCTCTACTAAGGGACCAAAACTAGCATTGCCAATTGGTGTCTGATGACTCAAAAGTGACCCAAGGACACTCTTTTATAGCCTTCCAAAGCTCTTGCAAATAACTCACATAATAAAGCTGATTTTTGTTGCCAAAAATTGGATCGCATGTTTTTAGCTTTATTTTAAGTGAGTTTGCTTTATTTTTAAAGTTGCTTTTAGCTAACTTTAAAAATAACTTCTTGGCCTGCTTTTTCACACTTCTTACCACTTGATGAATGATCTCACAACATTTTTATGATCCTCATGCCGAAAGCTATCATATGAGGTCAAAACCCTAAATCAGTAGAAAATTAGGATTAGGGTTTTCTCCCAAATGTGATCTCTGATGATTGCATGCCATATACCATTAGAAAGATCTCTTGAACCTCTACAAGATAGGCTTATAAAAATTTACCCATTTTTGTGCAAAAAATGACTAATGTTGGTAGTAGTCATCGTAGTAATCAAGGTACACAAGGACTCACAAGACAAGGAAGTCAAAGAAGGGATTCAGAGCGAAGAGAAAGCACCAGCAGACAAAGTAGTGAATGAAGATCTGGCAAGTAGGCCGTCCAAAATTTTCCATGAAGTAATACTTCCTAAATAGTGAATTTAGTCACTCTACATCATTGTAAATACCATTTCACCTTTTTGTAACTCCATTTTTGCAAGCCGAGGAGTCCTCGACTTGAGAAGTATTAGAAGTAGCATCGTACCAATTTTCATAATTTTTAGACTTCGTTTGAGCCCCCAAATAGGCCCTAGAACCTAATTTTTAACTACGCCGGACACTAGGTCTCGACAGGGCCAAAAGCTAGTAAAAAACTATAAATAGAGCTAGAGAGCTCATTTTTGAGGTTAGATTGTAATAGAATTGAACTTGTATGAGCATTTTGGAAGTATTCTAAGAGAACTCCATTGTCTTCCTCTTTGTTCTTACTGTGTGTGTGCGTGTGTGTGTGTATGTGTGTGCATGTTTGTGTGCTTCTCACTCACGCACTTGTGCCTTCACTTGCTCGAGGTCATCATACCATCCTCACGTATTCTCGGATTGACATTAAAGGAGGTGCTACTCATCACTCAGCTACACCAAATTTTGGCACCGTTGCTGGGGATTGAGCTTTGAGGACAAGCGTGTGATGGTAAGACGTAGAGTTGTGACGTTGGCGTTGTAGGTAATTTCTTTATTTTTCTTACTTTTCTCTTTTTTTACTTCACCATCATCATCACCATCATCATCCTCACCATCTCCCACGTCCATTTCCATCATCGCAAAAATTCTAGTTTTCTTTTTATCTTATCTCCTTCCTCCTTCCATGTCCCTCATTCCACTAGTGAGAGAGAGCGAGAGAGCTGTTTGTGTGTGCTGCTTTTGCATGTTTTCTTGAGTTTTCTTGCAGGTATTATCTGTTCCATCGTCTCCCGCACGTCGCTCAGGTACGAGAAAGCTGAGAACTGTCTCTGTGTCGCAGACCCCTATCGATCGCGATCGACAGAAAAATCGCTTATTTGGTAAAACAAAGCACACCACAATGACACACAAGATGAGCACACTCTAAATCACTTAAAACAGTAAAAAAACTCCGTGTTTCTCTGTCAATCGCGACCGACACCATCGATCGCGATCGACAGCCAGGATCGACAACCTTTGTCAATCACGACCGACTAACCCTGTCAATCGCGATCGACAGACCTGTCGATCGCGACCAACAGCTCCCATGACCGACTGACTACCACGTAGGATTCAGTCAATCGCGATCGACATTGTCTATCGCGACCGACTGAAATTTGAGGACTGATACCAAAACTCGCGTTGCCACGTGTCTATCACGACGGACACATCCCCGATCGACTCAAATCACGGCAAAAATGTTGGAAAGAGTGTCGATCGCGATTGACACCATCGATCGCGATTGACAGGACTCACGACCGACTCTGTCGATCACGATTGACATTGTCAATCGCGACTAACGTGTCGATCCCGACCGACAGGCCTCGACGGACACCTCTATCAATCGCGATTGACAGGCTTTTTCGTCCAAATTTTAGGGGTTTTTGTTCCAAGTTTTTGGGGTAAATTTTAGGTATACTTATCAAGGAATTAGTGATTTGTGAGGTCCCTACACGTGTGTTTTGAGAAAAATCCTGTGAACTATTAACCTGTTTTACCCTGTTTTAACTCCAAAACCTTGTATTGTCATAACTTCCTCATACGAAATTTGTTTGCTGTGATCCTTGTTTTGTTGGGAAGCTCATGGGGACCATAGCTAGGGGGAGGACCATAGTATTTTTAAGTGGACCATAGCTAGGGGGAGGAAAACTCAGGGATCTCAAGACTTGTGTTCCATAGAGACATGGTGCAAATGGACATGTGAATTACATGAATGAAAGTGATTTTTTTTTGTGTCATTTGAATCTAAGTCTTCAGCTAACCTTGGGATTTTTATAGGTCCACTGAGAGCACTAGAAGGCATCTAAAGCAAGGGCATTCCCCAAGCTTGAGAACGGGGTTCTTGAGCACCAAAGAGCAAGGGATCTGCAAGTGAGGTTGGAATACTCTCAACTCCCTTGTTCAATTCCTAGATTAGGCTACACGTGAATAGTGCTAGAAGTAAGTCAGGGCAACGATAGGCACAAGACAAGTCAAAGACTATCTAAGAAATCAAGTTCAAGTCAAGAGATAACCTCTGTGTGACCGATAACTATAAGGGAGAAGAACTTAACATGGTACGAACAACTTAAAGTGCGGAAATTAACTTAAGTATTCCTAACGACATGATATCTGACAAGACCATAAACATGATAATCAACTAAAAAGAACCAAGTGAATGATACAAATTGATCAGCAACGAGACTGTACCTTGGGTAACAACTTGGGATTGCTCAGCTAAGCATATGAACCTTAGATCAGGACGGCACCTAGGGAGAGATAGACAAAGTCTTAGATCTTCAGAGGCTAGTGTAATGCATACTGCTAGGTCTTGGGCCTAGCAGTTGAGCCATCATTCGTACTACCCTAGCTCTGAGACTAGTGAGTCAGAGATGTCTCAAGGTATGGAGAGACCCACAGGGAGTTCAGGTGTGCCATACTTACATAGGGTAGAAGGCCCCTACAAGACGCAGCTAGAATACCTTAGGACCAACCGATTAGGTGCTAGCATCTATGAGGATGGCCTAGGAAGATCTGTGGTCCAGATCAAAAACCCAGATCAACCCATTGGACTAGAGCGTCCAGCAGTCAAATTTGAAAATGGAGCATACTTGGACAAAGAAGGAACCATATATGTAGTCACCAGCCACCCAGATAGGACAGATGAATTCGGAAATGTGATCCCAGAAACGGACTTAGGTGACCTAGAGCAAGGGAACATGGGTATAGAACCTAAGACTCCTCGAGGCAAATCAGTTCTCACTAGAATTATCACGCCAGAGTGGATTCCCCAATACAATAAAAGCATAGATCTACTCTTAAACCGAGAGACCGATGAAGCCTTTTGGAGGTATAAGCCTAATCAGCCTAATAAGATAGGAACGACCACAATCTACGAGTTCAAAGATCTTGATAGCCTAGGCAAAGTGACCTATCAAGATCACACTTCAGAAGGATCTTTATGGTCATAGAGCATGGTAGGCATGCCTACACTTGGAAGGGTGAATTTGTTTTCCCCCAACCAAGATCTAATGTCTCATATGGCCACCCAGGAGCTGGAACATCCCAAGCTCATGGAGCTCCAAGAGACAAGAATAGAGAAAGACTTGAGGTATGTTTTTCCAACCCAATAGGAAGAGAACAAATGCAAGCAGAGACGGATAGAGAAGAAACGGAGAGAACTAGAGTTCCAAGGAACCTAAGAAATGCTGATGATTTTCCTTTGCCAAGGCCGAGGGAACACACCAGAACCTTGAGACCTACACAGCTAGCTAAGTCCATGAAGAATTACTTCGATGGCACGGGCAACCCATATGCTCATGTGGCTGAGTTTAGGCAAGTATTGAGAGCTGAGCAAGTTGAGGACCTATTCACACAATACAATGCCTTTGGTCTAACCCTAAGGAACACAGCCCTTACGTGGTTTCAACCACTGATGAGACACTTCAGGAACATAGACGAACTTCTAGAGGCATTCATTACTGAATTTTCCAAAAGTGGCATAAGGCATAACACTTCCTCACTGATTCATAGCTTCAGGAAGACCCCTCAAGAGACCGTGAGACTTGCAGGAAGAAGATTTAGAAAATATCTAGAGAGATGTCCTGTTTCTAAGTTACCCACTCCAGCCAAACAAGTGGCTTTATTCTTGGATGGATTGCTAAGTACCAAATTGAGATCATATGTGTATTTGAAGGACCCTAGGACCATAGAAGAATGTGTACGCATGTGCATTGACATTGAAGATAACGTAGGGGAGGAATTAGATCTTTCAAAAATCTACAGAGATTCAGATAGTTCTACCAGCCTCTCTTCCTCGCAATCCACCTCTATTGAGGAACTTGCTGAGAAGGTAGCTAAAAAACTAGGTGTCTCTAGCAAATAAATCCAATCCTAATAGCCAGTACTGCACCATAGAAAGGAAATACACTAATCACACTGTGCAAGATTGCCCATACAATAAGCAAGCGGTTAGGCAAACCTACCCTTAGCCCTATCCACAACAGGGAAGATACCAGAACGAGTACCCTCCACAGCAATATGGTAGGCCACAACAACCGTATCAACAACCCTACCAAAACCAACAAAGGCCTCAGCCTGTGTTAGCTCAGTAAACTCCTACCCCAACCAATGTGATTCCCATAAAGTACGCAGCTATAGAAGAGAACTTCAATAGAGCCCTTGTGCTAGTGACATCACTGCTTTCAGAAAGTGACCCAAGTGACCATAGCTTCGACTCCACTCATATTGATAGTCCCCAAGCATACTACATGTAGTCACCTGAGCATAATGAGGCCTATTATTATGAAGAACCGAGTGAACCAAGTTGGGAGCCAGAGTATACCAATATCATGTACACCAATCCCAACTCGCGGCCCCAACCTAGGCAGGTAAGACCATCATTCCCTAGAGGGCCATGCTACCAGTGTCAGGGAGATCACCTCATTAGTGATTGCCCAATGCCTACCCCCACACAACCCCAATCTGTATCCATTCAAGGCTTTTGTCAAGATTGCAGAAAGGAGCACCTCTTACGAGACTGCCCAAAGAACCCACAGAATGTAACAAAAATTACTTCCATCAATGTGATTGGGTTAGTTGTAGACTCTTCAGGGAGTGTGACTTCCACTACACCAGTGCAAGTGGTCACTAGAGCTCAAGCCTGGTAGGAGAACCAAAGTTTAGTCCACGAAAAAAGCGCTGAGGTTAGTGAAACTGAGAGCACGTCCAAGAAGAGAACTAGAGCTTGGAGAGATAGCCGAGAAAGAATGAAAAGGAAATGTGCCAAGAAGATGAGCGAATTGGAGGAAAGCCTAAGAGAAACGAGAGCCAAGATGATTGAACTTACATCTCAACCTCCCTCTCACACTACTCCGCCACCATCATTCCCAGATCTGTCCAATCCACAACCTTCTAATCCGCCTCATACGACCCCACCACCCCCTAGAGTAGGATCAGTATTAGCAGATCCCACTCCTGAGGACCTAAATATGATGCTCAAAGCATATCAGGCCAGAATCCAAGAAGGGCCAAACGTAACCGATCATGAAAAGTGTTACCCTAGAGCAGAACTAGAGCTTGAACGAACCAAAATTTGTGCTAAGATGGTGGAATTGGCTCAAACCATGTTTGAAGCCAGTCGCCTCTTTAACATCTCTAGTTCAGCTAAGACGCAGTTGCACTTTGATGGACTGCTAGAAAGATTGGAGAGGCTAATTGCACAATCCGAAAAGGAACCCAACCCTCCAAATAAGGGCAAGGCAAGTGAAAGAGCAAGCCTCCCCGCCCACGAAGCTTATGTGCCTAATTCCATAGAGCCAGACACCTCTTCTTCTATGAATAGGTACACACCAGAATTCCTATGAGAGATTCAAGAAGAAAAATGGGCAAAAGAGAGTGAAGTCCCTCCTCCCATTGAACTTGTGGATGACGCGCATGATCAATTCCCACAAGATATTCCCTCCATTTATGAAGAGCAGGAGAGTAACCAATCTCAGGAAAGATTAGAATTTGAGTCTAATTATTTACATGAATTACCCCACTTCACAGGCCCATGGGAAGCTAAGTCTACTTGTATGAGAGCACCCACGGTCATGGTAGGAAACGAAGACTCAATCATACTTAGGAATAAGGAGGTAGTAAAAAAACACTAAAGTGCAGTGCAATCTCACTTTAGAAGAGCTACTCAAATTTAGACTGGAACTATGGAAACATGTAGCCAAGCAAGTACCAGAGGTAGCTGAACCACGTTCCCAGGTAGGTTCTCATAGAACAGTGCCAAAGATACCTTTGGACAAGATAGGAGACATGAGTGAAGGAGAAGAAGGAAACACCTATCTTCCCATCACCCATCAAGGATACACAACCAAGGCAATTCTGGACTCAGGTGCAGGAGTTGCAATTGCTACCACTTCCCTATGGAAGCGACGGGGCAAGCCAGCACTCAGGCCCACGAGGATGAAATTGCATATGGCGGATGGTCACAATGAAATTGCAGACGCCCCCCTCGATCAGGAAAACAAATGAATGTATTAGTATCAGAACCACAGGGCACCACATCCACAACCACGGGCACAGCTCATACCATTCATGACACTGAGGAAGCCCATACATCCAGTGCACCCCCATCACCCCCCTCACCCCCTCTCCCTCCAACTCCACCACCTTCACCTCCCACTACCAGTGAAACCACTATTGTCAGCGCCTCAGGGTCCACTTCCCATACCGAAGCACAAACCGTCAGTCAACCCGCACAACCTGCACAACCTATCACCACCCCTCTTGTATACACTACCACTGACACTGTAATTCTAACTGTAGCGATCGAAAACCCCGTTCCCCCGATCACACTTCTTGGCAGTTCATACTCACAACTACACACACCAATTTACACCTTCACCACCATCACCGCACCGAATTCCCATGTTCACAATCACTCCCACGATTGCATCCATTGATTTCATGGACATATCACCCACCTCCGCACCTCTCCCTCCCCCCATACATCCACAATCTCCCATTTCCCCACCACCAACTTCGCCCTTTTCAAGCACAACATACACGCTCCCACTCCCTTTTCCCTTCCCTTCTGCATTCAACACCTTTCCCGCATGCACTCCCATTAATAATGTATTTAATAATATGTACCAATGTATGTCTCAACTACAAGAGCATTACCAGCACCTAGACGCACAGCATACAAGCCTCTTCAGAGACCATGAAACACTCCAAGCAAGATTCATTGATTTAGAGAAGGAGAAGCAGCTATTACAACAGCAATATACTACATTGCAAGCACAACATGATCAATTAGTTGCCAATCCACCCCAGTCAGATATTAAAGAAAAACAACAACTCGATGACATGTTACATGCCTAGATAACGGACAATCTCAAGCTTCGACGCAACCTCGCCTTATTACGGAAGCACATGTCCGCAGCACTTGAAGAAAACAAATGACTACAGAAACAGAACGAGGAAAACCTGGAAGCAGCAATGGAGGGTTCACCGCAGGAAATCAACCCAAAGAAATTCAAGACTATCCCATCTAAAAATATGCAAATCGTCTTGGAAACCCATGCCGACCTCCTGGAAGCCCACGCAGCATTAGAAAGAGAAAGAGATGACCTACTAAAGCAACTGGCAACTCAACAGCAGTCACCAAGCAAAGTCACAACCGCAGCTGACACATCTAAAGAAGTCGCAGAACTCAAAACAGAACTAGAAGAACTACGAAATAAAGTTCTGCAATACGAGTGTCAACCCTCTCCCGTGGTGGAACCGAAACCTGAAGACTTAATGCCAATTGAAGTGGAAGAGACTTTTGAAGACCCATATGTTCCCATGCCAGCACCCGGAGGTAAGCAAACAGAAGAAGGAATGGACACGATTGAGATCGAAGCCCCTAAATGGATGTAGAGGCTAGAAAAGGTTGCTGCAACCCATGATGAGAGAGTCGGAGTGCAGATAGCATCTATGTCTCGATTGGAAGAAGTGGTCATTAAATCAGATTACTTTAGAAACCTCTCCCATCATCGGTGGATTGGCACATCCGATGATTTGTATGCTCCATTCTGTGTCTTAATGGCAGATTATAATGTTGAAATCAAGTAGAGCACAACGAAGGAACCAACCTCAGCGACAAAGTTTGCACCAGAAGACATCCCTACCAGTGCCACGCATGGGAATATCTTTCAACCTACCTGGAGGATCCGTCTGCTTGAAACCTACCCTGAGATGGTACGCACCTAGAATAACATGACTTTATATATCAAGTATAATCCCTACTACTGCCCTCTCTTTCGAAGAAGGTCTTGGCCAGAGTACAAAAAAACAGTACTGACAATCAAAGGATGTGAAAAATGGCTCAATTATGTCTACTTAGCCC
Source organism: Ceratopteris richardii (assembly GCA_020310875.1). Lineage (NCBI taxonomy): Eukaryota > Viridiplantae > Streptophyta > Polypodiopsida > Polypodiales > Pteridaceae > Ceratopteris > Ceratopteris richardii. Next base: position 37,211,239 of record CM035411.1, on the reverse strand, counting down.
CACCTAAAGGCCAAACCACATTAGCATACATGATTTTGACGATTCGGCATTGGGGAGTCAGGTTCAAGAATGTCCCAGATGTCATGGCACAGATGTGCCTCAAAATTTTTGAGCTCATGCAGGTCACATTCAGGACATTTAAGAATATCAAAGAACCTCATCTTTCAGCTCTTGTATTTAATGAAGGGAATCACGACCTTGTCTACGATATGAGCACCACACCATCCATTAACGTCGTATATGCATGGCATGCTCGTATAAAGTATCTACCTGCCTGCTTCAAACAGACGTTTGAAGAAATGTTCATCACAGGGTTCTGGGAATATCATTGAGAGATATTCATTCCTAGACCATCTCATCTATTACAGTTATTTGCGGTGGAACAAGCTCTACATTCAGAAAAGCTACATATGCCACATCCAGAAGTTCCAGGGCCAGTAGACTGGGATGCCCTACTCACTGATTTGGCCAAAGGGTTGAGAATAGCAGAACATCATTTAGCCACAGACGTTGTGGAGTACTACATCCAACGACCCACTCAACAAGGGTCTGTCAGAGACAACAGACGCGAGAGAGGGGGGGGAGTTGGCAGTAGTCATGGCAGTAGTCAAGGTACACAAGGACTCACAAGACAAGGAAGTCAAAGAAGGGATTCAGAGCGAAGAGAAAGCACCAGCAGACAAAGTAGTCAACGAAGATCTGGCAAGTAGGCCGTCCAAAATTTTCCATGAAGTAATACTTCCTAAATAGTGAATTTAGTCACTCTACATCATTTCCCCCTTTTTTTAACTCCATTTTGTGCAATCCGAGGAGTCGTCTATCTTGAGAAGTATTAGAAGTAGCATCGTACCAATTTTCATAATTTTTAGACTTCGTTTGAGCCCCCAAATAGGCCCTAGAACCTAATTTTTAACTAGGGTGGACACTAGGTCTGAACAGGGCCAAAAGCTAGTAAAAAACTATAAATAGAGCTAGAGAGCTCATTTTTGAGGTTAGATCGTAATAGAATTGAACTTGTATGAGCATTTTGGAAGTAGTCTAAGAGAACTCCATTGTCTTCCTCTTTGTTCTTACTATGTGTGCTCGTGTGTGTATGTGTGTGCATGTTTGTGTGCTTCTCACTCACGCACTTGTGCCTTCACTTGCTCGAGGTCATCATACCATCCTTACGTCTTCCCAGATTGACATTAAAGGAGGTGCTACTCATCACTGAGCTACAACTAAGTAGAAAAATTAGGGTTTTTTCCCTAAATGGATTCTCGACTGATGTGACATTGTTTTCCAACAAATGAGAACATGAAGCATGTTATAGAAACATCTCATTGTTTTTCGACTCTTGAAGAGCTAGAAATATGTTGACAAAATACTTCTAATTCCCATATTCTCCTATTTTCACTTGATGAATATGCTTTAATTCAAGAATATGTTTAAAAATTCTACAAAAGTTGGACATGTATTTACTAATGAATCAAGTTAGATGCTAGTGGTTTTCTTCTTCCAACAAAAAAAGAAATTTTTTTGAAGATTATTCAAGAACACGGTAAAGTTAGAGCCTATAGAATTATGATATGCATATCCTAGGATTTTTTCCCCAATGATTATTTCTCACTTCACATATTCCTTGAAAACTGCATGCTATTCCTCTACCTAAATCTCACCTCCTCGAAAAACAAAGCTTAATTTTATAAATGAAACTATATACATCCGAAGAAGATACAAGAGGAAGATTGGGTCTTAGTTTATGATAGCTAGTTTGATACTCAATATGATATGAGGATAAAATTAATGAGATGATGGTTTGGTCCATACATAGTTTTTAAAGTGAAGGCTAATAATAATATGTTTTGATGGAAGTGGATAATACTTTTTTTAAAGTTCCTTTTGCAGGGAAAAGAATAAAGTTATTCAAACGATGAGAAGGTAATCATTATGAAGATTTTGAAGAGATATTGGAATCTCCATCAAATGAAAAACTTATGGATGAGCATGAAAAAACTGATGATACATTGTCTAATGAGGAATAAAACGTTTGTTTTTGCATTACATCATGTTTATGAAATATGATTAATTATATTTTTGAGTTTGATACACGGAAATATCTTGCAAATTATGAATAGGTACCAAAGATGATCTATGAAGGGTTCATGTGCAAACAAATGTTTTGTACGACTTTATGAAAGAACCTATAGTGAGGAAGCTAAGTAAAAAAAAAGTATTTTTTGGTATTAATGCTTGATGATTCTATGAAACAAGAAAAATTCTTGGAGGACCTTCTTTAGAAATCTATGTGTGAAGATAGAGAAACTCTATAGAGTTTGAGTGAATTAAGAGACTTGTTTGATTTATGAGTGATAATTGAGTATTGAGTTTAATGCATCTTTAGTCTTCTTTTTCTACTCTTCATTATTTGCACCATATCGATTCTATTTTGCATGTAGAGTATGCATAAACCAATGTATTTAGACATATGCTTATTTCTTTAAATGCACAATCTACTTGCACTTGTAAACAAAAAAAAGATGACATCCAATTTAAAAAAAACATCAAAAACTCTAAATCTCCTCATCATCGACATCCTCATACCCCTTATGCACCATAATTATTTGAAAAATGCACTTAAGGTATGCATGATAGGATCTCTCTACATGAACTTGGATCAAGACAGGTTTTGAGCTTTACCTATGCACTTTGAGTGATAAAAACCTTTACCTATGCACTTTGAGTGATGGAACGTAGTTATATATATACAGATCAAACGTATGAAAGTGATGCTTTGTCATGGAATTCCAAAAAGCTTGTTTTTTGCACAATATTTTGATCATGCATCCCAAAGTATGCAATTAATAGGGCTACATCATATAGCCTTGCATCAAAACTTTTCTTATCTTCCCATAAACTTGAAAAATGATTTCAAATTCAATGTTCCCATGAAATTTCAATTTATCTTTGAAACTAAAAGTGATTTTAAGGATTGGCCCATATAACTCGATATGCAGGTTTAGTAGAGGCAAGATTCACATCTCTACATTTGCAAAACTAAAACTGATAAAATGTGCAAATACAAGGTTAGCACAATATACTTGATATTAATTTGAGCTATGTAGAAAATTTGAGGATCATATTTTATTTTGCTTTATCCTTTGCAAATAGGGAGACCTTATATTTGTGTACCATACGTGTGTGTACACACTACGTTATGTACATGTGAACTCTCGTATACAACCATGTGAACCTACATTGTGAGTTTGCAAAGTGTGAAAACACTTAATTCAAGAGCAAAAGAATTAAAACATTATAATAATCAAAACAATATCAAACGAAACAAAAGAAAGCAAACAAAACGTAAAGCAAAACTTACAAGATTACCAAAAGAAAAAAAACAAAAAAACTTACGATCAAGAAAACGAACACATGCTTTTAGCTTTTCCTAAAAAGCAATCAATTGAACGTTCTAAATACTAAATAAAGAGGGCTCTCATCACTTGTTGGCATCACTTATCATCTCATCAATCAAGAAAGATCAACAAGGAGGAGCTCTAGAATGAACAAATGGAGGAGAGGAAGATTTGGAGGAGTTGAAGGACTGGTCCAACTTTATGAAGAGGAGGCTATCTACTCATCTATGGTGATGGAGGTGGCTCTACACACATGCTTGGTGGAGGTGGCTCTACACACATGATGAAGCATTGATGAAATTTATGAAGCAATGTTATGATCACTGATGAATTGGTAACATGTATTTTCTCTCATTATATTCAATTAGAATTGTATGAACACTTATTATGAATCAATGTCTTTCTCCCATATGATGATATGTTGTGTAAGTGATTTAATAAATTTCCATTTAAGTTAAATATTCTCTTTCAGTCTCCATTCTACCACCTGAGCTTGCTTGAAGCACCTTGCATGCACCATTGGTCTTGGCAGTTGAACTGATCCACCAATCATGCATCATCTTCTCGGCACTGTGTGCATGTCCTTGGCTACTACCCACAGTATGCCTATACTAAGATCTAAAGGAGGACCTACACATGAGGAGATAGATAGACTCATATTTTGGTGTGCAATGGATGCTCAAGCAATGTCATACATACCAGACTCAATATTTGACTTTTTGATGCCACATATTAGAGACTCGAGATGCACTTGAGATCTTCTTTTTTGCTAGTATTAGAACAAGGAAGAACCATCTATGGAATGAGTTCAACCAAAGGAAGAACACACCAAAATAACCTATCATTGAGTTTTTTATTAAGGTCAAGGAGGTTGCAGATCAGTAAGCATCCATTAGAGAGTTGATTGAAGAAAAAGCCATCATGGGATAGATTCTAAATAGAAAAAGAGCTAATATGCATTGGTAGTCTTTCACCATATCTTATGACCTCATCATGGATGTACAAACTCAAACTTTCAACATATCCGTTGGAGTTGCAACTCTTCAACCAAGAGGTCAATAATAATTTGAAGGATGGTAACTCTTTTAAAGGTAATTCATTATTGCTCTTTATGGAGATAAGAAATATGAGAAGCAGAAAGGGAAGAAGAAAGAAAATGATGAAGAAGAGATTTCCAAAGCCAACTATGCAAGGAAGAGCAAGTGGAAAGGGAAGAAGACGGGAGAAAAGTATAATAAATCAAAAGGTCAAAATGATCAGCCTTGAGCCATTTTTAATAAGTCCAACTATACCACTCAGAATCGCTTGTTCAATGGAATGAAAAAAAAGGAGGCCAAAGAGATGGATTTGGCAACACTAGAGGTAGAGGTGGACACAACTTCAACAACAAAAAAAGAACTCACAATAAAAGGGACTTCAACAATTTCTCTCAAAATCAATCGCATGAAGATGGATTACTTGTAACCAATTGGAGTCACAAAGAAGGTAGAGAATATGATCATTTTATCTACATAGATTTAGGATGTTAATACCATTTTGTAGGAACATTGCTCTTCTAGTTGACTTGGGAAGTCCAAAGCAAAGACATGAACTACAAAGAAGGGATGACACAAAGCAGAATGTGGAGATTATTGATAATGTCAAAGCTTTCAATGGCAAGAAAAACATTATGAGTAATAGTATGCTTATAGATGTTCAATATATTACCTTCTGGACTCCTTGATTTCATTGCTCATATGATCTTAACTAATCCATATTCTGATTCCTCTCTAGTAATTGCAAAGGGGTTTTGTTTTCTCCTTTGATGTACTTCGAGTAGCCTCTTCCCAACAAGAAAATCATCATTTTGAATCTTGAAGCATGAAATTTATTCTTCTGCCACTTATGGATCACAAGTTGAATCATTCCATCAACGTTATTCGTTTCTCCAACAATTTACAATACGAAGAGACACTAGAAGCAATACCTATTTTGAACACTGACAAACTATAACCTGATAGGTTGTTCTAAAAAAAAACACAGTCTTAATGTATCAATACTACATAGAATCGCTTGAAATTGTGGATGTGAACAAGTGTGTTGGAAATAAAGTCATGAACTAGTTATGGGAAGTACATATTTTACTTCTTCGATATAGAGTTCCACGGAGGAATGGACCTCACAAATATTTTTCTACAACTCAAGGAATACACAAGATATAAGTTTGAAGACTAAGCTAAGTCTAGTGGTTAGATTATTCTCTCAAAAGACCGTAAACTTGAAGGTTAAAAACTACTTATGTTCTTGAAAACTTATATGGTTTCTTCTAAGGTTCAAACCTTGAAGAAAGTTCTTATCATAAAAAAAGCTCAAGTCTTTAGAATTTTACACATTGTTTTGTCTCTAATCCAAGGTCTTCATTTAAGAAATCATGAGTTCAAGCAACAAACATTATGTAATTGTGCAAAATTTGGGCTTAGTGATCTAAAACATCGATTTTTTATCCAAATTTAATTTGATATGTGGTAAGGGAAAGTTTAAGGACCTATGACACATGCGTATCCATAACAAGAAAGTGATTCTTATTTGGCGATATAGGGCATTTGGACGAATGTGAAAGCTCGTAGAATTTACAATGCTCCCTTGTGGTGTAAGCATTGTGCTAGAGGCTTGAAAGTCTTGGGTCAACACTTTTACTCATTGCATATGATCTTCTTGACTTGAAAATGCCTCAAGAGGCTCCTTTACTTCTCATGAAGTTAATTGCAAGGGAGTTCTACTTCTTGAAGCAATGGATTGTTTGTATAATCTCTAGAAGGCCATTAGGAGTGAGGCCCTTTGAAATATTTGGAAGGAAATATTTGGGGTCATCTTCCACAAGCCTCGTAGAGAGTGGTCGATTTAGAAATCCTTAGGCTGTCTAGGTAGAAAAATCCAAAATTTGAAGGAATGCCCTCCCCTTTTAGGCACACATCTTGTTCATTCTGTAGAACAAGATAGAGCACTCATAGAATTACATAATGTCATTTTGTAGAACAAGATAGGGCACTCATAGAATTACATAAATGTTTTTATCTAAGATGTTCTCACATCGTTCTAGTCATTTAACGTCTAGAAATAAGGTACCTTGCTGCATGCATCACGCTGTTTTGAAAAAGCCTTAGTAGAAATGAAACCTTGCAATATTTAAGTTCCTAGACGTCTAAATCGCCTTGTTTACAATCGATCTTTCCAAATATAAATGATTGCAAATCGCTAACATAAGAATTGGATATATTTCACAATTGGAGGAAACTCTAACTGATTGGACATTTCACTAATCTTTCTATCTATTTTCCAAGGGCGAGAATACCTCACGAATGCTTGTGGAAATATTTCTTTTGACAAATTAGTCCAAGAGTTTGTGTAAATATTTTCATAATTTTTTTATATACCCTTGGAAAAATTTCATTATCTTCATAACAATAGTTCTTATTACTAGCTTTTGCATTAAAACGTATATGGAAGTATTCCTTTTAGATGTCTCCAAAGCAACACTAGAATATTCCCTATAACACATGACTAGACAAAAGATTGCGACAACTTATTTCGTATAACAAGTTAGCCTACACAAGAGAATCAAATACAGTTTTTCACAACTATGAGTACAAGTCCCATAACCCAAAACTACAATGGGTATGATTGACAAGAAGAGATAAATAAATAGAACACCGCACACTCATGACTGTAGGTATGAAAAAAAATACCATCATTACATGATCTCCTTTGATTGAGATGAACAAGACTTAGGCAAGAACTAGATATGATATCGAAGTCCAATATTATAAGCTGACTAGACAAGATGACAAAATAGGATGACTAGGAGCTAGATTACATAAGATTAGAAAAACGACATGTGATGAAGTAAGGCCTCAATCATCATGCAATTCCATGGTTATTAGTTTCCATGATATCACCTCCCATCAAGTGATGTGATGCACAAGGAGCTATTATGTTTTATAATTTAAGACTAATTCGTCCTTCTTGTGAAATATCTTGATCTTGATTGGTGATCTTTTAAGTTTTTCTTCATGTTTCGAGGTACAAGCACTAAATTGGTGTTCTTTGGAATGAATAAGATATCGAAATCTTCCATAAGAGATGATCAAATCTAGAACACGTCTAACTAAAACGTTTTTGTGATGTTTGATCTTGATAGGTAGGAAATGATCACATAGTCACCCACTCAATGTTCAAGTGTGATATGGTTCTAACATTGGTACATGGAAAATGTTATCATTCTCATGAGAGAAAATAAGCCCAAAGCTTTGTGAAAAGCTTTAAACATTTCTCTAGGTAGAGCCTTTGTGAAAAGATCTACAACATTATTGTGTGTGTTCACATAAGACAAACTAATCTCCCTAACAGACAATCTCTCCCTCACATACTGATAGTGCACATCAATGTTCTTTCTATAAGCATGGAACAAATAGATCATCAGAACTACCAATGCACTCTAATTCTGAGTGAAGATGGTGGTGGCAAAAGGCTAACGAACACCTCAATTAACCAAAAAGTCATTTGAGCCAAAAGCACTAAATAAGTTATGAAAGCTTCCCTATATTGACCCTCATAACTAAAAGTGGCCACATTAGGCTACCTTTTGCTCAATAAAAATATGCATGAGATACCAAGAATGAAGTAGAAACCAATAGTCATTACATGATTCTCAAAGCTCCGAGTTGAGTTTGAGTTCTTAAACTTGAAAAAATGGTGGTAGTGACCGCCCCTGGGATAAAACAATCAAAGTATCCGAATACCAATCAAATTGCAAAAGCGGAACTTAACCACCTAACATTGCATCACACAAAGGAAATGCCTCAACCTCCTCATCAAAGAGATTGGAAATTGAATATTAGGTTGAGTTATGTATAAATAAATCAAGCATCCAAAAGCTTTCTAAAAGATAAAAGCATCAATAGTATCTTCAACATCATGAAGAGTTAATTGTAAACCTGTTTCCCTGGGAGTAGCAATTGGTTGGCAATCTTCAAGGCCAAAACACTAAAATAATATGCCCCAAATATTTATTTTGACACAAAACTATTCCCCCATCAAGTTGCATAAAGTGAATGCCCAAATAATGATGCAAATGCCCTAAGTGTAACATCTCAAGGCTTGCATGAAAATAAGCCTTAAATTCAGCAATATGTTTCTCATTGGGACAAGTGAGCAGGATGTCATCAACATATACAACAATGATGAGAAGTGCATCATCTACTCACTTAACATATTAGATTCTCTTCGGTTGGATTGCTATAAGAACCATGTGCAGGCAAGTAGGAATGTATCTTTTCATACCAAGCACATGGTGCTTGCTTTAAACCATACAATCCCTTTTACAATTTGGAGACTTTATTTTCATGCCTTTTTTGTACAAAACCACACGGCTCAAATACAAACACCTTTTCATGTAAGTCACCATGTGGAAATGTATTTTTGATGTCCAAATCATGTACATTGTAACCAGGAGAATTAGCAAGCGAAAAAAATGCTAAGAACAATCATCATTCGGCATGTGGGAGCAAAGGTCTCATCAAAATCAATGAATCTTTCTAGAGTGTAACCTTTGGCAACAAGCATCCTCTTATACCTTTCAATTGTTCCATGAGACTTATGTTTCAACGTGTATGCTTATTTATTATGCTCTAGATGAAGTGTCGACCTACTTTGATATCAATTATTGAAGTTTGAGCTCTATAGAAGCATGCAAATAGCATAATGAAGAAAAACAAGCTTGGAGCACAACACATACTACTGAATGTATTACCACTAGAATGTACAAGGATAAGTGACCCATTAGGGTTATAGGTGTATATACAAACTGGGGGGAAAAAACATCCTAAAGATGGAAAAAAGTGCCCCAATGGTCCTGGTGTGTTCACACACATTACTACCTCAATATATCAATAGTAATGTTTGTGGTTGTATGCAGACATCTTCTTTTGAGAACTACCTTTACCTTGTGACTTTAATTGATGATTTATCCAAGCATGCATGGGCATATCCATTGAAAACATTGTTCGAAGTGTTTATTTGCTTCCAAGATTTTCTAGTTATGGGTGAAATCTGTCAGCATGATAATTGGGAAACTGCTATTCTAATCGAAAGGGGAATACATGTCCTTTTATTTTAATGCATTTTTGGAAAATTGTATGGCCAGAAGTAAGGTTTTAGGCCATAGCTTCTTGCCCGCGGCTATTATGTGTGCAACATATGTACTTAAGTGGTGTCACACCAATGCACTGTAGTAGATCACTCCATATGAAGCTTGGCATAATTGCAAACCATTTGTTGCTCATCTACATATCTTTGGATGCTTGGTATATACATTACTACCTCAAAAATGATACAAGAAATTGGATGATAAAGTAGTGAAACTCTGAAATAGAAGGTTAATTTTTGAAATCACTGACATGTTACACAGAGCTTGCTTAATCATGATGTTGTTTTTGTGGAAGAAGCAACTCTGCCATTACTTCATGTACAAAGGAGAGTTTATTAAGCTCTAGAGATATTTATGATACGTTTTTGCCCTTTTTATTAGGTGGAGAATGAAACGCATGTCTAAATGGTAGTTTCTCAACCTTTAAAAGTTTCAAATATTAATCCAGATCATCCTTTTTTGTATGTAGATTTACATGAAGCACATTTTTTATGAGACGATTGTCACAAGGGAGGCAAAACTATGACCAAAGGTGTGGTACAAAACTTGAGATACACAAAATAGATGCATCCCCTTTAGGCTCTCATGGTCAGTCATTTGCATCAATTTGCTATGCAATGATTGTCTCTAGTCTTTGTGATGAAAATGAGCCTCTACCTTTTGATGAAGCACCAAATTAAGAAAATTTCATGTTTTCTAGGCATTAAGAATATGATGCTATACTGAAGAATGTTACTTCTTCTTTACGTGATTTGCCTCAATGAAAAAACGTCCGAAAGGGCATTTATGTTCAACTTTTTGAGATACATACTCTTTTTTGCATCAAGGTATTTTAATCATTGGCCATGGCTAAAAGCAGTGATGTATTCCATATGTTCGCTATTGAGGGTACTTTGGATAATACCAACCACCCATTATGGTCTTGTATGGTGCTTCATGTGTTGGTTGCAAAAGGACTTGGGAATATTATGCAGGGTGTTGAAAAACATCCTATTGCACCTACAAACACACTTGTTGAAGGTGATGTAGACCACATTGAAGATGATGGTGTTCTTCATTTTCCTATTCGTGTTGTAGTTCCTATTGCACCCACTATAGAGGATGGTACAGATGCTCAAGCACATGCATTGATAGCCATGTCTATCAAACGTGGTATTACTTCTCACATTCACTCTTGTAGAGTAGCTAGGGATGCTTGGGATACACTTACCACTTCATACGAGGCAAGGAATGAGGCTCGTGTTGGTTACCTCCGAAAGAATTTGGAGAGTGATCACATGGATGAAAGATATTCCATGGATAGTTTTTTGACAACGATCAAAGATTTTAGATAATAGTTGATTTCTACTCATGAAGTCCTACCTGACAGTTCACTTGTAAAGATTGTTCTAAATGGTCTTCCCAATTCATATCAAAGTTTTGATTCTATTCTTTGTTTCATGATGAAAGTCAATACAAATGCCGTAATATTTGAGGAGTTAGTCTATCACATGATATATTATGGGTAGAGGAATAAAAGAGAGAGCCTCTATTTTCTAGAGGTGGAGTCTCATTAACTAAAAAGAACTTCTGACGCTTAGTGGCAAAGAGGTTTTACATCATGTACATCTCTATATTCGATCGTCCTGAGAGCAGCCTTGCACGAGAGCATCCATGGCTAGCAAAAGAATTTGTTATATAGTCTCTATTTTGTTGCAAAAAGATGACTCTAGGAAAAATAGGTCCATTATGCTGGTTGCGGATCAAGCTTTTTAGACTAAAAAGAGAAAAGGTAAATGGATCTCTTCTATTAGTAGGCAGAAATCTACTAATTTTGCATGACCAAAGAAGGATGACAGAGACAAAAAGAAAATTGAAAAACAAAAATTGTTTTGCAAATACTATAAAGGAAATTATCATGCCATAAAGAGTTGTCCAAGACTAGGTGCTAAAGAGGCAAGGAAGAAAGAGAATGGAATGGTTGATGTAGAGGCCTCCACACCCAAAAAAAAGTCTACTAATTTTGTGCATAATGAAGAATGGGGATTTACCACTATTTGCAATTACCACCCATCTTCTCATGAATAGTGCATGTCTACACTAGTTTGAAATGCTTGGTACTTTGATAGTGGGACCACCAAACATATTACCTCGCAGCATAGTTTCTTCACTTCACTCGAGCCTACCCCTATAGGGAATTCTATCACATGTGCCAACAACCACTCTTATCCTTTGATGGGAGTTGGTAAGATTATTTTGACTACTGCTCATGGTAATTCTTTTACATTGTTAGATGCTTTGCTTCTGCTGGGGATCAAGAAGAATCTCTTGTTAGTTTTAGCTTTAGCCAAGATTGGCTTAGCTATGAACTTTATCCATGATAAATGTACACTACATGATATTTCAAATGGTGATGTCATTATTGCTTCTAGCACTTAATGTTGTGGGCTTTATAAGCTCATAGACTATGAAAAAAATTATGAATGATTCATTATGTGCAGCATGTGATTCTCAGGCTTTGTGAGATGTAAAGCTTTGGCATGCACACTTTGTTCATCTAAGTTTTGCTAGTTTTCTATGACTCCAAAAATCTCGAATGATATCCTCTCTACCCAAACTTGAGTCACTTGTTAAACATGTCTCTGAAGGCTATATTTTGGGCAAAATGTAGTATTCCATGTTCCGAAAAGATGGTTCGATTCAAGCTACGTTGAATTTGCACATTCTTCAGAGTGATGTTTGTGGTCCTATGCAAACACCCTCTTTTGGAAGCTATCCATACTTTGTGACTTTCATTGATGTTTTTTCTAGCCATGCATGGGTATATCCATTGAAAGAATAGTTTGAAGTGTTTATGTGCTTCAAACACTTTTTGGTTTTGGCTAAAACTATGTAAAATGGGCACCCTCTATTTTGATCGTGGGGGGAATATATATCTTCTAACTTTAATGCATTTCTGGTTGAATGTGAAATAAATCATCAATTTATAGTGCCATATATACCTCAACAAAATGGAGTTCCTAGAAGGAGTAACATGTCACTCATGTAGATGGCGAGGTGTATGCTCAAGGGTTAGGCTTTCCCACATAGTTTTTGGCTTGAGGTCGTTATGTGTGCAATATATGTATTCAATAGGTGTCCCACTAAAGCATTGCATTCTATCACTCCATATAAGGCTTGGCATCGTTATAAGCCATCTCTTGCTCACTTGCAAGTTTTTGGTTGTCTAGCTTATGCATTAGTTCCTGAACAATAACGTAGGAAATTGGATGATAAAGCAACAAAATGTATTTTTGTTGAGTACTATTCTAAAGGAAAGGCTATCATTTGTATCATCCGTAGACTAAACACATTTTGGTTAGCAGTAATGTTATTTTTGTAGAAGATGCTGTTCAACCATTACTTTCATGTACTTGGAAGACATCAATTAGCTCCAAAGACATTTATGACACTTTCCTGCCTCTTTTTAGAGGTGGACAATCTAGTGCTGGTCCTAATGAGGCAACGTCTCATCCTTTACATGTTTCATATGATGATGCGGATCATTCCATTTTTTATGCAGACTTACATGATGCACTTCTTGATTAGAGAGCATATATTAAGGAGGCAAAGATTATGACAAAATGACTGGTGCAAAATTTACATGATAACAAATTAGATGCACCTCTCTCATATCATACTAGTTTAGGCTTTCGTAGTGCCTCTTTTGCAGTATAATGCTATGCTATGGCTGCCTCTAGTCTATGTGATGAGAATGAGCCTATTTCGTTTGATGAAGCACAAAATTCTTAAAATTGAATGGTTGCTATGCAATTAGAAAATGATGTTATCATGAAAAATGGTATCTAGTCTTTATGTGACTTGCCTCCTGGCAAGAAGGCCATTGGCACTAAGTGGGTATACAAGATAAAGCCTAAGCATTATCGAGAAGGAGGCAAGGAAGGGAGAGCGGCGAGGGATTGGATTAGGCCCCGATGTTGGTCGTACTCCCTGTTCGATGAGCGATGTATGTGCACTAGGCGCCTCGCCCTTGGTATGGTGACTCATATCGCACGTCGTATGCACGCACCTCAGAAGAGAAAGTGAAAGCGAATGGTCGCGCTAGTGGAACGTAACTGTCACGGATGAAAGATCGAGATACAATGTGAAATGAAACAACAATTCTCAGCGATACAATTGGAGTCCTCCAATAAATGTTAATAATCTAGAACAGTGATATAATAGGCCGCTATAGTGCAGATCACAATACTAAATTTTGATATTATAGATTCATTTGTGTTAAATTCAATGTCTTTAAATCAGCCTTTGTATTTCCTAAACTGTTCCTCAATCATTTTCTTCATTTTACTTTTCCTCTTTTTATGATCTAAGCTAAGAAGTAGATTCTTAATCTATGCATCAACAAAAAAGGACACACTCATATGATCAAAATTGATGCAGAAATTGGATAATCAAAGTCAGGCAGTCAAAAGCAACTTTTTCCTCAAGTGTGTGGAAAAATAAAAAATTCAAAGAACTAAAAATGTTGGTACCTGGAATATCTCTGATTTGACATTGAGATTCCTGTTTTCTCTTCTCATGGAGTGGGTGGCATATCGAGGATCATCGGCCAACTGCTTCGCTTCACATTGGGTACAGGTATCGGGAAGAAGACGAGGAAGGGAGAGTGGCACGTGGTTGGATCAGGCCCCGGTGTGGATCATTCTCCCCATTCGACAAGCGGTATCTATGCGCTGGGCGCCTCACCCTCAGTATGGTGACTTGTATCGCACGTCATAGGTCCGTGCCTCGGAAGAGAAAGTGCAAGTGAATGGTTGCGCTAGTGGAACATAACCGTCACAGATGAAAGATCGAGCTACAATGCAAAATGAAACAACAATGCTCAGCAATACAACTGGAGTCCTCCAATAAATATCAATAATCCAAAATAGTGATATAATAGGCCGCTACAGTGCAGATTGGTGAATACAAATAGATTGCTAGAGTGCAGATTAGGTAATACAATGTAGACTCCCAGCTACAGTGCGAGAAGGCACCCATGGGCTTCTCTTCGGTCTTCGATAGGAACTTTACTTTAAAACTTAGTCTTTTGTCTTTGCTTTGGGTCTTCAAGCATTCTTCAAATAAATCTCTCTACTTCATATAATCATCCAATATCAATACCTGGAAAGAAGATCCGCAAGGAAAATCCACGAGGAGTAGAATTCTTCACTTCTATCTTCAAATCTTTCAAATCTTTACTTGATGTAATCTTCTTAGCAAATCATGAGAATCTTGGACCTAGAGGGAAGATCCGCAAGGAAAATCCACAAGCTTGTATTCTTTATGTCGGTCTTCAATCACTTTCTTCACTTCATATAATCTCTGAAATCATCAACCGGCCGAACCTGCAAAGCAGTTCCACAAGGAAGATCCACGGGGGAGTGTTAGAAAAGAATCATTAGTACTCTCTAAAAATAAAAAGAACTCACTTTGAAAAACTGTTTTGTCATACAATTTTATCTTGTATGATCATTGAAGTCATAATCTTGATTTCTCAAATTGAAGAGTAGTGACGTGGCTTTTAGGATGTGCATTCGAGTTGTTATTCCACACTTGAAAACTTATCAGAGTCAAGTAATGCGTGGTCGAATACAAGGCATCACTTCCCTACACTGAGCATGCTTTCTATTCGACGCTTATTAATTCTCCTTGCCATTATCATGTCACATCGATCATCACTCATCCCTTCAAGATGAAAATCCTCAAGATCCCATCATCTTTTACAACATTGAAACCTTAAATCTTGTTTTCCTATTGGATGCGAATACATCTTCACCTCACAGGATTTGCCTAAACCTGAACTACTCTTTTCAAAAGAAAAAACCATCGAAGCTCGAGTATCATGTACAGAGCCCTTTTTGCCATCATTCAATCTCAAACTCAGCACCATTGAGTAAATTGAGTAATGAAATACAGGAAACAGAGAGGCCTATCAAAGAACACCCTTTTTGACTTATTACACACTTATTCATGAATGAATGCCTATCATACCTCTAGTACACTATCCCAAACAAGGCTTCTCGAATTTTGAAAACTCAGCCTTCTGACAAATAAAGATTTTCCCAATTGATAAGTCAAAAACGCAACCTGTTGTAACATTAGGGATCCCAACTTCCCAAGGTTTCCGGGAGTCTTGCCCTTTCGACCACCCTTAATGACTAGTAGGAAATCTTTCTTTTTGCACTACAGTGTTCACGGATTTTCCCGACTAGGTTACTAATATGTAATGCCTTCAGTCAAATTTGCATAGAGTATTTTATATGTACTACATAGAAACGCACGAAGATTCTATATAAATCCGCTTCACTGCAGCAAAGCAACTACAGGGCCTCTCTCTCTGCTTCGCTTTGCGCCGCCATAGCTGCTCACACAACGGCATCAGGACCTCTCTCCTTCCTTGCTTCACGCAGCGTGAACATTCTCTCTCTCTCTCTCTCTCTCTCTCTCTCTCTCTCTCTCTCTCTCTCTCTCTCTCTCTCTCTCTCTCTCTCCACACGACTCCTCCGCCATAGCTCTGCAGCTCGACTTGAAGCTCTCTCTCCGGGTACAGATTGGCGATTTTTCTCGCTTTCTCTCTCCCCCCTCTCTCTCTCTCTCTCGTCCGAGGTTCTCCATCGACTCTGCCATCATCTCTCTCTCTCTCTCTCTCTCTCTCTCTCTCTCTCTCTCTCTCTCTCTCTCTCTCTCTCTCTCTCTCTCCATCCGCACTATTCCATCGCTACCTGCGCACCGTTTTTTGCTAACCTCCCTCACTCTCCAGTCCCTTCTGCGCTCCGCCATAGCCTGCCATCTACCTCTATCTCTCTCCGTCATCCTGAACAATCTGCGCCTACGACGACACAAGCCAGCCACTCTCTGTGAACGGAATTAACCAAATAAATCACCACAGCGCTGATCTGTCGACATCGCTATTGACCCCTCTCTCATAAGAAATGGCGTCTAGTTCTTTCTGACACATCACGCAGAGCAGATCTCACTTTTTCTTGTGTTTCCCTAACAAAAACCAATACCTGATGGTCACAGAAGAAAACAAAGAGCTTTTGAGCAGACATTAACAACCGCCTCCATTTACATCCTTCTAAAACGTATTTGCATGAGGTAACTCTGTTAGGAAATTGGAAATGGCCTATTGCGAACCCTAGGAGGACAGCAAGGAGAACTTCATCAATAAAAGACATGATGGCGAGCATAAAGAGTTATCCAATCACTACACAATCGTCAAAGAATCATTGTGCATTAACCAAATTCTCTTTGTGCTGAGATTATCTACTATTGTGTATACAAAGGAAGTACGTGTGTAGAGTGACATTCTCTTTGTGCGGAGATTATCTACTATTGTGTATACAAAGGAAGTACGTGTGTAGAGTGACAGAAAAATTTGATTACAACTCTTTCTTGGTGTGGATTCTTTGAGATTCTCCTTTCGATAATCCTTTGCACCATTGCTAATAGTGCGAGTATAACTCAGCTTCATTAAACCATACATGAATACACGTTATGGGAACAGAACAAAAGCATGTCAAGGCAGATCTCTCTTTCTTTTTCTTGACAAAGTAAAATAAACAATCATGAAAAAATATTCTTCTCTCTCATGGCATGTAATGGACATCATGAACAACAAACTAAAAACATAATCAAGAATGAATGAACACGAATAGACAAGGAGCATACCTGGAAGAGAGATCCACAAGGAAGATCCAATGGGAGGAACAAATGAGGCTTAGGCACGTATTTATAGGCCCCCCTTAGGATATCCTTCTAGATTCTTCTAACCTCCTCTCAAACTTTCTATTTTTGGATAGTCCGTTTTCATTTTCTTGAATTAAGGTTTTTGGTTTCACACTGGATATTCATAAATTTATTATTTTTAAGTGTTTGACCTAGGGTAAATGCTAATTCTAAGGGTCCAAATTTGGGTTTCTCTCGGGATAAAACTCAGGTTTTCAAGTGGTTTCAAAGGGTTTCAAAGATCAAACCTATTTCTCATCTCATAGCCAATTAAATCAATAAAAACATGAACATTTTATAACTCTTTCTCAGTCAGAACATTATACCAAGCCCAGAAAATCAATGAACCGTAAAAAATTTTGATGTACACTTCCTTGAGGGATTTCATCCTGACAACGTGATGGAATAATTGTTAGGTATAAGGCTAGGCTTGCTGCCAAGGGTTATACTCAAGAAAGACACATTGATTTTGATGCAACCTTCGTCCCAATTGGGTGTGTGTAGAAGTGCGAGACACACACGAGAAGCACACACAAGGAGCACAAACGCAGCAAGACACACGGAGGAGACAATGGCTGGAATAGCTCTCTCTATTGATGATGAATCGAACTGAAGTAAGAGTTGAATAATATCCCTAAGTACAAAGTACCATCACATATGAGAGTATCAAGTATGTGGTCACATGGGGAGAAAACATCTAACTAGCACTAGAGTAGAAAGTACCCATGTATAGGGAAAAGGTTCACATCAAAGCTACTCGAGGATCATATACGTGTAACAAATCCCCTTGGAGCGAATGATGTGAACACATACAAGGAGTGAGAGATCAGCCCCCACAAGGTAATAAGCCTAAAGCTTTACGAAAAGCTTCAAAATTTTCCCGTGGAAGAGTCTTGGTGAATATGTCTGCCATATTATCTTATCTACGCACATATACCAAATCAATATCTCTTGCATGAAGGCGCTCTCTCACATAGTGATAATGAAGCTCAATATGTTTGGTCCGTGCATGAAACACTAGGTTTCGTGCAACATCCAAAGCACTCTGACTATCAGTGAGAATATGCGTAGCAGCATCAATCTCCATGCAAAGATCCATCAATAGGCGTTGTGGTCTGGTTCTTGCGTGCTTAGGGGTGCACATGGGGTGCAAGGAAAATAAACTTTGACATGATTAAGCGAAAGACCTTTATAGCTTCAAATCAACTCAATGTATTTAACTAAATTCAACTCCAACTCTCATATTCAAAGTTTATATTCCAATGCGTTGTTCGTTTCAAATATTTGTTTCACTAAATTCATCAATTATGGACATACATTCAAAAGTTTTTTTATCTAAAATCGTCTTCAAATACTTTTGGAGAAGTAAATTCGGAACACAATTTATGGGCACAAGAGAAGTTTTGAAATGCTGAGTAACAATCGGTAGGATAAAAGATATTTGCATATTTTAACATCGCTTTATGTTCTTTCAACTGTCGTGCAAATCAAAACAATGTAGAGAACCATCAAACATCTCAGCACTGTAATGGATCTGATCTTGTATTTTCATAAACAAAAAGCCATCAATATTCTATGATAAGAAGTTAGACAGTTTGGTTTATCCTACAAACTTTGATATGTTTGCTGCGCAGTGCACTCCGTCCTTTCAACTCTAAACCAATGTCAAGAAGAAGTCCAATACTTCATCGGAAAAGACATGGTATAACAAAAATACCGTGTATCAACAGACTAGAAATAAGCCTTAGCTTTACAAATGATAGTTGCAAGGGAAATTTGGGAATAACGATAGTGCATTTCAGAAAACACCTGAAGATTTACGATGCTCACACACAGACTATGTCGAATGCATTTCTTTTTTCCCCTTCTCTCAAATATATGCAACGTCCTAAATCTAAACCACTCAATTAACTTTATGTCAAAAGATAATTAACAATATCTTTCTATGCGCACCTCAACTCCTACACTTTCTAGAGATGATATAAGTTATGAAAACCAAACCTCTTAGCACATTAATTCATGATAGACCTTCTAGATGATTCTATAGGAACCATAGACTTCTCTCGCTCTCTACACATGCCTATGCATGTCTTTACATCAATCTATATATCAGGCCATCTTCAAAGAGCAACTTGCAATCCAGTTCTCATGGTAGGATAGAGCCAAATAGGTGGAAAATAGCAGAGATGTTTCATCAAACAAAACACAGAAAGAAACCTCAAGCAATCACACATATACTGTGAAAATGTATTGCCTGCATACTTCTGATGATAAAAATCTATTGAAATTTTAGCAACTTCCAGCAACTAAATCAAGAGAATGAACTTGAACGCTTTGGGTGTGAGGCAGAGAGATATCAACAAACAAGGCGTATGCTTCAGATATTATTATCCATCCAAGGCACGAACTAGGGACCATCCATCTCTTGAAAGACTGCCAACAGTTAGCACTGGTATAACTACTGCAACTGAAGCGACTAGACAGAACTTTTGATCTTTGAAAGCAATATGACCATAAATTTCATCTCGAATAATTGGTAGCTTCAAATAATGTCCACAGTTGTACACGACTCCACATGGATTGTTGGGGTTGCAAATGATCATTGCCACTGTGTTTCTATCAACACTTGAACTGTTTACTTTAGTTGGCACACCATTGAATCTTGCCATGCTCAAATAGTATTCTCAATGAAAGCAGCCATCGACCGACCCTACAAAGATTTCCTTACAGAATAAATGGAACGGATGTAGTGAAGTCTACTAAAACTCAATGTCTTCACTAGTGAGAAAGTGCTTGTTGTCACACCCATTTACCCCACTCTTCATCATTGCAAATAGCTAGTTGAGTATGTTCTGAAATGGTTATCCTTTCCTTCTTGTCCTGCACAACATTCTCAGCAAACTTCAAGACTTCCATGGCCAGGTATTCTGGTACAACAGCCTAGTAGTCTGCTCTACTCTCGAATGTTTTGCCTCAAATACTGATCGAAACAGATGCATTTCATTTTGATTTGTTTTTGCCCATCAACGTTCAATGATGCACCTCATTCCAGCACCTGATCTTCTCGAGAAGTACCCAATAGTGGCCATCTATGCACTCATATCGTCAGATCCGATTATTGGAATTCTTGTAATCAATGACCAAAAGAAAGAGTGAATCCGGGAGAACTCAACTCCTCTGCCTGCTTCGCTTGCTCATGAACTGTAAGCTTTATTCAATATCTATCCCCACAAGAGAGCCGTCACTAGCCTTGACCTATCACTTCTTTCTATATTCTCTATACGACTCCTGTTGAAATCCCAAGAGAGCCAGGTCTTGATGATCTGTGCCGCCCTTTTCCAACAGAGCCCTGTTGTTCTAGTACTGCGGCACGATTCACCATATTTGAAACAAACGACTCCACCTTTCCCCTCCTTGTGCACCATGAGAAAGCTTCTCCATTGCTATCTATCCCCGCTGTTGACCAGGTCTGCATATCCACATTCACAAGAAACTACCCACATATAGGTCTGCTATGAAACATATCTTCCATTTGATGCACTGAACCATCAAAGTATGATGCGCATCTGATAATTCTTAAACTCCTAAGAATTTTTTTAGAAGCACCACAGGTGATCAATATTGCTTTCTAGCACCTTTAAAAAATCAGTTCCGTTATTGTTAGCTACAGATGCACGCTATGACATCGTTCAAGCTTCAGAGAACTGCCATTTGCACAAAAAAAAACCATCCAAAAACCGGCCTTCCCATTTATGCTTTGTTGTCTGAGAGCGCCCTCCTCTCTTCTCCTCTGTCTGCCGATAAAACCTCCCCCTCCGAAATCCAGAAGTTCCCCGAAACACCCTTACTTCCTTTAGAAAAACAACCCCCTCTGTACACTTGTGCTGCTCTCTAGATCCCCTTCAGAGACTGCTCTTTCATAGATTTTCCCCTTCTATCTACTCCTTTCTAGACTCAGTTGTGACCACTTCCAAAAGCCCCCAGTCAAGCGCAACTAGACTTCCCTTTGAGATCAACACTTCGAGATGATGAGACTGTTGTGAGCAAGAACTGCCTTCAACATGATAGAACATAACTTTGCGGTAGACACCTTCTAGGCAGTAGATGCAGCGGCCCCCTTCCTTTTCTGTCCAATCAACCCAGTCCCTTCACTCCTTGTTCCCTCAACACCTCGCATAAGATGAGGCTGTAACCTTCGATGCCATCTACATACGTGCCTGTGCCATCAATTCTCCTACTTTGTACCTTTTGTCTGGTTCAGAGCAGATGTGTGCATTTGTGAGCTCCTACCAAAAGATGATCTCTCTCCCCATATGAGGATACATGCTCCTTGCGACGCCATTTCCGATATCACCAAAAACAGAGGAACTCGAGAGAGAGAGAGAGAGAGAGAGAGAGAGAGAGAGAAAAAAAAAAAAACTCCATGCGTGCCTCCTCTTTTCCTCCCTTTGGTTCTTTCCTTTTCTGCAAAAAATAGAAACTTTCCAGCATAAAATTTTGCTCTATAAAGTAGCCATTCAAAGAAAACAAGTGACTTCCATGTTCTGTCACATGGATAAAAAAACTTGAATGACTGGGATCATCATGACAGCGTCTCAGGCATATACAATCCACTGTAGCTGTGAAAACTGCCCTGTACTCAGCTTCACAACTGGATGTCACCACTGTAGGTTGCTTCTTACTCAACCAAGATATGCATGAGTCTCCAAGGAAAAAGCAACTACCACTAGTGGACAACTGAGTATCATAACAACTAGCCCAATCATTATTTATAAAAGCATGCAAGCATGGCTGAATATCTTTGCCATAAAAAGAGACCTAAGCTCAAAGTGCCTCTGAGATATCTAAACACATGTTTTACCGCTTGCCAATGCTTAGTGCTAGGGCTATGCATGAAGAGACTCAACTAGGAAACTGCATACTATATATCCGTCCTTGTGTTGCATGCATATATAAGACATGCCACAACTTGCTAATAAAGAGAAGTGTCAAATGCATCATTCGAATCCTCA
Organism: Ceratopteris richardii; assembly: GCA_020310875.1. Classification (NCBI taxonomy): domain Eukaryota; kingdom Viridiplantae; phylum Streptophyta; class Polypodiopsida; order Polypodiales; family Pteridaceae; genus Ceratopteris; species Ceratopteris richardii. Next base: position 37,188,899 of record CM035411.1, on the reverse strand, counting down.
ACTAAGAACCTGACGGATACAAAGTGGATGCCACGATAGTAGCTCAAAAGACCAAGATAAGTGACATCAAGAGTATGCTGCAAATCAGCCATAAGAATGCCAAGTTTTGCATCACATGACCGAGTCAAGAATATGTCATCGACATAAAGAACAAGCACTATAAGATCAGCCCCATTTTGGCATACATAGAATATGCTTTCAATCACACTACATGTGAAGCCAAGAGCAATCAAGTGCTTATGGATTTTGTCATACCATGCACATGGAGCTTGCTTAAGACCATACAAGGATTTATGCAAGTGATAAACCATATGCTCTTTCCCTTTCATAGAAAATCCAGAGGGTTGCTTCACATAGACCTCTTCTTGCAAATCACCATTCAAGAAGGCTAATTGTATGTCCAACTGATGCGATTTCCAACCTCGATGGGCAACCAATGCAACCAAAGTACAAATGGTAGTCATGCGTGAAGTAGGTGCAAACGTTCCTCATAATCAATGCCATATTGTTGCGCATATCCTTTGGCAAGCAATCTAGCTTTGGAACGAACAATGCTACCATCATATTTTCTCTTAATCTTATAAACCCACTTTGTACCAATGGCATTCTTTCCTTTTGGCAATTCCCATAACTCCCAAGTACCATTCCTATGTATGGAATCCATTTTTGATTGCATAGCACTCATCCATTGTGGATTGTCACATGCATCTTCAAAAGAAAGTGGCTCTTCATTACATGTTGTAGCAAAGCTTATTTGAGAGAAAACATTGTGTTACATTCTTCATCGGTTGTTGTATTTCATGACATAACATGAAAAAAAGTTACCATTGTCATTGAAGATATATATATATATATATATATATATATATATATATATATATATATATATATATATATATATATACATACATATATATATATGTGTGTGTGTGTGTGTGAAATTGAATATGTGCATTTAATGCGTCATCCATTTATCCCTGCATCGATAGATATCATGGGATATAATGAATGTATTATTCTTCTTTATATTACTTCTTACAACATAAACCAAAGTACAATAAATAAGGTATTTGTCCCATTGAATCTTGCATATTGGTTGCTGTCAAAACGTGAGTTTGTAGGCATATTAATATAATTTTTACAAGTTTGGAATGACTTTCATAGTTCAATTCATTAGAACCTTACAAACCGTTCATTAGGACTGCTCTCACATATTCGGTCTCCTCACGGATAGAGCGTATATCAATTGGGCATCCCTACTCCGGAAATCAATACTTTTCCTATAATCACATGATAGCATACTAGTGGGTTATTTTAGAAGTGTTAGGAAATATACATTTCGGAACTTAATTAATTGTTCACGTGCTAACCATTTCATCTCGTCGCAAAAGGATCACAATTATTTTAGAAGTGGTGGAAAATTTTACATTTCGGAACTAAATTATTTGTTCACGTGCCACCCATTTCATCTCTTTGCAAAAGGGTCACAAGTATGTCATAATGCGCAGAAATATCTCCTATCAGAGGACTCAAAAACATATACTTTTCTGGGCTTCTCTTTGCACTACCACCACTTCTTCCCTAGTGAGTTCCACTATCTCAGCTGCTACTTTCCTTGGGTCTTCCTTCACCCTCATTGTTACATAGTTTGTTTCCTTTTCTTACACATCCTGATCTTCCTGCTCTTCCTTTTTAGCACCCTGGGTGAATTCTACCGCTTCCCGAACTCTCTTCATGGATTTTCGTGTTGTTTATTGTGTGGTGGGTTTTGGTGAATCTTCCAATTCCTTGCTTTTCCTTCCTATTCTCATGGGGAAGGATACCTGCTTTGTGTTCAATAACACTTCCATTTATCTTTGGCTAAGCATCAACTCCATATCCTCCTCTTTATCCGAAGCTGTGTATATGATCCTTGTGGGAGCTTGCCCTCCTCCCAAAAGTTTCTTTTCCTTCCAATGCATGGTTGCCTCATAGAAATATTTAAAGACATAGCCTGATAAGTCCATTATGTTTGGACCACCTCCTTTCATAAATGCCAAGGTTATTGCTTTGTGTGGCATGGTATACGGAGTCATTTGAATCGAACAAAAATGGTGGCAGAATAGCCTTACCACCATATTAAGCACTTCTTAATCAACTTTTGGGAATTTCTTGATTTCTCATTACCTATCCATACCCTTTCTAATATCATTTAGGTTGTAGTTCTTTCCACCTTCAAACATCAAAGCTTCCTTGACTAGGGCTTGGTTGATCTTGATGGTCTTCATTTTCCCTGTGAAATCTGGCACCTAGCACATTAAGTACTTTTTTTGATCACTCTCCCCCACATGTTTCTATCCATGGTTTCCATAGTTCTGATACATCTTGGGATGTCTATCAGGATGAGATCCAAATCTAGGAATTTGTGGATCCCCCCCTCCCTCCAAATCTCTTTAATTTCCTTGTGCTTGTGTAATTTTGTTATATCCAAAGTGAGCACATTGAATTTGAATCCCCTAGACATCAGCATGTACATGTATCTCGCCATTCTTGTAGGTTTTGCTTAGCTTGTTTGTCAATCTTCCCTGCATCAAGGAACTAATGTCTCGCGGATTGAGCTATGGCCACATTTCGAGCATCTCGTGGACCATTTGTCAAAGTCAAAAGCTTAAGGTTGATTAGATCCTTCATAGCCTTTTAGAATTTCAGTGTTATCTACACATCATTTTTTGGAGAAGACTCAATATGGCACATAACAAGTTGTCTGCAAAGGACCACAAACCTTACTATGAGCAAGATACAATTTATAAGCAACTCAAAGTGAACCATCTTTTGGGAAGGATCATATGAGAAGTGGAGAATGACATGCCTAGGACTCACATCCCAGCCTATTTATAGCCCTTGCCTAGTCACCATCTAGAGTTCTCTCTAAGGTTCCTCTACTCATCTCACCATCATGAGTAAGCAACTCATATAAACTCTCTAGCTTTTGGCCTTGGCTATCCCCTGAGCAAGGAGCTTCTCGTTCCTCCAAGCATGTACATCTGGAGAATATAACACTCTCTCCCCCTTCTAAAGTTCATTTTCCTCAATGATATAGAAGGACCTATAAACCTTGGGAGTCAGAATTTATGATTCCAAACAATAAATGTAGAGTGTGGTATGTGTCTGAAATATTAGATAATAAAAAAGTAGACAACTCGTATCTCTTCTTTCTATCTAGCATTTCCACCAATAAATAGTAGTCCTTGCCTTGGGCATACTCTAGAAATCCCTATGAGGCCCAATAAGTCCATATGTGTGCAACATAAGTACTCAGAATATCCTAGGACGTCCTATGCATAAACCTTGACCACTAACTTGTGACGGCTTGTCACCTATAGAGACCTTGGCAACTTGCTGTTGTCTCAGCTAAATACCCATTGACAGCTTGTCATGTGGTATACTCATGCAAAATCAGTTACTCCACCAGAGTAATGAAAACTATTATGCTAACCAAAACAATGTGATTATGTCCCAATCTCTCTAGAAAAATACTAAAGATAAATGCAAATATTTTCCAAATAGTGATTAATCTCTAAGCTCAAGTAAATCTGCTTGATTTACTCACTGTAATGAAATGAAACTCAAGAAAGTCTCATCATGATCAAATTGTAAATCCAAGATGATAATCTATCAATAATCGAGAATATGGAACAAGATGTCAATCTATCAATGATCCAAACAATGGACCAAGATCTCAATGTGTCACATCCAAACTATGGATCAAAATCTCTATCTATCATATATAATAACCCCAACTATGGACCAAAATATTTATCATATAATCCCAATCCACTATCTAAAACTAATCACATCATGCCAAGTGAAGATGTGCTAAGAAAGTATAGCAACTAGTGGAACTAACACCACCTTCTCAATAATAACATGCAAGATGTTCCAAGTGGATGAAACTTGCCTTATGCATGACCACCATCTGATCATCACTATGATCAAATCATCCCTAACTAGGAATGAGGTGTCTCAAGTAAAGTTTTGTAATAATCTGGCACTCCTAGATATATTGAGGACCATAATATGAGTCCACTAAATATAGAGAAAAACTGTAAGTAGATGTATGCACACTCAAAGCTCATTAGGCCGCTATGCATCTAGCTCACCTCATATACAGTATGCATCAACCATGGTCTATTCTCAGGCATATCAAATAAAGTAGTACGTACTCTATGAATTTCTTCTTACTTCAATTGCCTATTCATAGTTCTTATGTGCAAACATTGCCTTTCTGCTTCTAGGCTGCTTGCCTACGGACTTGCCTTATTTGCGATCACATACAAAGTGACTATCTTAACTGACCCTCTACTGTCTAATAATACGAAGATCATATGATTCAACTCCAAATCATATAAAAAATACAATCTCATATAATTGTCTCCCATACCATCTGCCCCACACCTAGGTAGAATACAAAGTTTGATGTCCCATACCACCAAATTTTATACCCCACATAGATGTGTGTATGAGATTAAAGTCGAACACTTCTGTACAAGATAATAAGAATAACTCGATGAGTATTCAGAACCATAAATAATAATAAATGAAATCATGAAGTGTTCCTACAGTGTTTCCTTCCCTCTATGGAAAGAAGAGAGTCATTTCTATGACTCAATCACTCATAACTATCTCTAACATCAACTCATCTTGAGTTGAGAAATGAGAAATTACATGATAAATCGACTCAACTAGAGTTGGGAAGGATACGACTTGCATCAAATATCAACTCATGTGACTTGTGTCAAATATTAAGTTACAAGAAATTGGAATTTATACAACGTTTATGAATCCAATTATATGAAATCAGAACAACTAGCAAAGTTCTCTTGTTCCATGCTCTCATGGCACTATATATATTTTTGAAAGTTTTGACAAAGTCTGCTATGTCCTACTAAGAATGCTCACCATAAACCAATGATCAATAAACAAGTATCTAGGGCATGGCTAGCCCATTGTGATCACACCATATCAAAAAAAGAAATCATAAAAATCTATGGAAAATCTTTTCCTTTCAAGAACATCACTTGCATAAACAATTTCCAATAGCAGCAGATTAAAGCTTAATTTTAACTAGTTCTCACACACGAAAAATCTATGATTTTTTTGCACATTTTAGAGCTTTTCTCAAGGTTTTCTTAGGCGCAAAAAGCTCAGTATTTTATAAACATTTCATTGGAAGGGTTGAATTCTTGATGAACAACTCTGAAAATGTACAGGGTCATTTTTTTGAAGCCCTTAGACCAATCAACAAAACTCCAAATTTCCTTTTCTTTGGAGCCAAAGCTAGCTACACTTATCTAGTTTGGTCTCACAAAAGATCCATTCAAAATTCAATCACATACAGATTCAAATGTATCATTCTATCTTTGCTACACCTATGCTTAGGTAAGCCTAAAAACAATGTTGTTGCACTTTTAGAATATGTTCTAACTATGAAGATAAATTACAAAATCTTTGAATTTTAGATATATCCTAGGGTCTATATTGGAGTAGAATCTCCAAAGAAATTTTTTGAAATTAGAGCTTCCAATATAAAAATATAATTTGTTCATCAGACACATGTGCCACTCTTTGGCAAATCCTTGCGAGAGATTGTTCTGAGAAGAATAGGTCATTTGGCCTACCATCTGATGTCCAATATCTTCCAACTTTTAATAGCATATAGCTATTACTAACTATGCTTGGGAATATAAATTTCATAGTACTTGGACATTTGAAGCTTTCACAATGACCAAAATAATAAGCCTTTATACCTACAATATTTTAAAGCTTTCTTGAGGCTAATGTTTACTTTTTTCTTATATCCCTTAAATGGAGACACATTTCATCTTGATATTTTGTAAGCACTATTTTTAAGTTTCTAGCTAACCTTAGAAAGATAAATCATCCAAGTTGATTAAATAAGCTAAGAGAACCAATTACCTGTAGGTGACATGGTCTCTCGTCATTTCACAAATTCTAGAGGCTACACTTTCCTGTGTAGAGATTTTCTGAACTAACAAATGATCTTTACAAATAATGAGAGTTGTCTTATATATTAAGCATTTTTATCCAATAAAAATCACGCAATTTGCATCTACCCATTAAGAGAAATGCCCTTTGTACCAGACCTATGTCACTTGTTTTAGGCCTCTACCACTATTAGCAACACTTTTAGTAGAAAGGTCATTTGACCTTTGTATAAATATCCAATTTACTTGACAATTGGTCAGCTGAAACAAAATCCTATGAGCTACATGCCCTTCAAATTGAAATAAATTTTGGCATTCCCGAAAAGAGCACCATTCAAATCTCTATGAGGCTGCTATCTCACTAACTATTTGCTCAATTATTGTTTGAATATAAAAATTGACGAGACATGTTAATCCTTATGATTAGACATACTCATTCATTTTCTTGGATGGATTATGAGATGGAGACATATCCATGCATATAATGATCGTCTAGATCAATGCAAACCAATTAACAATCCGAATCATATCGTGGAAATAGATTCTTTACAATATCCACTTTTCAATGAAAGTGAATATGTATGGATGTCACTCTACTCATTGTGCTTGTTGCACATTCATTAACATCATCAAAACCAGTCATATACAAGAATTTAATACTTGTATTGATGATCATAACCATTGAACAAACGTGTGCTGAGTAGGGATAAAATTCCATATCAAGTACATAGATTCCCATAAAGAACAATTCATGTGCTCATAAGTTACTAGACGAAAAAACATCTTGGTTATTCTTGAGGGATATATGTTTATCATTTACTTTCTAAAGGCAAAATTTAGCCTACATGGTACTTCTATCACATATATTATGATCACCCTAACTCATCATGGTGATACATAAAAATGATCTTCTATAGATAAAAAATGCATCATTCACTTCACCTTTCTAAAAATCATATCATCAATGTATGCATGCATCTAGTCATGCATCTTCTTCTCCATTTCAATTACTTTATATGCTTTTAGTTATGTTGCATGCATAAGACTTCCTCTCTCTTACAACACAACATTAGTTTAGTTCTCACATGGCATATAATGTCATATGGCTACAACATTTTCAACAGCACTTCCTGAGGAAAATGAAGCCTAAAGAAAATAATAACAAATACAATGATAGGCATCCGCTTAGTGGTTGGAAAACCACTTTCTTTACTCCTAAAACGTGTAAATAAGAAACCTTTTCAATATGTATTGCTCGGCACTACACGCCCTCAGAACAAGGTCTTTTCTTGCCCCAATACCTCCACAAAGATCTTGAAACAAAAAACAACAACTTGTGCATGCTTTTATGAATCAAAATAAGTTAGTGTAATTTCATGTGCATAGATGAATTCACATCAAACTAACTTTCGTCACATTTCCATGTTAGTTTCCTAACATTGAAAGAGAATACAATGCAAAATTATAAACTTTGCTAGAAAACGTATTCAAATGAATATAGTTGAGAGCAAAAATATGATGCAAACATAATAAAATCAATTCAGCCTTATCCAAAATGGTTAAAAAATGATTAGAAACTCCTAAATATCGTAATTGGACACTTGATTAATTCAAGAAGAGTTCTTGGCCAATCAACAACCATCCAAAAACGTTGTGCAGAGATGGCTTCAAATAATAAAACTATGAATTATAAAAAGTCAAAATAAATATCTTGAATTATAGAATCTATACCAATTTTCATTTCTTGATTTGGATATCTTGTGAGGAAGTTATGGCCAAAACAATGGAGCTAGGTGAGTAGGCAGCATACCTCTTTGAAGTATGCAGAGAATTAAATTATCTCTATAGTTGGTTTCTAATTATGAAATTTTATGTTACAACCAATGTTTGCAAGACAAATCTTGGAGTGTACTTTCTATACCAAGTGGAATCATCTAATTTGGACATCATATGAGAGAGTTATGTCTATTTTTGTGACGGTAGGTATGTTAATCTTGCTCTTTCTCTTACTTTTTATCTTTTTTTTTCTTTTTCTTTACTCTTCTCTCTTTTTCTAATCTTTTCCTTCTCTCTCTAATCTTCAATTTAGCTCACTTATTATTTTCATCTTCCTCTCTCTTTATCTTCTTTCATCCTTTCTCTTTCTCCTTCACATGCGTTCATCTATTTCTCTCTACCTCTCTATTTCTTTCTCACTCTTATATCTCTTTTTCTATTTCCTTCTCTCTTTCTTTCAACCCCTCTCTTTTTGCTTCCACGTAGTCATGAGAAATGCATATCTCATTGTGAAAGATCATCCTCAGGTCTCCATAGTTTCTCTAATTTCTTCTTTCATACGATGAAGATGATCCCTAATTAGTAGGGAATACTTATAAATATCAACTTGCTCAAGAATTCTCCATCTCCTTGCCCAAAGTCTCTCTCTCTTGCTCTCACCGTCTAAGCTCTGATACCAAATGTGAGAAGTGGAGAATCACATGCCTAGGACTCAGTTCCCAACCTATTTATAGCCCTTGCCTAGTAACCATCTAGAGTTCTCTCTAAGGTTCCTCTACTCATTTGGCCATCATGAGTAGGTACCTCGTATAAACTCTCTCGCTTTTGGCCTTGGCTATCCCCCAAGCAACGAAATTCTCGTTCCTCCAAGCATGTACATCTCTAGATTATAACAGATCAACGCAAACGTTTTCCCACCTTTACAGACATGTTTACAAGGTGCCTCAATTTTGGGCACCAAGCACACCATTTTGGATTTCTATAGGTGTAGCAAACTAGAAAAAATCAGATGAACAAAGCTTGCATGCCAAAGATTTGCATCTAGGAGAGACTAAGAATCTTGAACTACACATGCTCATAAATTAATACTTTCTTGCATAGTCTATGAGCTTATAAATCTCACAAAATAAAATTCTAGAAGCAATAATAACATTACCATTAGAGAGATCACAAATTGTAGATCTAGCATCAAAAAAATTGAAAACCAATCCAATCTTTGTTAGTGCTAAAATAGAAAATAGGTTTTTCTTGCTTTGTGGCACATATAAGACATCCAACAATGTGAATGAACTACCATCAGTAGTATTCAAAATTATCTTATCAACTCACATAACATGATAAGATGGCTTGTTAGCACATGTGATAATATTCCCTATAGGGGGCTCGCTTAAACGGGCTAAAGAAACTATGTTATGACATAATATGTTTTGTTGCCCAACTATCATCATATGAAACATTCAAGTCTACTACAAACATACATTGCTCGTGATAACATGGATGATAGTTGTAAATAGTAGTAGACACCCATTGTTGATTGTGAACAAGATTAACAGACTCTGTCTTAGGTGTAGATATCTCTACAACAACCATTCCAACCTCTTTCTTCTTTGCCTTTTTTGTAGCTAGTTCATGGAAACTCTTTATGACATGAATATTTCTTTTACAATTTTTGCAAACTTTTTTCTTCTTTTTTGTTTTGTTATCATAATTTTCTTCCTTCTTCAACTATGAAGCACTAGCAAATCTTTGTTTACTAGTAGATGAGCTCCGTTTTCCTTTTTCCTTATGACAAGCTAACGAAGCTTGATCTACAACATGCATAATCAGCCTATTCTACCTCTGCTAATCTTCTTGTAACCAAGAGACTAACTCCTCAAATGTCAAGGAATTTGGATTGCCTTTCATCATCACACAAAGAGTAGAAGCAAAAATCTTATGTGAATCTAGAAAACTTTTTAGAATAGTCTACACAAGTGAACTATCTTGCAAAACTTCATTAGTAGAGATCAAGTGCTTCTCCAAATCTTTAATCTTTGTTAGAAAACCATTCATGGAATATCCTTAACTCATAGTCTTAGTCTCCAAGTGTTTTTTGAGGTAAGAAATATGAGCCACATTTTTTGGCTGGCATAAGGTTGTAAGTATAGGCCAAGCATCATTTGCTAAGTTTCAAGAGCAAATGTGAGAATAATGGCACATTTGACACATACATCTATCAATGCATGTGCTTGAGCATCTCCATAGTGCCAACGAAGTTTCTCTCTAGTAGGTGCAGTAGGAATTGAGGGAATCTATCTCAAACATTTTAACAAAGAAAACCATCACAAGCTCTACTAAACCTGTACCAAACTTTGAGGTGATTATACTAGTAAATCAAAAACTATATATATGTTTGGCACAGATGGATGAAATTACATGCATAGTCACCATGATAGTGTGTTCAAAAGTTAAAACAAGCTTAGATCAAAATGTCGACACCATCTAGCGAAGCTCTTTTGAACTCCTAATCACCTTGAATAAGCTCACCATTTTGTTTTGCGATTTTGAGACTATGATCATATGGGTGTTGATCACACCCTATATGAATCGATCTTTTGCTCTCATACAAAGTTTTGGAGTTTAACATATGCAAAAGCACACAAACAACACAAGGAAGAAGAAGATGCTTGGAGCGCAACACAATACAAAATGTATTACCAACTAAAAAGATGTACACGGATAAGTGTACAATGTTAAGTCACTCATTAGGTTTATAGGTGTATATACAAACTGGACAACGAACCTCCTAAAGAAGGAAGAAAGTGCTCCATGGGTCCTAAGTGGGTTCACACATATCACTATTGAAATATATCAACTGTTTGTTTGTAATAGATTTTATTTTGAAACACCTTAGTCATATTCCTTAGTGACTCGAGGTCACTAACAGAAGTGGAGAATATTCAACTTGGAGTGAAATTTCTAAACGGTGCTTCTCATAATCCATAGCACAAGATCTCTATAAGTTAGGTGTAAATATCTTGTTAGGTTTATTGTAGACTTCTCGGTGTGAACACATTCTGGGTTCTATTGTGAAGTTATGTTATAACTCTATATAACTAATACAAAAAACAAATCAGATAGCCAACAACGTGAAATTTCTTACATGATTTTCTCTCAAGAAGACTCATACGATTATTATTCTTCTTGACTCAAAGGATTGTTTTGGAAAGCCATACGTTTGATGTTGATTACATAGTTGCCTTTTCTAAGACGTGTTTGATGCAAGGCGTTCTATGGAGAATCATACAGTCGTGTGAAAATACATAATCCTATTGTTTAATATTCAAGAAATTTTGGAAATATTTATAATGACTTGCAACTATGAATTCTCAAAAATATTTGGATCCCTTCGCTTCTTGTTATAAGGTCCAATTTTCAACCTTTCTTGCTTAGTCATGGCGATATTGCATAAGCCAAACTTAGAAAAGTGTTAGAACTACAATCATTTTGTACTTTAAGGTTTGCATATTTTAAAGTTTTCTTATTCTAGAAAAACGAATTTAAATTTCGTTTATGTGTGAGTTTTGTCAATTTAAGCTTTGAAGGATTTTTACCCAATGCTAAACTATTTATATCAATAAAAAACAATCCTTTTTCGAAGAATGTGTGTGTTAGGTTCGCATTACCTCAAGTTTCTCTCTTTTTTTTTGGTCATTTTAGTCAAATAAGTATCTTGGGTTCTATCTTTTTCGGAGAAAGTAAATGATGCAGCCATTCCTGTTGTTAAAATCTAACAAAATTTACGGAGCCCCTCCTTGGCAGTGAGCCTTCATGGTTATGAGGATTTGGGGACTGTACCTATTCTTTTCATGCGCCAAGTGAATGTCAATCTCATTGGCTCTTGAGAGAATCATGTTGCTATAAGGACATATCAACTAGAAGCAATCATTATTGGGTGAAGTGATTGGTTGTTCCTTGGTATTGTGGAATGCTAGAAGAGACGAGGCCCTCTAAAAGATCTCGAATCCGAGGTGTGCTACCAACTTTGGTAGCCCCCCTAAAGAATGGTGGATCAAAGAATCTCTTATCCTTGTAGGCAAAAAATTTCCAATTAAAAGAGGTCGATGCTTTTTAGACATCGTAGTGTGTTTTTCCTCAATATCAATAAGCTTAAAATCAAGCGGGGCCCTCCATGAGGGGGGAGGAAAGGATCATTAACTTTCTTTGTAATGTTTTTTTCTCACGTTTGTAAGCGAACCCTACTTTGTGGGATTTGGGGGTCCCATGGGTGTTAAGCCCATTCATGTGTACAATTGTTTTTTCTCTTAATTAAAGCTTGGAAGGGTAGGTTGTTGTCGGTCTTCCTTTAAAAAATATAACAATAATAATAACCTCACTAAGTACATTATTCATGGAAATTCCATCGGAAATAGTGATACAATACCATAGGCCATTTGCAATGGACTCATCCGCGTTGCAGCTCTGAATGCACTCCAAATTTTCGATAATGTTAAATACAGTTTATGGTCTCAATGTATTTTATTATTTGTGATGAGTTTTTTAAAAATTCGTGTAAGGACTTTATTAGTTAACTAAGATCGACATTATCTTTTGGATAACATGTACATGATTTCTTATGCAATATCTAATCAAACTAGTAATTTTCTAAATATTGTATTAATTGAGTGAGAACCATGATCTTAAAAAAAACTTAAAGGGCCATCAAATACAATTAATGGTCCATCAAAAGAAATTAACTTGGCCACACTATAAGCATTTCCATCTCCAAGTGCTTTTTCCTCAACCATTTTTTAACAAAAAGTTCTAGGCCCTAATATGTACTTGTTTCTTGTCTGCTTCGTCTTCGGGCTTACAAAAACCTGTCCCCATTTAGGTTCCAAAGTTAGAACTGAACATAGGGATCCCCTATTCTTATTGAATGACATATCATCTCTTTACGAAGTCGTTTGCAACCTCATGTGCATGTTTAAATATTGAACACCACCATAAACCTGCTTTTTGTATTTTGTTAACCATGATTTCTCACAAATAATGTCCACATGAGCTTCTAGGAGGATAATTCTTTGTTCATGGCTTGGAGCAAACTTTCTCAAAATTCGATCTGTCCCCTATTTATAAAGTAAACTTTCGAAAAGTTGATATCCATTTCTTTTAATTACAAGCTTCCTAACTCTAGCAGCAGTCATGTCTATTACTTTGGAGTGTAAATGTATTGTCATACTACCCATTTTGCACGTTTTCAAACTTAGTACTAAACAAACCCACAATCAGTAGATCATCTACTTGGGGTTGTGGTACTTCTCTTGTTTCAAGTCTACTTAAGTTTATAATCAATTTTTTTCATCAGGAAGACCATCTTGCTAACATACTAAATAATTGTGGTTCCTTGAACAAACAATTTAGGGCCTAATGATCCATAACTTTGTTGGCAAGGAGGTAGTGGTGAAATTTTTTGTCCTACAATTAGGACACATATAAATTCTTTTTGTGTTCTAACGTAGGTTTCCTCTTTGAAAAACGGAGCGTTTGGCTTCCATAAGTGATAGTCCTAAACCCCAATTTTCATTCTTTTTCATAAGAACAACACATATTGCAATATATGAAGCAGAAGGTTGTCGAATCAACATCGGAGCTACTAGAAAGAATTTTTAACCGAGTCAAACTTGTCGAATCAACATCGAAGCTACGAGTTGAATGCCAGTTCATTAGGAAGATGCATTAGTATATGTATGATAAGATGTATGATTTGATATTTATATATATGAGGAGTTGCATTACTCATAAATGATAATTGAGGCTTAAAATTAGGGTTAAGACAGTATAAAATAATATAGAACGGAGACATGATGAAGTTTTGAAGTTCCTATTATTATGAAATAAAGATGAATGCATGCATCATCCACTTATGAATAGGGATCGTTTTCAACCTAACCATAAAACAGTCATAAAATTGCATGCGAAACACATATTTATTCTTGAACTTTTAGGAAGTCAAAAGAAAGTGTATTTTCCGTAACACTAAAATCGTATGTTAATAACAATATATTATTTTGGTGAAATCACCTTTGAAACATAGGTTTTGAAAACCTTCCAGGTGCACAAGCAGGAAAAAAAATTTCCATTGTCAAGCTTGGTGCTCTCAATTATAATTCACAATTCGGATGTCTTTGTTGGTGACCTTTAAATTGTACTATACATTTGAATTCTTTCAAAGTGTTCATTAACGTTAATTTTGAATTAAGATAATTGCTACATTTGTAGTTGAAAATTTGAAGTAAAGAATTAATTTTGACAGCGACATGGTATTATTCTTTCTTTCAGAAATATTAAGCTTCAGATCCCTAAAAATATAGTTCTCGTGGGGAATCTGCATAGAAATGACCGATCTAGATTTATAAACACTTGCAGCGTTTCCTGAAGGTAAAGTAAGCTTTGAATAGAGTATATATCTTTGGCAAAAAACTTCCATGAGTAATGAGAGAAATTCAATTAAAGATTTAATTTTCCTCTTGTGTTTAGTTGTGTTGAGACCTGGTCGAAATTCTTAACATGATAGCTGCTAAGAGCAAATTTTCTCTTAAGAAGGAAAACTTTTTAATGTTAAAAGTACTAGAGAGAAACGTGCCTTCTATACTATGTGCAAAATAATTACTCTCATATAGAAATATCATGATTATAAAAAACAAATTAATTCAATGAAGCATGGTATATTCTAGGCTTAAAGAAAGACATCAACTCTGCATTTAAAAGTACTTATGAAAACAGAAACATATCCATGAGATTCTCATGATGGGTGCCTCTACCTTACGAGATTGGTTGTATAACTATGTATTTCCTTTTCATTGTAGTCAGAGAAAAAGATAAAAAAAACCACGTCTTTGTATTTTAATTAAGCGAAATGGGTTACCTCGAAAAGACACACACGCGCGCGCACACACACACACATATATATATATATATATATATATATATATATATATATATATATATATATATATATAGAGAGAGAGAGAGAGAGAGATTCTTCATAGTAAGGAACTTGATATCTAGTGAGGCAAAACAACAACGTACAATAGTTAACGCCTTCATTGAACGTTTCTTGATGTGGGACATATGTTCGAAATAAATCTATGTACACATTACACCTATAATGACATCTTGAATTCGGAGTCTCACGAATTCATACGAATAATTCGTTTTTTTTTTGTGTGTCTATGATCATTCGTTTGCTTAGACAAATCTCATACTATACTATATTATATTATACTTCATCATATTATATTATATTATTTGATATTAACTTATATGATTATATTCACAATGGAGCCTTACATTGATAAGACGTATGACATAACTTATTTTAGTGGTGTCTAGTCAAAACTTGTAGTCAACACTTCTTACTAGACATTTGAGAACGTCCATCCCCTCTAGAGACATCAATCCATAACATAGAGATTTTTGTCTCTATATAGTGATTGACCATAGCTACAAGATAATGATTGATCATAGCCACGGGTGATTTGATCTTTTGCTTGAGATCACCAAGCAATCAAAGGTGTAGGTTTCTGTCGAAGCGTTGGACCAACAAGGGCTCACTAGATGCTTCTTGCTGTACATCGGAGGACTCATTCTCCGCAAAGAGTACTATGAAGAAAAATTTTGCTCTCTTGGAAAGTTTACTATCAACAAAAGAAATCATTTCAAGTGAAATTTGCAAGCATTCGAGGATATATCAACTCAAAGTGAAGAATTCTATCCTTAATGGAGAACTAGAGGAGGTGGTATACATGGGCTACCCATTAGGGTTTAAAGAAAAAATCAAAGGATACGATGTTTAGAAGCTAAAGGAGGTGCTCCATGGTGCAAGAAAACAGCAAGGGCATGGAATCATAGCATTGCGGCTGTTTGATAAGTTGTGGATATAAACAAAGGAAGGCCAATCCATCATTATTTTACAATAGAGAGGTTGAAGCATCTATCTACTTTTGTGTGTATGTAGATGGCTTCATTATTAGAGGTGATCATGAAGAAGGCATCAAGGAAACCAAAGAGAGAGTTGGAAAGGCGTTTAAGATCTCAGACCTTCGAGACATAAAATGTTTTCTAGCTATTGAATCCATATCCAAAGATAATGGTATCTCGCACATGGAAAGGAAATACATATTTCACATGCTGAAATATTATGGGATTACATGTTGCAAACCATTGAGCAATAAAATTGAAGTCAATATGAAAATGACTTCAATGGAAGGTAATGAAGTTTAGGATGAACTCTTATGTAGGTTTATAGTTGGATCTTTGAATAATGCCACCATCCCAAGTATGAATTGTCATATATAGTTGATGTGCTATCTCAACTAATGCACAAACCTAATATTCCTCACTTACTTCTACCTAAGAGGGTACATAAACATGTCAATGTTAATATGAACGAAGGTGTCTTCTATCTCTTTGAACATGATCTACACGTAAGATCATGTACAAAAGTTGATAGGGGTAGACAGAAAGAAGATAGAGGGAGTACAAGTGGGTATGCAACGAGACTAGGAAACAATGTCATTTCATAGATGGCAAAAAAATCAGCCTATAGCTGCACTATCTTTAACAGAAGCTGAATACAAAGCATTACAACAAGTTACGGGTTACGTCATGTGGCTCAAGAAGCTTATGAATTAATTGAATTTGTAGATCAATCAATTTGCAATTAGGTGTGACAACATGAGTAGTGTGTACCTATTTTCCATCCATGCTAGAACCAAGCATATAGAGGTACATTCTCACTACATTATAGACATTCTCACTACATTATAGACAAGGTCTTAGCTTGAATGTGCAACTCCAACACATAATTGCTAAGGATCAACATGCTAACATGTTCACCAAGGTATTGGACTCAACGAAGCTAATCATGTTCAAGAGAGGTATTCAAATGATGGATCTAAGATGATGACATGAATATTGAAGCTTGAGGGAGTGTTGAAAATCAAGCTTCAACCGTAAGATCATATGAACCATCTCGAGCGAAGTATGAGTATTTGTGCATTAAAATGTGAATTTTAATGGCTGTCATTGCTCTCAATCAACACATATTATACTTAGGTGTAATGAATCATACTTTCTAGGAAAAGAGCGTCCTATCATTTAAGGAATCTTTTGCAAATGATATAAACACATAATGTACTTCAAATTGATATGATCCCATGTGTCTCATCACTTTCGGATTTTGAATATGCTAGTAGGCCCTTCGTAAGCAAGCATTACATAGTGGTTACATAGGTATATGCAAGGGAGCTTTTAGTGATATTTACTAGATTCATCTACCAACAGTGATGGTACATTTATTTTTGCCAACTCACTCATTTGTAGACATTAGAGTTTTATTTATGTAGTTTATTTTATATTATACTAGGTCATTCTTGTTATATGTTCTTGTCATAGAAGAAGTAGAAGAATATTCTTCTTCCTTTCCTTAATTTATGTGTGATCCTCTCTTTGAGTGTGAGAGTGTGTGAGAGCTCTCTTCTTTATCTCTTTCATCTTCACGTGGTACCACAATTAGTGTGTCTATAAAGGGCTCATAAAGAAGGCTGACAATGAAGCGTCCATGAGAAGGCATGGAGGGTGCACTTCACAGAAAATCTCATACTGGTATAAACTTTTTTTGTGAGGATAGAAAGTGTCAAAATAGTTTGGATAGTTATTCATGTAGGGTCACATGTTTTTCTCAGATTTTTATTTTAGAGACATTTCAATCTCTCTTTGAGCCCCTAAGGTAGGGCCCATGGAGGAACAATTCAATTTGCAAAATTGTAACTTGTGTTTTGTTCACCATCTCTTAGATATTGCAAATCTAGAGTTTTAAAGGATTCTCGAGATTTTTCATAAATGTAACCTATCTGTTTTTGACATTGAACTACAAAGTCATAGTATAATAGTGTTCATGCAAAGATACTACTTTTAGTGCTTTTTCAGTTGAGTAGTCTCTTAGTTGTATCCATGTGTGGCTTTCTTTGAGAGTGTATGAGCTGACTTAGCTCTCCTAAACTTTAAATTTGATATTATATTATATTTCATCATATTATATTATATTTTATTCGGAGTCTCACGAATTCATACGAATAATTCGTTTGCGTAATGCGAGACATTTCCGTAGATAAATTTATATTACATTATATTACAGTGATATTACATTATATTGCATTGTCGGAAATAGGTTTTGGTTAAGAGATTAATTATTGTACATGGACGGCAAAAATTTAACCCGTAAAATTGCAATGTGAAGGTATGGGCTGCACTTCGCGTTCTTCTCTCTCTTTTTGTCTATCGATAATTACTAATGATGACTTATTTATGATTGATGACTTATTTATGAGTAATGATTGATGATGAATAATGATTGATTCCATTCTTGGCGAAGATTGATGATTCGTGACGAAGGTTGATCATTGGCCCTTTAGTTATACTATATTCGTGATTCTTATGTTCTTGTGAATCTTAGACAATCTTTATCGTACTCCCATCTTTTTTGTTGACCCTAACCTTTCCTTACCTTGTACTAAGTCTAGAAGGATAATATGATTAGATCCCCCTTGGAATACTTGAATGCTCTTGAAACAATTGGGGTTAGAGAAGGGCAGGGCTCTAAAAAGGAGTCTTTTATTCATCTTTCCAATGGAATGACCTCCTTTAAAAGTTCTCAAAAGTTTGATTTCAATTGTTTTCATTGCACGAGAAGATCGTTGTACATAATTTGGGTAGTCTTTGCAGGTTCGTCCATATATAATTCCTTGTGTTATTATGCGTAAAAGAGGTTCCCATCTTTCTCCCCTTAGTTGAGACATATTGTACCAAGCGGATGCTGAGTAATTTGACATTATTTGCATTTGTACAATAACATTTTACAGGATATGCAAGACATACTCAAAATTCTCCGGATGTAGGGATAGCTCAGGCATATTGCTTCACCAAATAACTTGAATCAAAGGCTTGTGAACCTTAATACACTCAACAAATCAAGTGGAAGGAACAACCTTATCCAAAATTGGAGGACTAAATAACCAAAAGTCACTCCAAGCAAGAGAGATGGACAAAGTTTGGCTCAAAATGTGAAGCTAGGCATATGAAGAGGCACTGAAGGATCCCATGGCTATTAAAGCATCATGCAAGATCTTTGTAGGTGTGTGTGGATGATAGGAAGTTGGGAAGCTAGATTGACAAGTGCAATTGAGCCATTTTTTTCTCTTATGAGTTCATCTTCTTGTCTATACTTTCTCCTACCCGTTCCAAAAGCTACCCATTTTTTGTAGATAGCATATCATTTTTTAGTATAAATATTGAGTGGAAATACCACACGAAGGTTAACCCTCATGATCCTAGTAAAGGCTCAAGTACCAGCATTAAAATGAGTGAGGAAGATATGTGCGTGCTGCAACCAAAGAAAGTTACCCAAACTATATGATAGATAAGAACCAATAAATGCAAAAAAAAGTACCTTTGGTACCCCAATGTCTTTTTAAACATCTACCATGGAGACGTTTAAGTTTGAATTAGAAACTACACCACGAACCAATATCGAACCCGAATACATTCCAATTTTTCGGATGATATAACAATGCAAAGAATCCACAACCGGAATTTTCCTGGAACCTATTTCCATGGTGTCTAGTCAAAACTTGGAACTAACGCATTTTACTAAAAATTTGAGAATATCCATCCCATCTAGAGACATCAATCCATAAGATAGTGATTCACACCTCTAGATGGTAATTGAACATATTCACAAGATAGTGATTGACCATATCCATGGGCCATTTGATCTTTTGCTTGAGATCACCAAGCAATCCAAGGTGTAGGTGTCTATCAAAGTGTTGGACCAACAAGGGCTCACGACATACTTCTTGTTGCGCATTGGAGGTATCAAAGTGTTGGACCAACAAGGGCTCACGACATACTTCTTGTTGCGCATTGGAGGACTGATTCTCCATAGAGAGGACTAGGATATATCAACTCAAAGTGAAGAATGCTATCCTTAATGGAGATCTAGAGGAGGTTATATACAAGGACCAACCATTAGGGATTAAAGATAAAATCAAAGGATATTATGTTTGCACACTACGGATGGTGCTCTATGGTATAAGAACGTAAGAAGGGCATGAAACCATAGCATTGCAACTATTTGGTAAGTTGTGGATACAAACAAAAGAATGCAAATCCATCATATATTTTATAGAACAGAAGTTGAAGCATCTATCTATACATATATATGTATATGTAGATGAATTGATTATTATAGGTGATCATGAAGAAGGCATCAAGGAAATCCGGGAGAGATTTGGCAAGGAGTTCAAAATCTTAGACCTTGGAGACATAAGATGTTTTCTAGGTATTGAATTCATATCTAAAGATAATGGTATCTCCCACATGCAAAGGAACTACATCTTGAAGATATTGGATAATTACGAAATTACATGGTGCAAACCATTGAGCAATAAAATGGAAGTCAATATTAAATGGACTTCAATGCAAGGTAATGAAGTTGAGGATGCACTCTTATACAGTTCTATAGTGGGAACTTTGAATTATGCCACCATCACAAGGGATGAATCGTCATACATAGTTGATGTGCTATCTCAACTAATGCACAAACCTAATATTCCTCACTTACTTCTAGCTAAGAGGGTACATATGCATCGCAAGTTAATCTTAAGGAAGGTGTTTTCTATACCTTTGAAGATTATTTGCACGTGAGATCATATACATATGCTGATTGGGCTAGATACAATGAAGATAGAAGGAGTAGAATTGTGTATGCAACGATGCTAGGGAAGAATGCCATTTCATAGATGGCAAAAGAATCAATCTTTAGTTGCACTATCTTTAAAATCCCGAATACAAACATTACTACAAGTTACATGCTACATCATGTGGCTCAAGGAGCTTATGAATTAACTAAATTAACATATCAACCACTTTCCAATCGTGTGTGAAAATATGAGAAGTGTGTACCTATTTTCCATCCATGCTAGGACCAAGCATATAGAGGTACATTCTCACTACATCATAGACAAGGTGTGAGCTATGAAGGTACAACTCGCTAGGGATCAACGTGCTAACATGTTCACCAAGGCGTTGGACTCAATGAAGCTAATCATGTTCAAACGAGGTATTCAAATGATGGAGTTAAGATGAGCACATGTAGGTTGAAGCTTGAGGGGAGCCTTCAAAATCAAGCTGCAACCTTAGGATCATACAAACCATCTCAGCTAATGATAGTGGGAACATTATGAAGAAAGGAGCCAAGTACGAGTATTTGTGCATTTTAATAAGAATTTTAATGCCCCTCGTTACTCTCAGTCAACAAGAATTATACTTAGGTGCAATGAATTATACTTTCTAGGAAAAGAGCATCCTATCATTTTAGGAATCTTTTCGAAATCATATAAACACATCATGTAATTGAAACTGGTATGATCCCATGTATCTCGTCACTTTACGAATTTGAATATGCTAGTAGGACTTTCTTAACATAGCCCTTTGGTTTCTAAACATCTCATGATCAAGGATGAGGTGTACAGCTTTTCAAATCCATGACATGTATAGTGGTTATAGAGATATATGCAAGGGAAACTTTGTGATCTTTACTAGATTCATCCATCAGGAGTTATGGTAGATTTATTTCTTGTTAAATCCGCCCATTTGTAGAATTTAGAATTTTATTTATGTACTTTTCTTTATATATTATTTTAGGTCATTCTTGTTCTTTATGTCATAGATGAAGTAGAAAAACATTCTTCTTCCTTTTCTTAATCTGCATTTGATCCTGTCTTTGAGTGTGAGAGTGTGTGCGAGCCGTCTTCCTTATCTCTTTTCTATTCACATGGTATTATAACAAGTGTGTTCATAAAGAGCTCATAAAGAATCCCTGCAACGAAGTGTCCATGAGAAGGCATGGAGGGTGTGATTCGTAAAAAATCTCATACAGCTACAGATTTTTTGTGTGAAGATAGAAAGTGCTAAAATATTGTGGAGGTTTATTCATGTAGGGTCACCTAGTTTTCTTAAATTTTGATTTTAGAGACATTTCAACCTCTCTTCGAAGCCCCTATGTTGGAGCTCATGGAGAAACGACTTAATTTGCAAAACTATAACTTATGTTATGTTCGACATCTCATAGATGTTGCAAATCTAGATTTTTTAGGGATTCTGTATGTGTTTCATACATGTAAGATATCCTTTTTTCCAAAATTGGACTATCAAGTCATGATGTGATAGTGTTCCTATGGTGGGGACCATGGAGAAACAACTCAATTTGCAAAACTAGGACTTGTGTTCTATTCAACATCTCATAGATATTGCAAATCTAGATCTCTTAGGGATTCCCTTTACATTTCATACATGTAAGATGTCCTTTTTTCCAAAATTGAACTATCAAGTTATGCTTCTAGTCACTTTGCGCTTCAGTACTCTCTTAGTTGTATCCATGTGTGGCTTTCTTTGAGAGTGCATGAACTAACTTAGCACTCCTACACTTTAAGAAATAGCTTCCTTTATATGTGTAGCGTAGACTAGACTACCTACAAGACATTAACACTCTTTTCTTCCTTCAATCATATTACTTTCATAAACACTAAGTTTATGATTCATCTCCATGGGTATTTCTATAGGATTTTCATTATCCATCTTGAATTTAAGAAGCACAGTCTGAAAATAACTTCTTTGAGGCAAGTACATCCTTTGTCTGAATAGATGATCCACATACTTAAGAAGAATGGGAATTCTCCAAGGTCACTAACCTCGAATTTCTCGTGCATATGCTTTTTGATCCTTTCTATTCCATTCATATCATCGCCTGTCATAATTATGTAAACTACATAAACACTTTAATAAATAAATTAATTATGAACCTTCTTCATGAACAATGAAGGATCTAATTTTTTTGGTGTGAATCCTTGATCTTGTAAATAATTCACCAATGTCTAGTTCCAAGCTCTAAGGGACTGTTTTAAACCATATAGTGCTTTCTTAATTTTACATACATGAATTAGATAAGTAGCATATTCAAACCCTCGGAGTTTTGAAATATATACATGTTCATTGATCCATCCATTTTGAAAAGCATTCTTCGTATCAAGTTGAAGTAGCTTACAATTTCTTACTACTGCAACACTAAGCAATGTCTTGATGGTGGTAATCTTGTGACTAGTGATAAAGTTTTTGCATAGTCTATGTGCTGATTCTTTAGCGACTAATCTTGCTTTATACATAGGAATATATTTATCTAAATTGCTTATCAATTTTTAGACCCATATGCAACCTATTAGCTTTGCCTTGGCCTGCATAGGATTCAACTCCCATGTATCCATCTTTTTGAGAGCTTCAATTTCTTCTTTCATGGCTTTGTCCCAATTGGGATTACCTTTTGCTTTCTCATAAGTTGAGGGTTGATTTGAGATAATCTTTTGGCTTCTTTTCTTCAATCATAGTCCTTGATGATTCAACTAGGGTTTTCTTCCTTCTTTTTGCAAGTAGATTTTGTTGAGAAAAGAAGCTAGTCGTGAATTCGCTTATGATGCATTTATCCTACAAGTACTCATCAAAATCTTTGGAGCATTATCCTCCCCCTCAATTAGATCTTAGATTGTTTAATGATCTACCTATGTAGTTTTCCATAGGTGCTAGATACCTCTTGAAGAAATCAAACACTTCAATTGTCATACATCTACTAAATCATCAACAAAAGATGCATAACACCTTTAGCAGCCTAATGCAGGTTCTTGACTTGGTCCCCACACATCTGTGTGAATTAAGTCCAAGAGATTGTTTTGAATGTATCCTTTATGGTTGAAACATTGCCCTTGTGCCTTCCCAATTTAACAAGCATTAGACCTATTGATCATGTGTTGCTTTGAGATTTTTGGAAGCAGTAGAACACTTTAATCACTACATATCCTTCAAAGTTCATTTATCCATGAGTAAGTCTCCTATACCACTATACTTCTTACTCACTTGGGGTTTTTGCCCCAAACTTGAGTAGAGCTATATTTCTCATTCGTCTCACTTGAAATGTGAAGAGTCTACCATTCTTCTTAGCTAACACTATCTTCTTGAATCCTTGACATAGGTCTTCCACATAAACGCCATATTCAGTGATTATGCATTGCACTAGAAGCTGATTGTACATAATTTGGGTATTCTTTGCAAGTTTTCTAAAATATATTTTCTTGTGTAAATATGCATAAAAGATGTTCACATCCTTCACCTCTTGGTAGAGACATATTGTACCAAGGGGATGCTCCATAATATGACATTATTTGAATTTGTACAATATTGTTTTAGAGTATATGCAAGACATATGCAAAGTTCTCTAGTTGTAAGGATAGATCAAGCATATTGCTTCACCAAATAAATTGAATGAAAGGCTTATGAACGTTAATAAGCTCAAGACAAAATGTGAAGCTATGTATATAAAGATGTACAAAAGGATCCCATGGCTATTAAAGCATCATCCAAGTTCTTTGTAGGTGTGTGTGGATGATAGCAAGTTAAGATACTAGATCTAAAAGCCATTGAGCCATTGTTGTTTCTTATGAGATCATCTTCTTTTGTATCCTTTCTCCTACCCCTTCCAAAAGGTGCCCACTTTTGGTAGATAACATATAAGCACTACATTCTTTAGTACAAATATTAAGTGCAAATACCACATGAAGGTTAACCCTCATGAGCCTATTGGGGGCTTACATACCAACATTAAAGTGGTTCAGGAACATATGCGTGTGGTGCAATCAAAGACGGTTAACCAAGGTATATGATACATAATCAATGAAAAACCCTAAGAAAGTCCCTTTGCTACCCCAATGTCTATTTCAGCATCCGTAGTGGATAAATTGAAGTTTGAATTAGAAACTACATGACAAACCCAAATTGAACCTGAAGCCAATCTAATTTTTTGGATGTTATAACAAAGCAAGCATCCACAACCAGAATTTCAATAGCACCTATTCTAGCGGTGTCTAGTCAAAAGTTGAAATCAAAACTTCTTACTAGACATTTGACAATTTCCATGCCATCTAGAGACCTCAATCCGTAAGATAGTGATTGACATATTTAGATAGTGATTGATCATATCCACAAGATAGTGATTGACCATAGTCACGTGCCATTTGACCTTTTTCTTGAGATCAGCAAGCAATCCAACGTGTAGGTGTCTGTCCAAGTGTTAGACCAACATGGGATCACTACATGCTTCTTGTTGCACATCAAAGGAATCATTCTCCATAGAGAGAACTGTGAAGACAAATTTTACTCAATGGGAAAGCTTACTATCATCAAAAAAATCATTTCAAGTGCAATTTGCAAGCATTGGAGGATATAAATACTCAAAGTGAAGAATGCTATCCTTAATGGAGAACTAGAGGAGGTTGTATATGTGGGCCAACCATTAAAGTTTAAAGATAAAATCAAAGGATATTATGTTTGTAGGCTAAAGAAGGTGCTCTATAGTGCAAGAAAGAAACAAGGGCATGGAACCATAGCATTTCAAATATTTGATAAGTTGCAGATACAAACAAAAGAAGGCCAATTCATTATTATTTTACAAAAGAGAAGTTGAAGCATTTATCTACTTATGTGTATATGTAGATGAATTGATTTTTATAAGTGATCATGTAAAAGGCATCAAGGAAATCAAGGAGATATTTGGGCAGCAGAAATTAAATGAAAAACAATTAAAAAAGGGAAGGGAGGGAAGAGAAGGAAAAAGAAATCATTAAAGAAGAGGAAGAAAAGGACAGAACGAAGGGAAAAGAAAAGGGAAAAAATGGAAGGGAAAAGAAGAAATAAATTGGAAGAGAAAAAAAAACAAATGCCTACCCCATCTCTCTGCGTCAACCATTTTTCCAAACAAAAAGAATTTGCTCTATAATGAATGAAGGAAAAAGTAAGAGAGATGGACTTCTCTCTCCTCCTGTCACAAGACAGTCATGAAATGTGTGCACAAATGACTATAGTCTAGAGCAAAGGAAAAATAGAGTATCTGAAAATCACATGAGCTTGTGAGTACGTACTCCCTCTTTATATAGATGAGAGTAGCCCACCATAGCCCACATTTTCTCTTAGATAACTGATCCATGTAAACTATATTAACTCCTCTTTAACTCAACAACACTTCAACAAAGATTTTAGGTGTGGAAAATTCTCTTTTTGTTTTTACCAAAAAACCATGCAATTAAGTATTTACTAGACCATAGAAAATACAACCTTTCAATTCCTTTTTATTTATTTAATTACTTTGGAATAAATACAATCCTTTAGAATAAATTCAATTAAATCCATTAATAATTTCAAATGTAACGATAAGCTTAGTGTTAATAATGACAATTAACAAATTTTTATTTGAAATATTTTGCTAAGGTTTCATTTATTATATTTACCTTATTTATTAACTCATTTATAGACTAAAACCTACTTGATTAATCTCTTAACTCATAGGTTTATGGAAGGTTAGAAGATTAGCTTATGGGTTTGTTGGGGTTAATTAACATGGTTTGAAGTTATTTGAAGGATAAATTAACCTTGAAATTAAGTTAGAACCCTATAAAACATGTTCAAAACCTACATTTGACCCTTAATTACCCTTGGACTTACTTTCAAAACATAAACAAACCCTTGACTAGCCCTTGATTTTTAAGCTATACCCATAACTTCATTAGAAAACACCTTGGTAAATACTTCCCATCTTGATATTAGTCATGAAACTTCTTGTCCTGCAAACATTAAAATCAAACATTAGTCAAAATTATCATAATTTAACTAAACTTATATCAATAAATTAATCTTGTAATTTTAGCAATATTCTAAGAGTAATAAATTCTTTCCAACATCCGCCCCCACTAAACCTGCACATCGTCCCGATGGGCCAACCTGCAAATTCAAGCGGAACATATCAAATTCTTTTGAAAATAAGTTTAAAATTTTTCAGAGTTTTATTTTATCATGCATTCATACTTTGTGCAATTAAAAATATTAGTACAAATCATCTTAAAAAAGCAAAGTAGATATAAGTCATATAAATATCATGTCATATTTCTAAATCCACATTTAAACAAGCATTTATAAGAATAAATCGTAAGTTTCATAGTCTTTCTGTTCATGTCACTTGCCTAGAATAAGTAACTTATCCTGCATAACAGCATATACCAAAACTTTTTTCATCAGTTAATAGAATTATATACCTCCTACTTTTATTTCCTATGGTCTGACTCTCTATTCATTTCCTTTTTTCATATTATTTTTCTTTTGCTTTATTACTTCATCCCAACTCAGCTTTTTATTTATTTTTCACAAATCCGCCTATATCGAAACTGGGTGCGACTCCTGGACTTGTCCACCCGGGCAAGTTTATTCCACTTGTCTGCCAACCTGGCATAGCGCACAATAACACTATGTCAGCCCTACCTGAAATCGACGTAAGCTCGTCGCTCTGATCGCCCGACCAGAGTAACTCCACCCACCTACCCACCCACGCAGGCACATGACAACATAAAGGTTAGGCCTATGATGAAACTAGCGTCAGCTCGTGGCCTTGATCACTCGACCAAGGTTGTTCCACCCGCCTACTAGCCCAACATAGCACGCCAACTACAAACATATACATATATGCTAATTGGGTATGAAGTTTTATTTTTTTTAATTCATTTAGAGATTAGATCTCATAAGAAATAAATAGCAAAATACAAAAAATCCCACATACTAATGGATAAAATTTTCAACATATACATGTATTCATAATAAGACTACCATTTCTTCCACAAGCTTCCAATTCCAAAATTTCTATTTAACTATCTAATTCAGTTCATATAAATACAAGTTTTCAGGCTTCAATAAAAAATATATCAGATATTTTAACATCTTATTCAACTTGATTTTTTTAAATAAATTTGAACATATAATTTTAATCCATGTAGTTACGCCATGCATATACACAAAAAATCAAAGAATCTTTAATCAAAATTGTTTCATCTGATTTTAAATAAATATTTTAATCATCATCTTCATCTTCATCAATATCTCCATGAGCATCAATCTCGTCAATCTCATATTCTTCATTATTTCTCTTCTTAAAGAGTTTAACTCTTTTACCTACAATCAAATTCTTCAACAAAGAACCATCAAATTCTCTAAGTTTAAATGTACCATTATCAAATACAGTTACAACTACATATGGACCAAACCATATTTTAATTAATTTCTTCCAGGCATCATACTGAGTATCAAAAGTACTATCATAAACTAATACCCAATCATCTACTTCTATAGTACGAGGTCTAAGTCTGTTTTTTATCAAAATAGATTTTATTTTTAAGACGCGATTCTCTAATTTCTTGTACAGGTTCTTCAATCATTTTATTTCCTAAATTTAACCGCATAATCCTATCAGAACTCAGATCTTCACGAGTCATCTCATTATTCCACGAAAGTATCATCCATGAAATAATCTGGGTCTGGATAGGAAAAATCGGCTTCTAATAGTACATTAGTTCTGCAGGCATCAATCCTGTAGATCTAGTATACGTCATCGTGTCTGCCTATAGTGCGAAAGGAAGGAATCTAGGCCACTACATTGTATCACCATTGCACACCTTAGAAATTGCCTTCACAATAGAGGGATGACCCTGTTCAATCTTACCATTAGACTCCGGATTATAGAGAGTAGTGAGAGATAGACGTATCCCATACTGGTCAAAGAATTCTCTAGCCTCTCTAGCATCTAACTCACCCCTATCTGCTACTATCTTTTCTACATAGCCAAATCTACTAATAAATTCTTCTAACAAAAAATTAAATATATTATAAGTAGTTTTAGTACGAAGAGCTCTACCCTCTACATGATTAGTCAAGTCTTCCCTAGCTAAAACTATATATCTCATCCTATCTAAACATTTAGGCATAGTCACTAAATCAACTACCCACTTGTAATGAATACAAGGATGATAGGTAGGGTGCAAAGGTTCTCTATGTCTAACTGACGAATGTACCTGACAAGTAGTACAAGAACTTACAAAGTCACGTATATTCACATACATACCCGGCCACCAATAAGCTTCTCTAATTTTATCATGCGTCGTATAGAAACCTTTATGTCGTGCCCAAAGAGTTTCATGCATATCTATCATAACTCTATTTTTGAGATTTTTATTTCCTAAAACTCGCTTCGGATATCTAATTTTCCCTTTTGCAAGAAGCCAAATAAAACCATCTTTTAGAAAGAAATTAAATGCACGTTTCCTAATGTCTCTAAATCTATTAGCTGACCAAATAGGTAATTGCTTCAAAGTGCTAAGATAATATCCTATATCATACCAAATTCCCTCATACTCATTTTCATTAAATTTTTCATACACATAAACATCATAAATATAATTAATCACACTTAATTCAGTTTCAGTCATATCATCATCTTCGAACTTAGCCCTAGAAAGCATATCTGCAAGAGTTAGTTTTTCCAGAAATATGATTTAAAATAGGATTAATAATCTTAATATAAGATATCCATCTTAACATAGCTATATCTGGAGAAGAACAATTAGTAATCATTCCTATTAATGCTAAACAATCTCTTTCTATTACTACATTAGCTCCTATAAAATACTCCTTATCAGTCTTTAACGCAGTAACAAAACCCCATAATTCATGTTTTATTTGTGGATAATTTTTTTGAGTTTCATGTAAAATTTTAGCCCCAAATCTAATAGCATATCTATTTCCCTCACTATCATCTTGTCCTATTACCCATCCTATTCCTATGGGACTAGTATCTACAGTTAAAATAATCGACTTATTATTTGAATAATCTACACGTTTTAAAACAGGTGCATTAGAAAGTAAAATTATTAATTTCTTCATTGCTTTAACATGAGTTTTGAGTCCATTAAGATTTTCTATTTTTCCTAAGTAAATCATACAATGGATTAGCTTCATGGGCATAATGCAGAATCCAAATAGCATAAAATACACATGTTCCTAAGAAACGTCTAACCTCACTAATATTCTTACAAGTTTCAGATAATTTATTTATAGCGTCTACTTTTTGAGGATAACGCCTACGACCATAGTAACCACATAAATGTCCTACAATTAAGACTTCATTAACACCAGAAACTGATTTTTCTATGGAAAACGTTAATCCTACTTCTTCAAATCTTTTAAGTATTTTCTCACAATCTAAAATATGATTAGATACAAACTTCCTACATCCTAAAGATTCTAATGTTTCATCTTTTTTTTCTTCACAGCCTTTTATTGGAATATCATCTATAAACGGCATGGTTACATTAGGAATAAAATCATGAAGAACCATATTCATTGTGTTCATCATATGTGCTATCGAATTTGTAGCTCCTTGAGGAAGAGGACACATATGAATTAATCCTAAAGAAGTCTTCATCGTAGTAATATCTCTACTCTCCATAGCAAGCTAGAAGTGATCATAACCTGAAAATAAATCACCCATAGAATAGATAGAATGCCCAGCAAAAGCTTCGGCAAATTCTCCTACAATAGGGCCGGTTCCCACGTTCCTAATAGTAACTTTATTTACGGGTTGTAAGTCTTGAATAAATCTAAGTTTACCATTCTTTTTAGGAACAATAAACCATCTATTAGAATAAGGTGCGTAGGAAGGTTCTAAAATTTTCATATGCATCTTCTCCTTAAGCAGTTTCATTAGCTCAGGTAAATGAGCCTTTGGAACTGGAATAGGGAGAAGATTCCAAGGTATATGGGCTACAGTAAGTATAATCATAGGATATACTATTCTAGGGTCAACACATCCTATTTCATGAGGATAAAGAGAAAAAGATTTTTTCCATGTTTTCTTATCATTTCACGAAACAATTCATGTTCAGTAGGCAGTAAAAAAGAGTCTTCATTTCCTATTTTTATGAATTTAATAGTTTCATCAGTAAAATTATGTCCTATTTTTGAAATATCACGTAAGATGGGATCATTAGCTACTTGGTTTATTTTCTGGTCACTTCCTTTACGTAAAGCTTCAGCTACAAGTTTCACTTTTTTATCTACTGTTTTATACTTTGTATTAATTTTAGCTTCATGAAAATCAGAAACAAATTTTGAAATTAAATCATATTCATTTAATGAGTTTAAAAGAATAACATGTAATAATTTTTCATCATGTAAGGTGTCATTAATTTCTTCAAATAAAGTAGAAGAAAAAGAAGTTTCAATTATATTTTCAATATTTTCATTCTTAGACATATATCCTTTATCTTTAAACTATTTTTCATGTTTTTTCATTATTTTTCTAGGAATATCTTTACTATTAAAAATTTGTAATTTTGAATATGTATAATAAACAGAAAAAGTTTCTATTTTATGTACACATTTATGCGAGATTTCAAACCAGTTAGCACTATTGTCCCGCTCAACAATGGTGTCTAGAAAAAATATTGATCAAAGTATGTTCCAGAATCACTAAGAGGTAGATGACTCTCGTGCGTCTTCTCTTGTGATCTGATAGGTTTTTTCCAAATTTGTTCTCTATTTCTAATATGGTTTGGGTTAACAGTCATTACTTGTAAGGATTGTAAGTCATCTTTTGATCTAAATCTTGCATAAGCAGAGCCATCTTCCATTATTTTTGTTTCCATACGAGTTTCACAGATAAAGGGTTGTCCTAAGATGATTTCATAAGAATAGTTATCTTGTATGAAAAAGTGAAATGTTTCACTTATTCCACCTATTGAAATTGGAATGTTGGCACATGCTCCTAAAAGTTCACCACATCCGTTGTCTGTTGTTCTCATAATCCACCCATGTTGCTTATCTATAGGCCAACTAAATTTATCATATAATTCTTTTGATATTACATTTATTTCTAAACCTGAATCTAGTAAAGCTAAAGCTGTACAAGAATTTTTCCTATCTCCTAAATTAACTTTAATCTCAGGTGTTCCCCTAGCCCAAAAACTCTTCTTTTAATTGCTTTCAGATTTTTCCTGTATATTATCTGGAAGAATAGGTCCTAAAAAATTTTCATTAACGTATCCTTCACTTTCTTCCTCATCATTAGAATCAGAATAAAAAGAATCTTTAGAAATATGAGTTACATCTACATTGTCATGCATTTCAGTATCACTATTCAATGGAAATCTTTTTCTTTTAATCATTTTAATAAATTTATCTTTAAATTCTAATTTAGCTATAGTAAATAATTGTTCAAGTGCCATAGTCACTTGAATTTTTAAAAGAATATCATACAGTATTTCTTTTGTATCATTTTTTTGTTCACGTTCTGAAGTTAAAAGAGCTTTTGGAGTTCTTTTGGGTTTCTTTGTTTTTCCCTCATTTTTATCTGTTTCTTCATTAGTCTTTGAATCTAATTCACTAGGTTTTTTTGGTGTCTTAGGTTCTCTGCCCTTCCATATATCTTTTCTTTTCTGCTCATCTAAATTTGTGTTTTCATTAAATTGTATATTTTTAGGTTCTTTTCTCAATTGTTTTCTAGTTACTCTTTGATTAGTTTCATCTAAATCTTGAGTTTCATCTCTTTTTCTCTTTTCTTCCACATTGGCTATATGTGAAAAAAATAGAGAAATTATCTATAGGTGAGTTCCATGTTGTTTTGTTCATTATATCATCTCTAGCTTTTATCAATGCTTCTATTGAATAATTTTTGGTTTTATTTGATGTTTCATCATCTAGATCACTTTCATCATATTCTAATCTAACCCTACACAAGCTTCTATGTGCTTCAAATATATTTTCATATAGTTTTTTCATTCCACCTTTTGCCCAATTGTGGGAGGTGGGTGCGGTAGTCACATAGTTTTTTATCAATATCAATAACTAATTTTTTTTCTTTTGCGTCTTTTGAAGATTCACAGGCATAAGACATATGTTTAGTGGAGTTGCACCAAACACATCATCGGGTGGGTGCGCCTCTTCGTTCATTGTTCTGAGCTACTGGTTGATTCACTAAAGGTGCTATAGGTATAGGATTTATTTGTGGGGCATGAGTAAGCTGTGGACCTAAAATTGCCCTATCTTGACTAGTTAAGGAATGAACTATGTTTTAGTGTTTCCACTTCCTTAGTTATATTCATATGCATCTGCATCATATTATCTATTTTATTAAGTATATCTCAAACTATAACTCACTAGGGATTTTAGATGTTGATGCATGTTCAGTTGAACTAGAGTTTATATTAATTTTAGGATTTTGAGTAGTTGGTCCTACCATTGGAAAACTTAAATTCATATCATATAGTAATGATTGCCTCTGTTTCATTTGTGCTACTACTTCTACTACTTGTTTTAGAACCACCTAGTCCTCCGTTAAACCATATCTTTTCCCAGGTTCTTCTAGTCTTCTTTCTACTTCACTTCTAATTAAGTAGGTAAAACTTTTAGGAAATAAAGAACTATATCTGGTGTAAGTGTAGTCCTATCTTGCTTAGGTAATTGTGAAAATCTCTTCATAAACTCTCCATGTAATTGTATAAGAAATATTTGGGTTTTTGGAGTGCTAAGCCACTTCATAAATCCCTCCCTATTGTGTTGACTATAATCTTCTAAGTAAAATTCTTTATGCATTTGTTTTTTAAATTCTTCCCACTCAAGTTCACTATGAGGTTCCATTACACTAATGGCTGAACCTATTGCAAGTCTTACTAAAAATGTTACCCATTTAGTTATTCGTAAACCATGTAGTTTTGCTAGGTCTTCAAAGGTGTCTAAATAATTATTTGTGTTAACTCCAATGAATTTTCCTTTTTCTTTTAGCATAGATTCAAATACTTTTTATCCTTGGGTTTCTGACATCATATTTCTAAATAACTCATCCATTTTATTATGTATGTTAGAACTAGACTTAAGTTTTTTAATATAATCCTTAATTTCTTCTTGGACTTTAGTTTTTTGTTCTCTTACCAAGTTAATTAAGTTGTTTGATTCTAGATTTACTTAAATTTAAAACCTTTAAACAAGTCTTGAAAATAGATTCTAACTTTCAAATGAAAATTCTTGTTGAAATTTTCAAACTAAAATCGTGCTAATCCAACAATCCTTAATAATTTAATGAAAACTAGATACTAACTTTTCAAATAAATTTCTTTTGAACTTTTAAATTAAAATTGTAGTAATCAAACAATCCTAAATAGATACTAACTTTTAAATGCGAATTCTTTTTTAATTTTAAATCTAGCGATTTCCTAATATCGTAAGTGCTCCTAAAGTCCTACTTAAATAGTCACAAATAGATGCAAGTTTAGAAAATACACCTGAGAATTGATGCAGAGGCTAGAGTGCATGTGATATATTCAAATATACATTTGTTGAGCAATAAATGCCTAATACAAAGAATCTAAGTGTTGTGAGTGCAAACGTTTTTCTTCAAGTACTTGAAGGTAAGGGTGAAGAGATGAGGTTCACGACTTGCCTATTCTCGTGGAGGCGCTCAGAGCCTAATCCCAGCCCTCAACAACTAGGGAATTACAAGGTTTGTATTTTCTATCTCTGCAAGATGACCACCTCAAGCCACTGCAACCACATAGCTTAAACCAAGCTAATGCATATGCAAGAAAAGGAAAAATGTTTATACCTGGCTACTGTGCCATTGTTTGATGTCGGGTTCAAATGTGGGAGCGAATGGTGACGACAGGTGGATCAATTCAGTCGTCTCGCTAACGGCGCACACAGGGTGACTATGCAAAACAAGTATTTTTTGTCCTAAGGTATGTAAGGCAAAGCGTTCCTATAACTTTCAACTGCGTTTAAATAGGATGATACGATTAAATCCTCACTAACTACTTTATCTTTCTGTATTTAGAGTTTTGTTTCAACATCAATTGGTCTAGGAAATAATAATTCAAATGTAGATGGAGTAAAAATACTATTAAATGAAGCTTTTTTAGACATAAAGATGAAATGAAATTAGATTAATAATAGATCTCCTATACAAAGCTATAAGATACTTGTTCATAAAATGATATCCTATACAAACTAAACACTATATTTTCAGCTAAGTAGATTCTTTTCACACTTCAAATCTTCAGTTCATCATCAGAAGGGCTGCAATTCATCTGAAAATCACATGAGAAATATTACTAAGCTTTTATAAAAAATTAAACACTCAATTAAATCTTAATATAAAAAAACTTAGTTAAATATAAGATAATTAACTTTTCTTAAACACATATATATAAGCACATTTATTTATTTAAACATACACATTGCAATAAAATAATTCATTCATACATTACATCATATAATTCACATAGCTTTATACACTTATACATATTCATACATATTACATATGCTAACATGCATCACATGCATACTCACATACGTGCATAACATAACATACATTAACATAAATGAACATGCATACATGCACACTAACATACATGCATGACATAAATGAACATGCATTCATGCACATACATGCATAAATGAACATGCATACATGCACATTCATTAGCAACCACACATGATATGCTAAACAAAATCATATGCATACATGCACATGCATTAATGACCATGCATGAACATACATGCACTAACATGCAACAATCAAACATGCATGACATGTATACATACATGCAAACACTATCATCTAATATTCATACATTAACTATGCATACATTTACCATAAATATCATTCACTAACATACGTCTAACATTTACATGCATTTCCTAATATCTAACATCTAACATGCATTACTTAACATCTAACATGCACATATATGAACATGCACGTACAAACACACATGCATGCATAACATACATCAACATGCATGCATACATGATATACATCTAATATGCATACATTAATTGACATACATTAACTAACATGCATACACTTCTAACATGCATTAACATAACTACTAACATCTAATTTGTAATACCTAACTTCTAACAAGCACTACCTAACATTTACTAACATGCATTATTATAACTTCTAACATCTAACATGCATTACTTAACATCTAACATGCATAACCTAACATCTAACATGCATTACCGTAACTAATATGCCTAACATTTAACAATCATGCCTAACATGCACTAACATCTAATATAGGTATATGCACTTATCTCTAACAAACATCTAACATGGGTATCTGCACTTACATCTAACATGGGTATATGCACTTACATCTAACAAACATCTAACATGGGTATCTCCACTCACATCTAACATGGGTATATGCACTTACATCTAACATGGGCACAAACATTACTAAATCTGATGCATTTTCTAATAAGATTCCAACAAGCTAAGGGTTGAGGAAGCTTAGATTAAGGGTAAGAAAAGGAAAGGATAAGCTAAGAATAGATAGGATAATTATTTGGAAATAGAGAAGTTGGAAGGAATAATGAATTCTTTGGATGAAAATAACGCTAAATTGCTCCTTCTTTTTGCTAACCTCTAAACACACAAAAAACTTTAGGATAACAAAACATACATTTAATAAGTAATCAATCTAATTACTTTAACACACACACATACAAAATACTTAAATATATATACTTATATTAAGACAAATACATTTAAGACAAAAATATTCACATATAAATATTCATGCACACAAATACATAAATAAATACATATACAATCACACATATATATAAATTCACATACATAAACATATATATATATATTTATTTGTACACAAACATATTATAAACCTAATTTTTCCTAGTATAAATAATAACATAAAACGAAAAATAAACACATAAAATATATATATAATCTAAATCATACAATATTTAAAACATAATAAAAAAGAGGAAAGAAATAAATAAGAAACAATAAGAATAAAAAATAGGAAAAAAAACAAAAATCTCTCAGTCTTTCTCCATCTCTCTCTCTTGCTCTCTCTCTCTCTCTCTCTCTCTCTCTCTCTCTCTCTCTCTCTCTCTCTCTCTCTGTCTGTCTCTCTCTCTCTCTCTCTCTCTCTCTCTCTCTCTCTCTCTCTCTCTCTCTCTCTCTCTCTCTCTCTCTCTCTCTCTCTCTCTCTCTCTCTCTCTCTCTCTCTCTCTCTCTCTCTGACGGACGGCCCCGTCGACTGCAGGGGAAAGAGATGGAGAGTAAATAAATAAAAAATAAAAAAGGAAACTAAAAAAAAAGAAACAAAAAAGAATAAAAAAAAGAAAGTTCAACTCTCTCTCTCTCTCTCACTCTCTCTCTCTCTCTCTCTCTCTCTCTCTCTCTCTCTATTGCGCACGTAGTGCTGCTGCACCGCCGGCAGAGAAAGAGAGGGAGAGGGAGAAATTAAATGAAAAACAATCAAGAAAGCAAAGGGAGGCAAGAGAAGGAAAAAGAAATCATTAAAGAAGAGGAAGAAAAGGACAGACAGAAGGGAAAAGAAAAAGGAAAAAATGGAAGGGAAAAGAAAAACTAAATTGGAAGAGAAAAAAAAACAAACGCCTTCCCCATCTCTCTACGTCGACCATTTTTCCAAACAAAAAAAATTTGCTCTACAATGAATGAAGGATAAAAGTAAGAGAGATGGACTTCTCTCTCCTCCTGTCAAAAGACAATCATGAACTGTGTGCACAAATGACTATATTCTAGAACAAAGGAAAAATAGAGTACCTGAAAATCACATGAGCGTGTAAGTACATACTCCCTCTTTATATAGATGAGAGTAGCCCACCATAGCCCACATTTTCCCTTAGATAACTGATCCATGCAGCCTATATTAACTCCTCTTTAACTCAACAACACTTCAACAAGATTTTAGGCGTGGAAAATTCTCTTTTTGTTTTTACCAAAAAACCATTCAATTAAATATTAACTGGACCATAAAAAATACAACCTTTCACTTCCTTTTTATTTATTTAATTACTTTGGAATAAATACAATCCTTTAGAATAAATTAAATTAAATCCATTAATAATTTCAAATGTAACCATAAGCTTAGTGTTAATAATGACAATTAACATACTTTTATTTGAAATATTTTGCTAAGGTTCCATTTATTATATTTACCCTATTTATTAGCTCATTTATAGACTAAAACCTACTTAATTAATCTCTTAACCATAGGTTTACCCTTCAACTAACTTCAAACCATGTTAATGAACCCCAACGAACCCATAAACTAATTTTCTAAACTTCCATAACCCTCTAGATTTAATAATTAACCTGGAAATTAAGCTAGAACCCTATAAAACATGTTCAAAACCTACATTTGACCCTTAATTACCCTTGGACTTACTTTCAAAACATAAACAAACCCTTGACTAACCCTTGATCTTTAAGCTATACCCATAACTTCATTAGAAAACACCTTGGTAAATACTTCCCACCTTGATATTAGTCATCAAACTTGTTGTCCTGCAAACATTAAAATTAACCATTAGTCAAAATTATCATAATTTAACCAAACTTATATCAATCAATTAATCTTTTAATTTTAGCAATATTCTAAGAGTAATAAATTCTTTTTGATACCGATAGGATTTATATTATTCATCCTGAATATAAATTCTTTGAGTCAAGTACATCCTTTGTTTGTATAGATGACCTGCATACGTTAGAAGGATGGGAGTTTCCCAGGGTCAGTAACCTTGTTTCTATTCCATTCATATCATCAACTGTCATAATTATGTCAACTACATAAACACTCTTATAGAAAACTTCATTATGTACCTTCTTGATGAGCAATGCAGGATCTTCTTTTGTTTTTGTGAATCCTTGATCTTGTAAATAATTCACCAATCTATAGTTCGAAGCTCTAAGGGAGTGTTTTAAAGCATAGAGTGCTTTCTTAATTTTACATACATGAATTAGATAGTTAACGTATTCAAACCCTAGAGGTTGTGACATATATACTTGCTCACTGATCCATCAATTGCAGAAAGCATTGATCATATCAAGTTCAAGTAGCTTTAAATTTCTTGTAGCTTCAACACTAAGGAATGTCTTGATGGTGGTAATCTTGTCATTAGTGATAAAGTTTTTTCATAGTCTATGTGCTGAATTTGAGCATATACTTTAGCAACTAATCTTTTTTTTGTACATGCAAATTGATTTATCTATTTTCTTTTATAATTTTTGGACCCATATGCAACCTATTCACTTTGTGTTGGTCTGCATAGGAATCAACTCTCCTGTATCCATATTTTTGAGAGCTTCAATTTCTTCCTTCAAGGCTTTGTCCCAATTAGGGTTACCTTTTGCTTTCTCATATGCTGAGGGTTGCTTTGAAATTGAATCTTTGGCTAAATAGATGGTATGTTTGGTTCAAAATTAGAGTCACAATCATACTTTGAGGTTGTGTTCCTTCCCTTGTTGATCTTCTAGGAGTGTGTTCCGAGCATTCTTCACATTGTGGCATTTTTTACCTTTCCTCTTGATTTGGAGAGCTCATATTCTCTTTCCTTATCATCATGTTCATATTCTATTTAACTTCTAGAGTCCTAAATTTGTGCATTTTGTGTTTTATCTAATTGATCTTAATCCGACTCAAGATCATAGGGTATGTTTACTTTCTATTTATCTTCTTTGTACTATGAACTTCGCTCTTTAAATAAAACATCCTTGCTTGTTGTGGATGTCTTTGTGGTCGGATTTTATAATATATAGCTCATCTGAGTTGATGCATATCAAATGAACACAACCTTGGTTGCCCTTTCATGCAATTTCCCTCTGATTTGTGAAGGTACATGTATATATGCCACAGAACCAGAAACTTTGGAATGACCTAGACCTTGTTTTCTATTATACTAAGATTCATAAGTATTCATATCTTGAAGAGATTTGCATGGAAGTCTTTTGACAAGAAACTATGCACTAGATATAGCTTATGCCCAAAGATAATGTGATCTACATATATAATTTTCCATAGGTGCTAGATACCTCTTGAAGAAATCAAACCCTTCAATCCTATTTTTTATGAATTATGGACTCCTACATCTACTAAGATCATCAACAAAAGATACATAATACCTTAAGCATGGTAATGAAGGTTCTTGAATTGGTCCCCACAAATTTGTGTGTACTAAGTCCAAGAGATTTTTGTGAATGTATACTTTATGGTTGAAATGTTGCCTTTGTGCCTTCCGAATTTAACAAGCATCAGACCTATTGATCATATGTTGCTTTGAGATGTTTGGAAGCAGTAGAACATGAGCAAGTCTCTTATGCCAGTATAGTTCTTACTCACTTGGGGTTTTTGGCCCAAAGTTGAATAAATCTATATTTCCCATTCCTTTAACCTAAAATGTGAAGAGCCTACCATTCTTCTTAGCTAACGCTATCTTCTTGAAGCCTTGACATAGGTCCTCCACATAAGCTCCATATTCAATAATCCTAACTTGCAAGGCTTTTTCAACTAATTTCCTACACTAATTACATCTTTAGTAATAGTGGGTACATAGATAACCTTATTGAAGAAGTTTTTTTCTGTCATTGGGTGCTTTTAGATTACCAATGTTTTCCACATTTTGTTTGGTATCATCCCATATTTGTACTTGTGGGAGTATGAAAAAATAGGTCTTATTCACATTTTGTATGACATTGGAATCATTGATATCAACTATTACATTTTGAACGTATTGAGATCTTAATGGGATGAAAAAAAATTTAACAGGTACAATTGCAATGTGAAGGTATGAAAATCATATGACTATGCTTATGGAAGAAGCTCTCCAATATTCCAACTCACGATCACCCAAAGAGAGGGGTTGCAACTCACTTTCTCTCTTCTTGTTTATTTATGATGACTTATTTATGATTGTTTCCATTCTTGGCGAGGATCGATGATTCATGATTCTTGAATCGATTTGTGACCATGGTTGATCATTGGCCCTTTAATTATGCTTTATTCTTGATTTTGTGGGTTGTTCTATGATCGATGATGATGATTCTTATGTTCTTGTGAATCTTAGCCAGTATTTATCCTACTCCCATCTTTTTTGTTGACCTTTACCTTTCCTTACATTATAGTAAGTTTAGAACGATAACTATTTTGTATGGATCTCTCAATATGATTAGATCGCCCTTGGATTACTTGAATACTCTTGAAACAATTGGGGTTGGAGGAGGGGAGGCCCTAAAAAGAATTCTCTTATTCATCATTCCAATAAAATGACCTCCTTTAAAAATTCTCATGAGTTTGATTTCCATTGTTTTTGTTGAACGAGAAGATCATTATCCGTAATTTGGGTAGTCTTTGCAAGTTCTTCCATATATATTTTCTTGTGTAATTATGCATAAAAGAGGTTCCCATCTTTCTACCCTTGGTTGCGACATATTGTACCAAGGGGATGCTGCATAATTTGACATTATTTGTATTTGTACAATAATCTCTTAGAGGATATGCAAGATATATTCAAAGCTCTCCGATTGTAGGGATAGCTCAAGCATATCGCTTCACTAAAGAAAACCTGAATGAAAGGCTTATGAACCTTAATAAGCTCAAGAAATCAAGTTGGAAGGAACAAACGTATCCACATGTGGAGGACTAAATATCCAAATGTCACTCCAAGCAAGAGACATGGACAAAGGGTGGTTCAAAATGTGAAGCTAGTTATATAAAGATTCACAGAAAGATCCCGTGCCTATTGAAGCATCATCGAGGATCTTTTTTGGTGTGTGTGTTAGACTCAAGATATGACTGGCAAGAGATGGTTGAACCATACCCTAAGAGGGAGGATTAGGAAGTAATCCTCAACCATGTCTTTTGGGGCCAGTGGTTAGCCCATCGTACTCCTAGCTGGTAGGTCATGAGTTTGAATCCCACAATTGGTAGCAGATCCTAGGAAGTAGGCTTGGGCAAGGTGGCGCGGCGCGGCGTAGCGCGTCGCAA
The DNA here is from genome assembly GCA_020310875.1 of Ceratopteris richardii. Lineage (NCBI taxonomy): Eukaryota > Viridiplantae > Streptophyta > Polypodiopsida > Polypodiales > Pteridaceae > Ceratopteris > Ceratopteris richardii. Next base: position 37,147,306 of record CM035411.1, on the reverse strand, counting down.
GGTACACAGTGCCAGGGTACACGGTGCTAGGGTACATGGTGCCAAGGTACATTCCCTAGGTTACATCCCGAGAGGGAAGCACTAGATTGAGGATCCAAGAGAACTTGCATGGGTGAGAACTAGGTTCAAGATACTAAGGTTCAGAACTAGGGCCTAAGAGACCAAGTTTGAGAGCAAGGCGAGTCTATAGGCAAGTGGCCAAGATACAAAAAGGCAAGGTTTAAGAGACCAAGGATGAGAGAAAGGGTTCAAGAGACCAAGCATGAGAACAAGATGGTTCAAGAGACAGTGCGAGGGTGAGGATATCAAACCAAGGGATGACCAAGCACTGATCATTGAGGACAATGATCTCTAGAAGGGGAAGAGAGTGTTGGACTCAAGATATGACTGGCAAGAGATGGTTGAACCATACCCTAAGAGGGAGGATTAGGAACTCATCCTCAACCATGGCTTTTGGGGCAAGTGGTTAGCCCATCGTACTCCTAGCCAATAGGTCATGAGTTCGAATCCCATATTGTGGATGATGTGAAGTTGGGATACTAGATTTACAAGTTCCATTGGGACATTGTTTTCGTGTATGAGTTCATCGTCTTGTGTATATTTTCTCCTAACTCTTCTAGAAGCTGCCCATTTTTTGTAGATAGTCTACAAGCACGACATTTTTTAGTATAAATATTGATTGTGAATACCACAAGAAGGTTTACCCTCATGATCATACTAGGGGCTCACATACCAGCATTAAAGTGGGTGAGGAACATTTGTGTGGTGGAATCAAAGAAAGTTACCAAGAGTATATGAAAGATAAGCAACGATAAATACTAAAGAAGTCCCTCTAGTAGCCCAATGTCCATTTCAACATCTAGAGTGGAGACATTTAAGTTTGAATTAGAAACTAAACCATAAACCAAAATTGAACCCGAAGCCATTCTAATTTTTTGGATGATATAACAATGCAAGGACCCACAACCGGAATTTCACCGGAACCTATTTCGGTGGTGTCTAGTCTAAACTTGGCATCAACAGTTCTTACTAGAAATTTTTCAATTTCCATCCTATCTAGATAGATTGATCCATAAGATAATGATTGATGTCTCTAGATAGTGAGTGACCATATCTACAAGGTAGTGATTGACCATAGACACAGGCCATTTGATCTTTTGCTTGAGATTAGCAAGCAATCCAAGGTGTAGGTGTTTGTCCAAGTGTTGGACAAACAATGGCTCACTACATGTTTGTTGTTGTGCATTAGAGGACTCATTCTCCGAAGAGAGGACTATGAAGAAGAAATTCGTTCTCTAGGATGCCTTACTATCATCAAAACATCATTTGAAGTGCAATTTGCAAGCATTCGAGGATATATCAATTCAAAGGCAAGAATGTTATCCTCAATGTAGAACTAGAGGAGGATGTATACATGGGCCCACTGTTAGGGTTTAAAGATAAAATAAAAGGATATTAGGTTTGCAAGCTAAAGAAGGTGCTCTATGGTGCATGAAACCAACAAGGCCATGGAACCATAGGATTGCATCCATCTACTTATATGTATATGTAGATGAATTTATTATTATAGGTGATCATGAAGAAGGCATCAAGGAAATCAAGGAGAGATTTGGGAAGGAGTTCAAGATATCGGACCTTGGAGACATAAGATGTTTTTCTAGGTATTGAATTCATATCTAAAGATAATGGCATCTCGCACCTGCAAAGGAAATACATCTTTGACATATTGAATAATTATGAAATTACATGATGCAAACCATTGAGCAATATTAAGGAACTCAATATTAAATTAACTTTAATGGAAGGTAATGAATTTCAAGATGCACTCTCATATAGGTCTACAGTGGGAACTTTGAATTATGCCAACATCACAAGGGATGAATTGTCATATATTGTTGATGTGCTATCTCAATTAATGCACAGACCTAATATTCCTCACTTACGTCTAGCTAAGGGGTACATAGACATCTCAAAGTTAATCTAAATGAAGGTATTTTCTATCCCTTTGAAGATGATTTGTAGGTAAGAGCATATATAGATGTTGATGGGGCTGCATGTAAAGAAGATACAATGGGTACAAGTGGGTATGCAATGATGCTAGGAAAGAATGCCATTTCATAGATGAAAAAAAAATCAACCTCTGGTTGCACTATCTACTACAATGCATTAGCACAAGTTACATGTTACCTCATGTCGCTCAAGAAGATTATGAATTAATTGAATTTGCTGATCAGTCAATTTCCAATCATGTGTGACAACATTAGTGCATACCTATTTTCCATCCATATTAGGACCATACATATAGAGGTACATTCTCACTACATGATAGACAAGGCATTAGCTATGAAGGTACAAGTCCAACACATAAGTGCTAAGAAGAAAGATGTTAACATGTTCATCAAGGTGTTGGAATTATCGAAGCTAATCATGTTCAAAAGAGGTATTCAAATGATGGAGCTAAGACAAGGACATGAAGGTTGAAGCTGGAGGGGAGTTTTCAAAATCAAGCTCCAACCTTAGGATCATATGAAACATCTCAACTAATGAAGGTTAAAACATTATGAAGAGAGGAGCCAAGTACAAGTATTTGTTCATTCAAATTTAAATTTTAATGCCCTCATTATTCTCAATCAATAAGTATTATACTTCGGTGTAATGAATCCTACTTCCTAGGAAAAGAGCATCCTATCATTTTAAGAGTCTATTCCAAATAATAGAAACACATCATGTACAGAAAACTAATATGATCCCATGTGTCTCATCATTTTAGGAATTCCAATACTCTAGTAGGCCTTCTTAAGAAAGCCCTTTGATTTCGCAACATCTAATGATCAAGGATGAGGTGTACTAATTTTCCATTCCAAGACATGTATAGTCGTTAAATATGCAAGAGAAACTTTGTGATCTTTACTAGGTTCATCTATCGAGAGTGATGGTACATTTATTTCTTGCCAAATTACCCATTTGTAGACATTAGACTTTTCTTTATGTACTTTTCTTTATATATTATTCTAGGTCATTCTTGTTTTCTTAATGTCATAGGAGAAGTACTAGAACATTCTTCTTCCTTCCCTTATTTTGTGTGTGAGAATGTGTGAGAGCTCTCTTTATTGTATCTTTTCTCTTCACATGGTATCATAGCTAATGTGTATAAAATAAGCTCATAAAGAAGCCCTACAATGATGTTTCCATGAGAAGGCATGGAGGGTGCACTTCGTAGACGATCTCATAGGGCTACATTTTTTTGTGTGAAGATAGAAAGTGTCAAAATAGTTTGGAGATTTATTCATGTAGTGTCACATATTTTGCTTAGATTTTGATTTTAGAGACATTTCAACCTTCCTTATCTTTTTTCTCTTCACATGGTATCAAAACTAGTGTGGCTATAAAGAGCTCATAAAGAAGCCTAACAATGAAGTATCCATGAGAAGGCATGGAGGGTGCACTTCCAAGACAATCTCATAGTGCTTGGTTAGATTCTGATTTTAAAGACATTTCAACCTCTCTTTGAAGCCCCTATGGTGGGGCCCATGGAGAAATGATCAATTTGCAAAACTTTAACTCGTGTTCTATTCGACATCTCATAGATATTGCAAATCTATAATTTTAAGGGATTCCCTATATTTTCTTACATGTATGATGTGTTTTGTTTGTAATTGAACTATCAAGTCATGGTGTGATACTTTTCATGCATAGAATCCACGTTTGGCTTTCTTTGAGAGTGAACTGACTTAGCACTCCTGAAATTTAAGAAATGTCTTCCTTTGCATGTTTAGCATATATTAGACTACCTAGAAGACATTGATACTCTTTTATGCCTTCAATATTATTATCTTCATAAACTAAGTTTATGATTCATCTCCATGGGTGTTCCTATAGAAATTTCATTATCCATCTTGAATTTAAGAAGCACATCCTGAATATAACTACTTTGAGTCAAGTACATACTTTTCTATATGAATGACCTACATACCTAAAGAACAATGTGAGTTTCCAAAGCTCAGTAAACTTGAACTCCTGGTGCATATGCTTCCTTGTCCTTTATTTTCCATTCATATCAGCACATGTCATAATCATGTTAACTACGTAAACACTTTAATAGATAACTTCATTATAAACCTCAAGGTGTCTGAGCCACACACACTCAAAACTCATTGTGAAAGTTGCCCTATACTCAGCCTCACAACTGGACATTGCCACAATAGGCTGCTTCTTGCTCAACCAAGATATACATGAGCTACCAAGCATGAAGCAAAAGTAACCAGTCCAATCAAAGTTAGAAAAAGCATGCAAATTTGGCGGTAGTGATCCCCCCTTGGGATAAAACAACCCAAGTAGCCGAGTACCACTCAAGTAGTGAAAGATGCGCTTAACCGCTTGCCAATGCTTGACTCGTGGGCAATGCATAAATCTGCTCATCTGTGAGACAACAAACTAAATATCTGGCCAAGTACTGCATAAGTAAATAAAGCATCCAACAGCCTATTGATAGAGAACAACATCAAATGCATCTCTAGCATCATGAACACTCAATACTAAACATGTCTCCATAGGAGTGGCAATAGGCTTACAGTCTTCAAGGCCAAAATGCTCCAATAATGTGTCAATATTTTTTGTTTGACACAAAGCCATTCCACCATCAACTTGCATAAACTGAATGCCCAAATAGTGATGCAAATGCACCAAATTAGACATCTCAAATGAGGCATGCAAATCAGCCTTAAAATCAGCAATATGCCTCTCATGAGGACCATTGAGCAGCATGTCATCAACATAAACCACAATGATCAGAAGTACATCATTAGCACGCTTAACATATAAGGTGCTTTCAGTTGGACTATTCTCAAAACCATGTGAAGTCAGATAGGCATGTATCTTCTCATACCAAGCACATGGTGCTTGGTTTAAACCATATAATGCCTTCTTTAACTTGCACACCTGGATTTTATGCCCTTTTTGCACAAAGCCATGGGGCTGAAAAACATACACTTTTTCATGCAAGTCACCATTGAGAAATGTAGTTTTAATGTCCAACTAATGTAAATTCCAACCATGATGAAATGCAAGTGCAAAGGTGCTCCAAACAGTAGTCATACAGCATGTAGGTGCAGGGATCTCATCAAAATAAATGCCTCTTTCGTGTGCATAACCCTTTGCAACAAGCCTAGCCTTATACCTCTGAACTATACCATCCGGTTTACGCTTCAGCTTGTATACCCACTTAGTGCCAATGGCCTTCTTGCCAAGAGGCAAGTCACATATAGACCAAGTACCATTCTTCATTATAGCATCATATTCAGATTGCATGGCAGCCATCCAATTTTTTTAATTTTGTGCTTCATCAAATGAAATAGTGCATTCGCATCCCAGAGACTAGATATAGCCATAGCATAGCAATGTCATGCAAAAGAGGCACTTTGGGAGCTTGAACAAGTACGATATGAAAGAGGTGCATCTAATTTGCTGTCACGCAAAGTCTGCACCAGCCATTCTAGCATAGTTTTTGCCTGCTCAATATCAGCTCTCTCATCAACTAGTGCATCATGTCAATCTACATCAGAAATGGAATGATCTGAAAAGGTTGAGAAGTTGCCTCATTAGGACCGGCACTAGACTATGCACCTATAAAAAGAGGCAGCAAAGTATCATACATGTCTTTGGAGCTAAGAGATGTCTCCTTAGTACATGAAAGCAATGGCTGAATAGCATCCTCCACAAAAACAACATCACCGCTAACCAGAATGCGTTTATTCTATGGATGATACAGGCGATAGCCTTTACTTTCAGAACTCTACCCAACAGAAATACATTTTATTGCTTTATCATGCAATTTTCTGCGATGTAGTTTAGGCACTAATGCATATGTCAAACAACCAAAAACACGCAGATGAGCAATAGATGGCTTGTGATCATGCCAAGCCTCATATGGAGTGATAGATTGCAGCGCTTTAGTGGGACACCTATTAAGTACATATGTTGCATGCATGATGGCCTCAAGCCAAAAACTATGTCGTAAAGCCTGACTCTTGACCATACACCTTGTCATCTCCATGAGTGACCTGTTCTTTTGTTGAGCAAATCCATTCTGTTGAGGTGTATACCGCATTGTACATTGGTTTTTTATCCCACATTCAGCTAGAAATGCATCAAAATTAGAAGACATATATACCCCCCCCCTTGATCTGAACGGAGGGTGCCCATTTTACATGCTGACAGATTTTTAGCCAAAACCAAAAACTATTTGAAGCACATGAACACTTCGCACTTTGCCTTCAATGGATATATGCTTGCATGCCTAGAAAAATCATCGATGAAAGTCATGAAGTAAAGATAATTTCCAAAAGAAGGTGTCTGCATAGCACAACAAACATCACTATGTACAAGCTGCAATTTCTGAGTAGCCCAAACTAAACCATCTTTTAGAAAGGAGCGATGCTGCATTTTGCCCAAAATATAGACTTCACAAATATGTTTTCTTGGTGCCTCAAGTTTGGGCAAAGAGGACACCATTTCAGATTTTTGCAGGCAAAGCAAACAGATGACCAAAGTGTGTATGCCAAAGCTTTGCATCTGACATAGCCTGAGATTCATGTACTGCACATGCCAAATCATTTACATTTCTTTCACAGTCTATGAGCTTATACAGCCCACGACATAGAATGCTAGAAGCAATAATCACTTCGCCATTTGACACATCATGAACTGTACATCTCTCATCAAAAAAATTCACAAGCAAGACAATCTTGGCTAATGGAGAAACTGATAATAGATTTTTCTTGATCCCTGGCACAAACAAAGCATCTACGAAAGTGAAAGATGAAGCGACAACCTGCTCTGATACTAGTTGTTGGAGATAGACATCTACGGAAGCACATGAATAGCACAAGGAAGTAGAAGAAGCTTGGAGCACAACACACAATACTAAATGTATTACTAGAGAATGTACAAAGATGAGTAGCCCATTAGGGCAATAGGCATATATACAAGCCGGGGGAAAAAAACCTCCTAAAGAGGGAAAAAAGTGCCCCGGGGTCCTAGTGTGTTCACACACATCACTACCTAAATATATCAACACCTATCACTTGAAAGTTTCTAAAATGCAAAAAAGGCTCTGAAGTTACCTTAATCCAGATGCTTTCCTTAGATGGACACCTTGCACATTTGGAAGTTCGAGTAGAATAGCTTCCCCATCATGTGAGCTACCTCCAACAAGGTTTTGTTGATGAAAATCTTCAACCAAAAGCTCCAATAGGTCTTCCTTCTTGTATTGGATATCTTTTTTATGGCAAAATTGTTTAAAAACACGGATGGGGGAAGTATATCAATCCCTATGCAATGACGAATTGGCAAGGACCTCCACAGGTATCGTTCTGCAAACCAAAAATGTTCTTTCTTAGATCATATATTCGAAACTCCCCTGCACTCTGGCAAACCTGTATAAGACACCAAAGATCCTTCAACCAATATAGATTTCACTCCAAATGGATGCTTACACAAAGAGAAACAATGTCCACAAAGATGAGTTAGTTGAATGCTCACAATTCCTAGTCAAACAGAGACCTCACTTCACTCGAAGACTTCTTTCTCACAAATTATAAAGAGAAGGAATCTCAAACCTGAAGTATCTTTAAAGTAGTCTAACAGCTACCCAATGACACCAAAATTATACACAATTCATAAATAGAAAACGAGAAAGAGCCCTTACAACACAAATGAAAATCATTCCAATTGAGCCTACAAACAAAGAGAGAGATATCAATCACCCAAGTTCACTAAAATGAAGGCTTATCCCAAACTACCTCGATAATGCCCCAAAGCAATAGCGAGATGAAGAAATACTTTAGTATCTATCCAACGAGACAATAATAACATCAAATGGATGCATAAGGAAGGATAACTAATGCCAACAACTTAGGGATAGAGAGTTTCAACATTGCCTATGCACACACATAGATATGCCTACTCTAAGAAAACAAAAAAGCAAGCGAGGGCCTAGCTTAAGCAATGGGCTTGTTTATTACAACTCCAACACATAGTGATCACTCTATATGAAGTAAAACTCCACGAATATGGTTAAAAAAAAGTCTCAATACATGCTCCTTTTATGGTGCGAAGTGACTATGAAACTATTGCAAAAAATCAAATTTAACACAAAATGGTTGCATAGACTAGGAGAAATAATTTCTCCAACATAGGCTACTATATATACGAGCTATTCATACAATGATCTCACCACTCTAGTACGCTTTTATAGAAGCCTTAGCAGAGAAGGAGAGACTTGAAAAAACTTTCAAGAATCCTAATGGATATCCAAACATAGAGGAATCATAGAAATTGAATAATTACCAAAGTGGAATTAGGCCTTACAAGCCACAACTAGATAGCTCTACCTAAGCCTTGACAAATAGAGGGAGACAACTATGAATCACCACAATTCACTATTTTGCATGTTTTCCATAGATTAATTGGAGACTCAATGGAAGACTTGGTGTCACCAAATAAGAGTATATGTAGTCATTCAAGGAATCAAATAATACATAAATTGCATTCCCAAAGAAGGTGAAAAAATGTTAACAACTTAGGGCTAAAGAGTTCCAACACTATCTACACATACACACAGAGGTATGCTAACACAAAATTGACTAAAGAGGAGGATAGTGTATTGCTGGCTAACACACTAGATTAGTAAGGGGGACTTATACAAGCTTAAAACCATGCAACACTTCTCATTTGGAACCATTTTCACACACACACACACACACACACACACACACACATATATATATATATATATATATATATACATACATACAAGTGGAGAAGTGAGATTCGCGTTTCCTAAATAAAGCCCCAAGTGTATTTTGAAGTATATGAGATGAATGTGGGGGGTTTCAAAAACCTTTGGTGAAGAAATATCATGGAATTAATTTTTCCTTTAGTGCTACACTCGTGGCCAATCTGATTTAGTCAATGTTTTCCACTTGTATCCAATGAAATTACTTCAAAGTGCTCCTAAACTTTGATCTTGATTTCATCACTAAGCACCTCCATGCGGATTCTCAAAAAAATTCATTCTCTATGCTTCACCCTAGTCTTCAAGTGAAGCAATGACTTAGAGGGCTAGGGTACATACATAAATTTCTTTGTATTTAGGGGATTTATCAGATTTATGTATGTGATTTATGTAAAGATCTTGAGACTCACACTATGAGTCGCATATTGCACCTTAACTTCAAGCTCAAGTGAGCTAATTCTTTTTCTAAGTTTATTATAGCTTCCTTTAGTGAATTGAATGAATAGTCATTAGAATCAAAAGACTATTTGAGTGATTTTCTTTATCATCTCACTTGCATTTAGTCAATGTCTATTTCCTGAATTTTGAAGGTTTAAAATCTTCTTCATCTTTATGTTGACAAAAAATTGAAAGATCATTTAGAAACTCAATTAAAGAAAGAGAATTAAATACGTGACCCCATAGTAGCCTCTTCAATCAATGTTAATGCTTTTGCCAATCAACAATGATTAATGTTTAAAAATGCACTTAAAAACATGATAGTTATAGATTTCTAAGCTACTAAAACATGAACAATATTGATATACTAGATACTGAGTAAAATATAATATTCCTTTAGAGGAAGAATCTCAATGGATACAAAAATCATCACTTACATTGTACAATGATCAATATTGTTTCACACAATTTAGAAAAGCAATATCTTATTTTGTTGAAAATTCCATCCATTGTTTTTTAAGTATGACATAAAGAATGCTTAGTATTCTTTGATTCTATGACATAAAATTAAGAATTCATGGGAATTGATATTTGTTAAAAGTTATCTAATTTCCAAGGCAAGTTCAAGCATATGTTTTTTTTACTAAATAACTTCATTTGAAGGCTTTTTGAGCCTTACAAAAGTCAACGCACATGTTCAAAGGCACATCCTTATCCAAAAGGAGGCATTGAACCACCAAAAGACATTCCATTGTAGAGACAAAGTCACAACAAGGTCGCTGAAGAGACAAGGAGGGCATGTGAAGAGACATGGAGGACATATTGAGAGGTATGAAAGTCTCTAATGGCTATTTAAGGACCATCCAAGCTTATTCTTAGTGTGTGGGAATGGTAGGAAGTTGGGGTGCTGGTTATACATGTGCTAGTGATCCATTGTCTATCATAGAAGTTCATATTCTCTTGTATATCTATCCTAGCCTTATCAAAGGGTGTTGAACTTCTATATACTATTACACCTTCATTTAATCTCTCTAGGATGCTCCATATTCAGAGTTTCTTTAGTTGTTAGAAATCTTATACAAGAACGATTCTATATCCAAAAGGACTTTGGGAAATTTTTATTGTTTTGTGATTTATAGCTATTTCGTTCTCTACTAGTCTGTCTTGAAACTTGAAAACAAAAACTAGTCTATCTTGTGTGACTGAGTTGACTAGACTTTAGATGTCTAATTCTAGTGATTGATAGCCCATTAAAAAGCTCTTCATGTATCGTGAATATGGTCAAAAGGTTTTGGAAATTGGATTTGTCAATTTTTTGTTATATTAGGGTTAGGTTGTATTGGTTTGAGAGCAACTAGGTCTTGGGCAAGGTCCAAGCTTCTTGTTGTGCATTTGGAGGAGAAATACTCCATTATTGGTATTAGAGTACCTTGAAGACATCAAGTTGAGTGCAAGAAGACATGAAGTGAAGCAACACAACAAGGTTAAAGACTTGACGGCTACATCGAGGGGAGCATCTAGAGGTGTGCTTACCGTCAAAGGAGTAAAGCTATCTATGAATTCTATAAGCTTGAGAAGGACAAGTACTAGCCTTGAAGATTTAGGATGCTCAATTTCATATTAAGCAATTATCTAGGTCTCATCATTGATGGATTAGATGTCAAGGTAGTACCATTGGTTCCTATGGCACCTATCATATCTTAGTTGAAGGCAATGAAAGATTGAGAGATAGAAAACATAAAGGTAGTGCTCATGATCTAAAACTTTGTCAGTAATACCACAATTGTACATATTCAATCAATGGAGAGAGCTAAGGACATGTGGGATCAAATGGATAATACGTTTACCACTAACACCAAAGTGAGCAAGGTGCATCTCAAGAATGAGCTTAACAACCTTAAGAAGCTAGGTAATCTATCAATCTATGAGTACATTATGAAAGATAAAAACAAGAGGGATTCCCTGGTAGTAGTAGGTATCCAAGTGGATGATGATGCCATGGTGTTATATTATTTAAATATTATAAAGGAAGATGCCAAATGGAGGCTATTCAATTCTTCTTTGTATGCTAGAGAGAACATGCTTGATCGTGATCAACTTAGCACACTGATGATCAATAAGGAGATGCTTCAAGGAGGACAAAAAAGGAAAAGTTTCTTAATCTATCCTATATGAAGGAAATAGAGGGAAATGTAGAGGCAAGGGAAAAGGAAAATGAAGGACAAATTAGTACAAAAGTACAAACGAAGATGAAGCTAGCACATCCTATGGCAAAGGCAAAGAAAGAACCAAAGAGGCAGAGGTAGAGTTGGTTATAACAATCAAGACAAGAAAGGTGCGTGCTATTCATCTATAAAGTAAGAAAATTGGGCAAATGAATGCCCTTCAAAGAAGAATGAATGTAACTATGCTTTTAATTAAGCTAATCACAAGTCTTAGCCATAACCCATGCCTATAGGGATCATTTGTAGAACAAAGATGAAAACCGGTACATACATACTAGCTATAGCAATCACATGTCATGTACAATAGATATGTTCACTAATTTTCACATTCCTAAGGACAAAGGGTGTGTTGAGATAGGTGATAATATCAAGCATGCACTACAACATATCAAGGGCATACCGACATTGTGCACACCAATGGTCATGCCTCGACGTCGGTATGACTATTGAAAATGCTTGCAAAACCACAGAGGCAATACCGATGGTCATTTAATCATCGGTATACTCATTGCAAATCAATAGTTGGTATGCACATTGGAAACTTGAGCATTGGTATGAGTGTCGATAACTTACTGGAAGTTAATGATGCTTATACCGATGCAGTGGTTTAACTGGACCCGAGAGCAAAAATTTGACATTTGCTCGCATTTTTAAACAAAGCCTGCTACTGTCGAGTTTGCGTGCATGAGCTACATCTCTCTCTCTCTCTTTGTTTTTCTCTCTCTCTCTCTATGCACACCTCTGTATTTCTCTAGATCTAAAATTTTGGTAAGTATCGCACATACTGTAGCACTATTTTCTCTTTCTGTATGTTTTCCCTTTTCTAATTTCTCTTCTCTTTAGTTTTGCAAGAGCTTTCGGCATCAGGTCTTTGGCATTCGAGGAACAAAAACATTAAATGGACTTTGATGACAATGATCCAAACAATTACATGAATGTAAGTAATTGTTTCGTTTTCAATTGACATAGAGAGAGAGAGAGAGATGAAAGAAAGAGGGAGATCTAGAGAAACATAAAGAGAGAGAGAGAGAAAGAGAGAGACATATACATATACATACACACTCACATATGTATACACACATATATGTGCATACACACATGCATATGGATACATACATACACACACATATGCATATAGATATACACATGCATATACATGCATACATAAATTTGCAGCGGCTGCTCCCACCAAAACTGAAAACCTCTCAAGAAACCTGTAGTTTTACGAGTGTGGCTGAAAATACAGCCCCAAAGGTTGATATTTATTGTCTACGAAGTACAAAAAACACTCTTCTTGATGTTCTTGGACCTGTGTGAAGAGAACTATGTGTGAAAGTACTCCAAAATGGCTCCAAAAGACACCCCAAAAATGCTTCATAAATAGGCTTTGAAAGCAAAGAATGAAACTTTGAGGGACCAAAACTTGTTCAAGGTAATGTCAACCTTAGTCTTTCCCCTTCTTCAGACACCACAAGAGTGTAGCTTAGTTGCAAGAGATTGCCATGGTTAAGCGAGCTCTAGGGGGAACAGTACTGGGATGGGTGACCTCTCGGGAAGTACCGAGAACCTCTATATTCCTTGATCGTTGAGGTCCTCCCTTGCACGCAACCAACGGCGCCAACGGTGACTTCGGTGACTCGGATGACAAGGTCTATGCCTTGGTCCTTGCCTTAGTCATAAGCCTTGGGGGAGGGGGGTGCTCCCTTTGCTCCCACAAAAGGAACACAACTTTTGCCTCGTACTGCTCTGATACCAGTGAAGTATTTCGATGGCAATGCACCACAGTGCGCTCTCCTTTTGGAGAGCTTGACGATGATATGCTCAGAGCAAAAGACCAAGCTCCTAAGGCCGCACGCAGTACTCCGCACAGAAGCTGCAGAATACATAGAAAACACAGTACACAAGGAGCACAAAGACAGACTTCTTAGGTCTTACAAATGCGATCCAGCTTACAGTCTGTGACTGACCAGGCCACTATATGTTTTATTAAAGAACATATACAAAGAAGTGTTCAGTGGCAATTTGGCCTTTCACATGGACACTAACGGTAACAACACATGCATATGCATATACATACACACATGCATATACATACATACATACACATGCATGCACATATACATACATACATACACATGCATATACATACACATGCATATACATACACATGCATATACATACACATGCATATTCATACATACATACATACACACACATACTTGCATATACATAGACTCATGCATATACATACATACACACATGCATATGCATATACATACATACATACACACATGCATATACATACACACATGTATATACATAAACACACATCCATATACATACACACATGCATATACATACACACATATGTGCATACACACACATATGCATACATACATGTACACACATATGTATACATACACACATCCATATGCATACACACATATGCATACATAAACACACGTGCATATGCATACACACATACACACATATGCATACATACACACACATGTATACATAGATGCATATGCATACATACATACACACAAATATGCATATACATACACACATGCATATACATACACACATATGTGCATATGCCATACACACATGCATATGCATACATAAATACACACACATATGCACGCATACACACACATCTATACATATATGCATATGCATACATACATACACACATATGCATATACATACACACATGCATATACATACACACATATGTGCATACACACATGCATATGCATACATACATACACACATATGCATACATACACACATGGATATACATTCACACATGCATATACATACACATACGTGCATACAAACATGCATATACATACACACATATATAAATACACACATGCATATACATACACACATATGTGCATACACACATGCATATGCATACATACATACACACATATGCATACATACATACACACACACATACACACACATATGCATACATACATGTACACACACATGCACACACACATGCACACATACACATACATATGCATACATATACACATGTATATACACACATACACACATGTGTACATACACACATGCATATGCATACATACATACACACATGTGCACACACACATGCACACATACACATACATATGCAAACATACATGTGCACACATACACACATACATACACATAAAAATATTAAATATTTGTGGAAAGTATAAATATATAAAGTATAAATAATTAAATATCTAAAAAATAGATCTTTAAACTATTTGGATTTAATTATATATATATATATATATATATATATATATATATATATATATATATATATATATATATATATATATATATATATATATATATATATATATATATATATATGTATATATATATACACCAAAAATAGGATTTTTGAGTTCTTACACACACACATGCATACACACATACATACATACATTTTTATTAAATATTAAAGGAGAATCTAAATATATAAAATATAAATAATAAAATATATAGAAAATAGATCTTACATATTTTAGGTATAGGGTTATATATATATATATATATATATATATATATATATATATATATATATATATATATATATATATATATATATATATATATATATATATATATATATATATATATATGTATATATATATAAAATTAAATATACCAAGAATAGGATTTTTAAGTCTTTACACACACACATACAGGCACACATAAAATATAAATAATTAAATATCTAAAAAATAGACCTCTAAATATTTAGGGTTATATATATATATATATATATATATATATATATATATCCTAACATCTCCACATTGGATTAGATGGGAGCTCCACATATGCCTTGTGGAGCTCATGACCATGAAGACTCCAAGATATATCACATACGTGATGGAGCTCTAGTGATGGATGCAACTGGAAAGTCCATGCATCAACACATTCGACAACTTTTCTCCATAGAGTTTGGACATTCTATCATGCTAAAATGGAGCGAATAGGATAAAGATTCCAAAACTTATGTCACACAACCGATATATGAAGAGTACCAGCCAACACCTAGGCATCCTATTGTGAGCTCAGAATGGATTTAGCACACGACATGCGAGGGGATGTCTCATCGGTGTTTCAAGGCTCATGATGCTTTTAGAGCAAGCTTACCGAAGCCTATATGGTTAGATGTTAAGGAGTGGTAATCAATTCACGATGAGCAGCAACATAGTCCTGAATGATATGGTCGACAATGAGATGCGATGACCACACATTTAGATATGGTTGGAATGCCACATTTAGGTAATAGCAGATACGATAGTATGTGCTACCAATTTGTAAGTAGCATTTTAATTTTTAAAATTTTTTTATGTGAAGCACATCATGTATGTTCATCTAGCATTGTGCATATTTATTATAGGAGTTGGCAGCGGGTCATCCTCCGACGCGAACTCAAGAAGCTTATGTATATCATCATGGATTGGCTGCACTATTGCAGGACCTAGAGGGATGCGGTCCAATCATTTCATGGGCGAATTCATGACGAGGTAAACTTATAGCATGGTTTCATTTTTTTAGTTGTTGTTTATAAATATCTTGTCAATTTGTCTCATTTTATGCATATGCTTTGTTATAGGATTGTAGATGTAAATGTTTTTATTCCCTTGAGCATATGTATGGTAGTGCTTTGCCACAATTTTGTATTACACTCATATGTGGCAATGGTGCACCATAATTTTTTATTCGGTTCCTATATGCAAGTGCTTTGCCACATTTTGTATTCAGTTCCTATATGGAATTGCTTTGCCACACTCTTGTGCATGCTTCATTTATGGAATATACAACTTTTTTGTACATGCTTCATGGTTCATTTTGCTCATCTCTTTTGTATCCGACAATATTTTGCTATATGAAATCATGTTTTGGTTGCCATTAGAGTACACATCACATGTACTCGATTTTCTTTGGGTAGAGTGTAATGTCTTTTACTACACAACATCATGGTAATGTTGCTATAGCAAGAGACAACACGCTCTGCCCAAAACAAATTCTATAGATATGGTTGTCAATATAGCCATTGGTATTTTTGACAGACGTGACTATATGCATATGTATGCCCACTAGGTCACCAGTATGGGCATTGGTATAGGCATCGGTAATACTGGTGCTTATACCGATGCCCATGTGAAGAGATGGATAGGTATGTGCTTGAAGATGAAGAGGTGTTGCAAAATCCTTGATCTACACCAGCCAAATGAACTCTAGGAGTATATGGTGGGCCCTTTTAGCTTGCCAATGGATGTGTTAGACACCCTATGTACCTTGGAAGATCACTCTCAAAAAGATAGATCAAAACAAATAAGTTGGAGTTAGCGCAAAGGTGAAAAACTTGCTATTTTGGTTCATACACCTGTCTGGTGTTTTGCATAATTCTCTGAGCACAACAACAATTAGGTTAATTCCTCTTGGATAAGCCTAGGTAGCTTAAAGAGCTAACTTTCAAGAGTAATCTCATCAAAAATAATAAACCACACACTGAGAATGACTTTTAAGAAGTGATGACATCATCCCGATTTTCACGGGCTGCTACAGTTTGAGATTAGTGAGCAGAAAAATCCACATAACTCAAAATTTAGGAACCCAATGATTATGAAAATTTGTATGGTTATACTAGACAGTAAGCGGAATCCAACATACTTTAAATCAGTGAATTTGGATAAGTAATCACTGCGAAATGCCTCTGACAAGATGAGTACAAAAGTCGGGTACCTGACAGAGAAGTGAAGATGAACAGACCCTGTTGACTTCAAATGAACATAACTGAAGATTGCAACATTCAAATGACATGAAAATTTGTGAGCATATAGTAGACGTATAGAGCTAACTTTACCAAGTTAAATCACTGAACATGATGCACCAAGCTCAGAGAAACCATCTCTGCAATCTGACTGAGAAACCTAAGAGTAATGGCAGTGAGTAGTACACTTCACAAGAACATGGAAATATGAACCCAAATGATCATGAAAATGAAAGTATATTTCTTGTACAATACAATGGACTTACTGATACATATGTGTGCTTTGTAATCACACCTTGATATGGCATAAAACTCAGCTCTTGGAGGTCTTCACATAGGTCTCTCTAACAACGACTAAAACTGCCATCTATTTATAGTTGAGTTTGGGAGGCTAACTTCCCTCAATCACTCTCCAATCAATCAGTGATTGATTTGACTCTACCTACCACAAGTCACGAATTCGTGGCTCCTCTTTCCCTTTTTGATCAAGTGGACTCAACCACTTAAGATTCTCTTACTTTTACATTAAGTAAACTCTTCAAAAGTTACAAGGGGTAGTTCACAAGTGAACTTTACATAGTCTTTATTTTAAGGCTTCTTCTATGACTTTGTGGGACTCAAGCCCATACTTAGGCTTGTCATAGACTTGCTCCAACAGCTCCCCCTCAAGACAAGTATGCTTGAGGTCTTCAATCTTCGAAGATTACCTGTAAACCAATCATAGCCTTGAATTTGCAAAGCTTTGTACCATCCAATGCTTTGGTTAGAATATCTGCACATTGTTGATGAGTGGACACATATGGTATTTGAATCTCTTTGCTTAGAACCTTCTCTCTTACATAGTGATAATAAACTTCAATATGTTTAGTCCTTGCATGAAAAATAGGATTAGCAGCCAGATGAATAGAACTCATATTGTCACAAAAAATAGTTGGAGTTCCAAACTCTAATCCAAGATCTTTGAATAATGTCTTCATCCACATAGCTTCCTGAGTAGCTATGGCAAGACCTCTATATTCAGCTTTAGTAGAAGAGAGAGAAACTGTGGGTTGCTTCTTGGATGACCATGAAATAAGCTTTGAACCTGCAAAGGTAAGATAACCTGAAGTGCTCCTTCTATCTTCCTTGGAGCCAGCCCAATCTGCATCAGAAAATAGCTTCAAACCTAAATCAGATACATAGGGATAATAAAGTCCTTCATTTATGGTTCCTTTGAGATACTTGAGAATCCTTTTGGCAGCATCCATATGTGGTTTCCTTGGTGTGTGCATAAATTGACTTAGCACACTCACACTGTAACATATATCTACTCTTGTCAATGTGGCATAGTTGAGACTACCCACTAGACTTTGATATGATGTGATGTCCTCTATGAGTTCACCTTCATGTGAGCTCAATTTGTGATTGACCTCCATTGGAGTACCTGCAATCTTACAATCTTGCATCTTGAATTTTGCCAACATGTCCTTAATGTACTTTCTTTGAGTGAGAAACAAACCATAATCTTTGTAGACAACTTCCAAACCTAGGAAGTAGGTAAGTGAACCCAAATCACTTATCTTGAACTCTTCTCTCATCTGATCTTTGATCTTCTTCATACCATCTACATCATTCCCTGTCAATATAATATCATCTACATATACACATAGGTAGATGACCTCAGAATTACTCTTTTTAATAAAGAGTGAAGGATCTGCCTTGCTTGGTTGAAAGCCTTTGTCCTACAAGAATGAAACAAGCCTGAAATTCCAAGCTCTTGGAGCTTGCTTGAGACCATACAATGCTTTGTTAAGTTTACACACATAATCAGGATAAACTTGATTCTCAAAACCAGGTGGTTGTGCCATATATACCTCTTATGTTATCCAACCATTCAAGAATGCATTCTTTACATCTAGTTGAAGTATCTTCAAATTCTTGGAAGAGGCAATACTAAGCAAAACCCTAATAGTAGGCATCTTTGCCACAGGAGAGAAGGTCTCCTTATAATCAATTCCCTGAGTTTGTGCAAAGCCTTGCCTTATACCTATTAATGGAACCATCAGAATTCTTCTTGAGTTTATAGACCCATCTTGAGCCTATTACCTTCATGGATGAAGTCTTGGGCACCAAATCCCAAGTGTTGTTTTTCTCAAGTGCTTCAATCTCTTCCTTCATTGCATGCTTCCATTCTGATTTTGCTTTGGCCTCGTCAAATGATGATGGCTCCTCTTGGTTTATGTCATGTGCTATGTAGATAGAATGTTTAGTTACTAATGAGGTGTCAAACCCATACCTTTCTGGTTTTTTCTTTTTCCCTCATAGACCTTCTTAGGCCATGATGTGATGATTCTGCCTCATGTCAAAGTGCCTGCAATTTTGCTTTACCTTTAGACTTCCATGCTTTGATCTTTTCCATCTGAGATTCTTCATCATCCTCTGAGGTGTCTTGTTCTTCAATCTTTGGTTGTTCTCTACCAAGCTTTGGAAAATCTCCTTCAAGATCATAATGTAAATTGACCTTCCTGCATGAATCTTCATACCATGAATTGTTTTCATCAAAAACTACATCTCTGCTTACCAAGAATCCTTTTTTTGGTAGGGTTGTATAACCTGTAGCCCTTTTGATTGTTGTCATATCCAATAAATACACACCTTTCTGCCTTTGGATCCATCTTGCCTCTAACCTGTCAAGGAACATGAGAAAAAGCAATACATCCAAAAATTTTACAATGATCTAAGCTTGGTCTTCTTCCATTCTAAGCCTCATATGGAGTCATCCCATCAAGGGATTTTGAAGGCAACCTGTTAATCAAGTAAGTGGTTGTAGATACAGCCTCAGCCCATAAGTAATCAGGTAACTGCTTTTCATTTAACATAGACCTTGCAGCTTCAACAATTGTCCTATTCCTCCTTTCTGCCACTCCATTTTGCTCAGGAGTGTACCTTGTAGTTACCTCTCTTTTGATTCCTCTTTCTTGAAGAAAAGAATCAAACTCATGGGAGAAGTATTCTCCCCCTCCATCTGACCTTAAACTTTTTAGTGATTTACCTGTTTGATTCTCCACAAGAGCCAAATATCTTTTGAAACATGAAAAAACTTCATCTTTGTGTTTCATAAAGAATAGGATAGTCCATCTGCTGCAATCATCAATAAAGGAGACATAATACCTTGATCTAGATATTGAAGCTTCCTTGCTAGGTCCCCATACATCTATATGAACCAAATCCAAGAGATCTCCATGCATATAACCTTTCTTCATGAATGGTAACCTGTGAGACTTTCCAAACTGACATGCACTACACTTATAAATCATTGTTTTGACAAATTAGGAAGTCCAAGTACACTTTTGTCCCTGCAAATTTGCTTTAATGACCTTTCACCAATATGTGCTAACCTTTTGTGCCATACTTCCAATTCTGTGAGTGTTTGACTACCATAATTAAAGAGAGCAATGTTTCTAGTGTCCTGTAATTCAAATGTGAACAATCTACCTGTCTTTTCACCTTTTGCAATTTTTCTGAATCCTTGACTTGGATCTTCAACAAATGCTCCTGCCTTTGTGAACCTGACTTACAACCCTTTCTCTACTATCTGCCCAGCACTTATCAAATTCTTTGTAATGGTAGGGACATAGAGTACCTTACTGAGTAGGTTGATGTTTCCATCAGGTGCTTTGACATTGCCTATTTTCTCCACTAGATGTTTTGTATCATCTCCTATTTGTACCTCATGATTATTCCTTGGATCTTCTAAATCTCATAGGAGTGCCACATTTCCTGCCACATGATTTGAACAACCTGAATCTATGTAGAAAACATGCTCATTAGATTTACTTTGTGACATAGCCATGTTCATGATCAATAATGAATCCTCTTTGTTTGAGTCTTCTCTGTAGTTATTGAACTCTCTCCTTCCTTTGTAGCCTCCTTGATAGTTTGAATGATTGTAGTTGTTGTAGCTGCCATGATAATTGTTGAACCTTCCTCTTGAGTAGCCATAACTTCCTCTATTGTATCCTCTTCCTCTTTGATTCCTGGAATTCCTAAAGCAATTTTCAGTTGTATGATTAGTTAATCCACAAATAGAACATGAGTTGGAGTCTTGGGATCTCCCCCTGCCTTGTCTACCTCCTCTTCCTCTACCTCTGCCATGTCTTCCTCTACCTGCATAGTTAGCTTGATATGTACCTGCTTCATCATCCACTTTCTTTGCCTTTCCTTTGTTATCTTTGGACTTGCTTTTATCAGTGTATAAAGTTGAAGATTGATTACCTTTAGAGCTTTCTCCATTTTTTATAAGCTTTGCCTCTTGAGTAAGTAGTTGTCCAATGAGTGTATTGAAATCAGGTACATGCATGTCCATGTACAAATCCATAGCTGTGGTGAATGCTTCCCACTTGTCATCTGCCTTCAAGCCATTGATGACCTGCCTTACAATTTGCTCTTCATCTATTACCTCTCCAATGCTTCCCAACTGATCCGCTATGTCCTTGAGCTTTGTGACAAAATCAGTCACATTTTGTTTGGGAGCCTTCTTGAGAGTTGTGAAATCCAGCCATAGTTGATGCTTCCTAGCTTTGGTACTTGAAGAAAAGAAAGCTTCAAGTGCATCCCACACTTCCTGAGATGTCTTACAACTTCTAATGTGAGGCAACAAAAAATCTGAGATAGAATTGAGGAGATAAGACCTTGCAAGTGCATCCTTGGAGCACCATGTGCTCAATATTTCTTGATCTATGTGGCTCTAAGGGTTTTGGATTCCATCCCCATAGATGTATGGGGATCTTCAAGAGAGCCATCACATGCAAGTAACAAGTACTTTGTAACCTTTATTGATAATTTCTTTAGAAAGATTTGTTTGTATGTCATGAAACACAAGAATTATGTGTTTGATACATTCAAAAGGTTCAACAGAAAAGTAGAGAATGAAAGATTCCATAGGACCAAAACTCTAAGATTAGATGGTGGAGGAGACTACTTTTCTATTACTTTTACTAATTTCTTGCTAGATGAAGGGATAAAGACGCAATATACATGCAGGTATAGACTTAAGGAGAATGGTATTTATGAAAGAAAGAAGAGATAGATCCGAGAGGTAGCTAGATGCATGTTAGATTAAATGAATGTTCCATTTACATATTGGGTAGATGCAGCAAATACAGCTTCTTGCTTGATGATTAGGATGACCACATATGAAGTTCATGTTGGTACTCTAGATGAGTTTTATCACCAAAGGAGTCCTGATTTGTCACATCTAAGGATTTTTGGATGTGTATGCTATGTCCTTGTACTTCAAGAGGTGAGGAATGGTAAGATGGATGCTAGGGTAGAGAAGCGCATCTTTATAGGTTACTCTATAGAGGGAAATGGGTAAAGATGTTACAATCCCATCACAAAGAAGCTTAGAGTATAAAGGGATGTGACATTTGATGAACTTAAGCCATATTGTGAACCACCTAATGCATTGCAGGTTGAAAATATTGAGGAAGTAGAAAATGTCTATGAAGAACAAACTCAGGTTAGAACAAGTTTGGGTGGCCCCTGTACTTCAAGTCCATTAAGGAGTCCTTCATCACTCAAAGGAAACGAGAAGGGAGGTGAACAAATCTCAACATGCAATCACAACCAATATGATGAGGATAATGTGCTAAGGAACTTCCATTCTAGTGAAGATAGAGATGATTTTGAGGAGGTAGCAACTACTAATATGAAAAAAATGGGAGAATTGAAGAAGTATTATACCACAGGTAATGAGAGGATATCAAGAGGGTCAAAGACCCTCTTACTTCCTTTTGTGGATATATTCCATATAGCTTAGCACTTCCTTATACATGAGTGCCAGCTCCTTGTTCACTGCATCACTCGGAGGGGGCATTTGTTGATATATTTAGGTAGTGATGTGTGTCAACACTCTAGGACTATTGGGGCACTTTTTTCCCTCTTTAGGAGGTTTTCTCCCCTCGCTTATATATATGCCTATTGCCCTAATGGGCTACTTATCTTTGTACATTCTACTCGTAATACATTCAGCATTGTGTGTTGTGCTCCAAGCTTTTTCTTCTTCCTTGTGCAGTTCCTATGCTTCCACAGACGTCTAACTCCAACAATATTGTAAGCTACCTATTTTTTTCTCTACATTTTGTAAATTTACATTTTCATACATCCAACTCCAACAATATTGTAAGCTACCTATTTTTTTCTCTAAATTTTCTAAATTTACATTTTCATACAGGCGCTGCATTCTGTCCATGCATGTGCATGAATATATCTCTATTTCTCTCCCTCTTGAAGCACTCTCTACCTTTGTCTTCGTACATTCTATGTATCGAAGTCCTACAAAAAAATTTACATGGCACATGCATGAAAACGTCAATACTCTCGACTAAATTATGCATGTCTTTAGATATCTCAACTCCATGGATTTGGATATTCCAACGGTTTCGGCGCTTTAAACGTCCAAAAGAAACACAAAGCTGCAGATTTGGGTAGTCAAGGAGAAAACATCCAATCACAGGAATTGGCAATAAGACTAGGAACAGATTCGATCCAATCACAGGAATTGGCAATAAGAGATTGGAATCAATGAGTTGATTTATAATCAAGAACTAGTCTTGACATCGTTTTTAATTGGATCGTAAACTTATTTTTTTTTTCGGTGTCATTTTATGTATGGTTAAAATCATTGTTGATGATCCACAGTAATTCCCAATGTGCGTTTTCTGAGTTTGTAAGTGCTTTGTAATGAGTAAGCAGCCCCCCCGTACCAATGAGTAAGATTGTTCATGTACCTTGTTGATTTTTTGTTTTAATCCTTTCCTTACTCATAATGCACTAGATAGCTACCGAATGATATAAAAATTAATCAATAGATGTTTTGTAATTATTCTTGTGCCCATTTTGGCCAATAATAAAATATTTATATTCCTCGTTAAGTGTGTTCCAATTAGGAAAGTTTGAAAATTGGCCTGTGCCTAAGTTAGGAAAGTGTTTGAGAGGTTGATATTTGGCTTCTTGGTAGAAATGGAAAGTCAAGTGATTCCACGCATGTAACGGTACTTCGTTGGTCTAAATTGAACTCAAAAGGAATTAAACAAAATCTTTGATTAATGTCATTGAATTATACAATCGTTTCACTTCTACCAGAAGTACTCTTTGGATCTTTCCAAAGCCATATTGCGCTTTTGTATTATCTGGCATTAAACTGGATCTATGGAGACATAGTCTCACCATAGATGTGGAAGTTTATAAGGCACAAGTAAAGCTATGAAAATGAAAGTAGCTGAGATAGGTTTGTTAATAAGCCATATGAGAAAAGAGAAGTTAGGTAAAGATAGAAAAACATATGAGGGAAACCCTTGTCTTTCTGTTGATTACACCGGCAGCTAACCCAAGATATTCTAGAGATATATGATATTTTGAAAGAAACTGGGAAATCTTGCAGTTAACCCCACTTGTCTGAAGTTGAATCGATTGGATCGGATAACGAAAGAACCACTGGTTTATAAAAGGATGGACGTATTGTAGAGTAGTGTTTGAGAAAATTTTGACAATATTTGTCTCAAGGAAGTAAACTACTTTACATTAATTTTCGTGGAAAACAATAGTTGGACGACAAATATAGGGGAGTCTAATATAGACGATAATGTAGGGGACGAATATAGGACGACAAATAAGACGATAATATAGACTGTAACTGATGTACATGAAACTAATGCAAACAACAATGCTCAGCTTTTTGCGGAATAATGAACGACAACAATGTAGTGAGGATCCATTTGATCATGCGACGATGCCACTCGTTTAAAAAACGTAGCAAAATTAATGCTTGGGTTATCAAACTGGACGTAAAATAGCTGTACATAGTTGGACCATTCCATAAGCACGTGGAATGAATGTAGCTTCAATTGTCCCCAGTCCCTCCTTGAGCTGGTCGGTAGCATGAAGCAAGATCAGCGAAGCTATTGTTTACTTGCGTTGTGTTAGTACTGGAGCTTCAGGCGGACCTCCAAGACGAAAGCACCATTGTACACCTTGTAATTGAGCCAGAATCAGAAATTTCGTCCATTTTTAGGCTTGGATTATATGCAGCAAAGGACCTCGCTAAACTGGCGAAGGATGAGATGAAAGAGCCTCTAGATGGACAACACTTGCTTGGTAATGAGGACTACGACTTGATTTCATTCGGTACCTATGATTAACAAACCCTCAGATGCCCACTCTTTCATTTCCATAAAGCTTTTGAAAGCACTCATCTCAATGGTTTCTGATCTGTAGATGGTAAGGGCAAGATCATCGAATCCGAAGACGATGACGCAGACAAAGAAGATCCTGAAACCTTGCAAAGCAGACTTTCAGAAATTCATACTCTATTAAACCTGGCAATGGAAGCATACTCTGACAATAACTTGGCTGGAAACCCCAAATTTCCTTTTGTCAGAAAGAGCCGTTAAGTCAAAGATGTTAAGCAGCCAAGTACATTGTTTCTCGATTTGCGAGCGGATACAGAGGTTCATGTGTGTCTGCTCAAGGATGATTCGCCGGCTTTTGTTTTTAGGGACACTGAGACTCTACAGAGTGTGCACCTCAGATCGATACTGCACGATACGGCGATCGATGCTCTCAAAATCCAAGTACCGTGGAGAGTAGAGTAATATCCTGCAGCTATGGCTTAGGGTTTGCATGTCACTATGGCTTAGGGCTCTGTAAGGTGGTCTCCCTTGCATCCACCCCCCTGTCAAGGGGCCTCCCCCCTGTCAAGAGGGGGCTGGTGCTCATGTCCTCTCTCCTGAGCTTGTGTTCTCATCTGGCTCTGCTCCAATGGTGCCGTTTGAAGCTTTGCAGAACGGACTCTCGGTGGTGGAGACACACAGAGGGGGCATGGATCACTAAATGCTTCTAGCCATCCTTTACGGTCCAATAGGACCCTCTCCCAACCACATGCATCAAGATGTGCAATTCGGTAACGTTTCCTCTGACTTTCTGGAGCTGTAGCAGGGTGTGGTCAAGTCTTCATCACCCATGAAATCCTACGCTGAGTCTACTAAGAGAAATGGTAACCATTCTAACGGCCTCTTCGACATCAAGGAAGTTCCAGGTAACTTCTCTCCACATTTTCCCCATGGCGATAAAAACAAGGTTGAGGGCAACCCGCATGAATTGTTCATTGAAAGTGAAGTTAGTGATGATGATGAGGATGCTCTCATTATAGACAGAAACTCTTTGGACAACTAGCATGACCAACTTCTTGATAGAGTTGTGATAGGGCTTTGTCATGGGCCAAGGCCAGCCCAGGAAGTTTTGAAATCCTGGATCAAAACCCATTGGGGAACTAGATGTCTCACTATCAAGCATGTCCAATACTGCCCAGATAATTATTTTTTGTTCTTCTTTGAAGAAGCTAATAGTGCATTGCATGTCATCAGTGAAGGACAATGGCTTATTCGAAATACTCCTCTGTCTTTTTTTAAATGGTTTATAGGGTTTAACCCTAAGCCCACCAAGATACTAGTGTGGGTAGAATTTCCTGAACTGCCTTTTGATTTAGACCCTTGGGTGGAAAACCTTGGCAATATGGTAGGTAAAGTGTTGGGACAGATATCTAGGAACTCTATCAACAACCCTAAGTGGGATCCTCAAGTTTTAATTGAAGTGGACACTACGAGATAAATTAAAACTCATCTAATTATTAAAGATTCTAGAGGCAAAAAGTTACACACACAGAAGGTCTTGTACAGGAATCTTCCTAATGCCTGTTACAACTATTACAAGCAAGGGCATCTAATCAAGGATTGCCCCCTTATCCAAGACCAAGGGGACCAAGTAGGCATTGAGAAAAATAAAGATACGGGTAAAGATGCTCAGGGTGCTCATGATTCTCTGAAACCACAAGGTAAAAAAACCCTTAAATAAAAACAAAAGGAAGGGTTTAAAATCGAGTAATACGTATGATATCCTTCTAGAAGATGTTTTTAATCCCTTTGATAGTAAAAGTAATTCTGATGATTTCCATGGTGTCTCCGGTACAAATGAAAATGTTGATCCTAATACCCATCTTGCAGATACCAACAAGGGAAGGTCAGTTGCCCAACAGGAACCACCTCAGCAAAATCTGAATAACAATGGATGTTCTTTAGTGGGAACGAAAAATAGAGTGATATCCTCACCTACTGTTATCAATAATGATGTATCTAACTCCTGTGGAGATATCCCTGTGTCTGAGGTTCATTCTCCTAAAGGCATATCATCCAAAGACTTTATTCAAGAAATGGATGCCATGGACCAAGATAAAATGGATAATATGGATGATGATCTATGTACTAATGATATTGTCCCAATGTCTCAGGAAGTTGATGACTCCAGGGCTCTCTCTATCACAATTGAGCCTAAAAGAAAAGAAGTGGTGAGGTCATCCCTCTCAGCTTCAAAGACTACAAAGAACAGTAGGAAGTAATTATTGGCCTCTGGGATTAGTAGGAAGTGGTCTCTTTCTGTTTTCTATGTCTGACATTTATATCTGCTCTTGCAACATCAAAGGAATTACAGATCCTGTTAGATCCAAGATGCTCAACATTTGGCTCTCAAATCTTCCAAAATAGCATGATGCCATTTATCTATAGGAATTGAAAGTGGGAGGAGACTTCTCCTGTTTAACCGTAATACAGTTTCTTCTAGATATAAATGGTATTTCACTAAACTTTGTGCTGGAAAAGGTGGTAGTGCCATTGGTTTGTCTTCTCAACTCTTGCATGCTATTATTGTCTAGTCTGTTAGTGCTTCTTATCAATGGTGTTCTTTCATGCTTGGTAATCCTTTTGACATCAGTATTATCTCTATCTATGCATCTAATAATGATGCTGGTTGTACTATTTGTAGGAACGAGATTAATTGTCTCCAAGGTCCTGCTATTGTTATAGGGGATTTTAACATGGTGACTGACATTAAGGATAGATGGGAAGAAAAGGATAAAGTGATCAAAGGGACTAAAAAGGAAGCCTAGTTTAAGTTGTGCAACTCTCTAGAGCTTGTTGATACCTCCCGGTCATCTGGGTTGACTTGGTCCAATAAGTAGATTGGCAATGCCTTCACTATTGCTAGGCTTGATAGATGCTATACTAGCATCCCTTTTGTTCAAAGTTGTCGGAACATAGGCATTAATCTTGACCCTTCCCTGCTTATGTCTGATCATAAGCCTCTTTTGGTGACCTTTAAAAAAGGTAACCCTAATCTGAGATCAGGTTGGACTCACATTGATTGCAATTTTCTTAAGCTTCCTAGCATTATGACTCAGACCAAAAATATCTTCATCCAAAACTTTGAGCAGGTCAGCTCTAACTAGCAAAGCTTGGCTCAATTCAGTCAAGGAGATTCAGAAGTTGTTCCCTCAACTCAAAACCTTAGCTAACACCATTGGGGCCAAAAGAAGACAAACCCTTATAGATAGTTTGGTCCACCTTGATGCTAACTCTCAAGATTATCATGATCTTTCCTTGAGGTTATGCAAAGAGAGATATCTGGAAGCCAGTTATTCTTTTGCCTCTTCTAAAGGATTTTGGAGTGAGAAGATTGATAGGAATAAAAACTACATGTTCTCTTTGATGAAAAAAAAAGCTAGGGATTATATCCCTCCTTTGTGGTAGAGAATTCCTCTCCTATTCGCAATGCAAAGTGTAGAAGACCTGCTCAGGACCAAAACTTTTGCCAACAGCTGAACCTTCAAATGAAAAATGGTAACAACTAAAAAATTCAATGAACTTCCAACTTTAGTCACTCAAACTAGAAACGTATAGCTTTCCAATGAGCTATCAAGATTAGTTTTGGGTTGGCAACTCTTTGCCTCAAAACAGACTACTTATCCACTCAGTTAAGCTAAAAACTAGACTTCACAAAAAACTTAATAACTCATAGACCATAAAGATCTTCACAGAGCTATTCAAGAAAGAGGAAGCACTCAAGATAAGCTTCCCAACGAATTTCTAAACTCTAAAATTGGATACATATGTTTAGAGATATGACTCTCACAAGTAGAGTACGTAGAAATGGGTATGCGGCTGGACATAGTCTATGAGAGTGAAGAGAACCAAATGACTCAAACCAAATGAGCTAGATACAAGGAGACTTCCATGCCTTCTTCCTCTATCCTTGAGTTTCCTCTCTTCCCTCTTTTATAGTCAAGTGACCAAAAGCTCTCATGATGAGTTTGAGAGCTCTTGATAACTCTTCCACTACTTTGGACAACCACTCCTCTTATAGTTCAGTTTTGGATTTGATTCTCTTTTGGACTCCACTACTTGTTGAAGTAAATGCTTCCATTTTTAATTTGTGTATTTTCCTTCTATTTGAAGAAAATAATTTTTGCAAAAATATATATGACCTGAATTCTTTATTTTAATACTCCCCCTCAAGCTCACATGTGAGCTTACACCTTCAGCCATATCCTGTAAGTTGCTTTCATCCTTGAACCTCTTTAGCTTAGAAGCATCTAAGGACTTTTTAAACATCTCTACAACCTGGTCATTAGTTCCAATGAACTTTATATCAACATCCTTGCTCAAAACTTTTTCTCTAACATAATGATAATGCACTTCTATGTGGTTACTTTGTGCATGAGACATTGGATTGTTTGTCAAGTGAATGCTTGAAATGTTGTCACCATAAATTGGAATGATCTCTACCTACACATCAAGATCAGCCAAGAGCTTCTTAATCCACATAGCTTCATAAGTTGCAAAGGCTAATCCTCTATATTCAGCTTCTCTAGATGATAGTGCAATAGTAGGTCGCTTCTTCGAGCTCCATGTGATAGGTTTGCTATCTATCATGAACACATAACCTGAAGTAAATCTTCTATCTTCCTTGGAAGCAGCCCAATTAGGATCATTTGAGCATAGCTTCACATTTGTGTCCATAGGTTGAGTAAGTGGTTTGCATTCACTCATTCCAAATATGAAAAGAACATCCAACAAATACTTTCTTTGCATCAAGTAGATGCCATCTTTCCCATAGACTATCTCAATGCCTAAAAACTATTTCAACTCACCAAGATCTGAAATTTTAAACTCCTTATCGAGTTTTCTTTTTATCTCTAGTATTCTTGCAACATTACTTCCTATTATGATGACATGATCAACATATATGCAAATATATACCTGCTTGCCTTCTTCTTTATTCATGTAGAGAGAAGGATCTGCACTACTTGGACTATACCCACACCTTATGAGGTACTCCACCAATCTTTGATTCCAAGCACATGGTGCTTGGTTGAGCCCATACAAAGCTTTCTTCAATCTACAAACAAAATTTGGATGCTTTTTATCTTCAAATCCAATCAGTTGCCGCATGTATACCTCTTCTTGAAGTTCACCATTGAGGAGAGCATTTTTTATGTCAAGTTGGTACAATGGCCATCTCCGTGTTGCACTCACCGCAATCGAAGGTTCTAATTGTTCCCATCTTTGCAACCGGGCTGAAAGTCTCTTCATAGTCGATGCCGTGAGTTCGCTTGAATCCTTTTGCTACTAGTCTAGCTTTATGCCTTGCTAGAGAACCATCAGGATTTCTCTTTATTTTAGACACCCATTTATTTCGAACAATCTTCATATCTTCAACCCTTGGAACTAGCTCCCATGTGTGATTGTCCTTGAGAGCTTTTATCTCTTTTTGCATAGCTTCTTGCCATGCTTTTTGTGTACATGCTTCTTCATATGCATTTGGTTCTTTATCTTTGACCACTTGTGTCATATATGAAAAATGATTTGCAATATAACTATCATGCTCAGCTTTTGAATCACATAGCTTGCTTTTGAAGAAATCCTTTCATTTCCTTTTGAATATTGCTTCTTCAACTGGTTCAACTTTACCTTTGGTGTAATCACCTCTTCATACTCTTCTTCACTTGCATTTGAATCACTATTTTGGGCAGCACTTTTAGCTTCAAATCTTCCATAACCTGATGTTGGTGATGAAGAATGACTTCTTAGTCTCCCCTTCCATGTTGAGCTTTCTCCAAGTGATGTAGAAGCTTCTGGACCTGACATTTGAGTGCTTGTCTCCTGAAATTCTTCTTGGACAACACCTCCATCATCTTCACAATCTTCTTCTAGAATCTTCTCTTTCCCTTTGTCTCCAAACCATGGTCTTAGCTCATCAAATACCAAATCTCCTGAGACTCATAGCTCCTTTGTCACCAGATTGTAGCACTTCTATCCCTTTTGCTCTGATGAATATCCAATGAAAATACATTTTTCTGACTTTGCCTCCATCTTTGTCCTTAGTTCTTGAGCGATGTGAACATAACACACACATCCAAAAACTTTGAGATGTGTAAGGTCACGTTTCTTACCGGAATAAACCTCCTCGGGAGTTAGATTATGCACTCCAGCTATTGTGCACTTGTTCATCAAATAAAGATCCGTACTAGTTGCTTCAGCCCAATAGTTTAGTGGCACCTTCATCTCGTTGAGCATCATCTCGCAACTTCTGTGACATGTCTATTTTTCCTTTCAGCTATTCCATTTTTTTGAGGTGTGTACCTACATGTAAATTGTCGCTTGATGCCATTTTCATAAAGAAAATCTGAAAATTCTTTGGAGAAATATTCTCCTCCTCCATCGGAACTCAAGGTCTTTATGTAGCATCCTATTTCCTTTTCTACTTGTGCTTTAAATCTCTTGAACGTGGAGAACACATCTGATTTTTGTTTTATGCAAAACATCCATACTTTTCTTGAATGATCATCAATAAAAATGACAAAATATCTATTACTAGCCACTGATGGTTGTTGTGATGGTCCCCATACATCCGTGTGTATCAAGTCGAGGACATTCCTTGCCACATAGTTTCTCTTCTTGAATGGTTGTCCAGTTTGCTTTCCTAGTTGGCATGCTTCACAAAACGCATGTAGTCCAACATCATTGAATCTTGGAGGACCTCTTACCACTTCATGGTTGCTCATGTCCTTGAGCTTGCGAATGTTGATATGTCCAAACCTTTTGTGCCACAAATCGATTTCAGCAATCCTCTTGTTT
Source organism: Ceratopteris richardii (assembly GCA_020310875.1). NCBI lineage: Eukaryota > Viridiplantae > Streptophyta > Polypodiopsida > Polypodiales > Pteridaceae > Ceratopteris > Ceratopteris richardii. Next base: position 37,115,044 of record CM035411.1, on the reverse strand, counting down.
CCAACCTTAATATACATCACCTTTCCATGTGGTTGTTGAATGTCCAAAGTGAACATCCTACCTTCCTTCCTTCCTTTAGCAACCTTGAATCCTTCTCTGGATTCTTTATAAAGCAACCTTTTTCATTAAAGATAACATGATATCCTTTCTCTGTCATTTGCCCTACTCAAATCAAATTCTTTGTAATAGTAGGAACATGAAGAACATTAGTCAATACCTTCTTGTCTCCAAGATTGATATCTCCAACATGCTCAATTGCGTGTTGAGTTTCATCATCGGTATCCACAAATCCTTTTCCACTAGGAGCTTGTCGCTTTGTCAATAAATCTCCTTGGCATGTGATATGGTTGCTGCAACGTGAATCTATGAACCATTTTCTATCATCACTTCTCGGGTTGTTGTACTCATGCTTCATGGCAAGCATGGTTTGGTTGTCTCCTTCACTTGATGTACTCACATAGTTATTTTGGCTTCTTTGGTTGCCTCCATTTAGCCTTCCGTTCTTTTGCCAACAATCATTTGCATAATGTCCTAGTTTGGCACAATGATAGCATGTTATACCTTTATGAGGATTGTATGAACCTCGACCTCTTCCTCTATTGCTTCCTCAACCTCTTCCATGTGTGTTTTCATTTGAGTTGTCCTTGTTGTCCTTTGAGTTGTCTTGGCTGAAATTTGTGTTGTTGTAGCTTCTTCCTCTTCCTCTCAAGCCTCCTCTTGAGTTCCTTCCTCTACCTCATCCTACATATAACATTTGACTATGGCTGTCCTTACCTTTGTTGCCTTCTCCTTGTTGAGCAACCTCTTCGATCACAAGATTTCGTATAATCTCGTCAAATGTTGGGAGAGGATCTCTATAAAGAATGTTTGTGATGAGGCGTTTCGACTTTTTTTCACTCCTTAAGCCATTAAGGGCTTTTTGGATGATGTCTTCCTCTTCTATCTTGCATTTACAAAATCTTCTCCTCTACCATTGCTAGAAGAAAGTCCTATGATGACATTCTTTATCCTCCCTGAGCAGAAAGGTTTAATCAAGGGAAGGTTCATTCTTGATGCTATAATCACTACAACATATCAAGCGTATACCGAGGCTTCTTCCAAGGAAATGAATGGGCACGATTTCTCCCCAACGTTAGTGTAAGGGTTGGTGTAGGCGTTGGAAACAAAGCACCGGTATAAGCATCGGTATGGGCATCGGTATGGGCATCGGTATGGGCATCAGTATAAGCGTCGGTATAAGTGTCGGTATAAGCGTTGGTATATGTATGGGTATATGTGTCGGTATAAGCAACGATATAAGCCATGGTATGCCCTTAGGCAAAATAGTCAGTATAAGCATCGGCATGTGCCTAGGGATTGACGCTTATATTGTTGCCTATATCGACGACCATATCCACAAAATTGTTTTTGGGCACAGTGTGTTGTCTCTTGTTACAGAAACATTCCTGCAAGAGAACAAGCAATACGACCACCACGTGCTAGAGAGATGACTCTCCTCCCAACCAAATGCCTCTATATATAGCTCTCTCTAGGGCACTCCCTTCTTGGGTAGGTGGATACTAGCCAGCCACGTGTCGGCCATGTAACTGCATGTATCCCAAGTGTCCTAGTTAACTCGAGTTAACTCAAGTGGATGCTTCTAGAAGGCTCTAGAGATCTTTTGGCAAAACACTCTCCCCATGCTCCCGATGGGGGTTGAACTAAAGACCTCCTCCTTCACATCCTTGAGACTTAACCACTAAGCTAAGCGGATCACTTGTTCACAAAAGCACAAGACCTCCTAGTAAGTCTAAACTCGAGATCTTTCATAATACACACGGATGACCAAATCGTGTCCGATTTCAGATCCCTCTAAACCGACCTAATCCTTGGATCATAGACTTACTTTATTACATTCTTCCCTGCTTGTAAAAATATTTTCGTCCTCGAAAATAGAGCTATATATCTACCATAGGCAACCCGAAGCCTCATATTCTAAAACTGAAAGAACATGGTCATGTTCTAAAACTGGAAGAACATGTCTCATCTCTGTGGTGGCATCCCTATCCAAATGATTCAAAACACTATCTCACTTTGCACTTTGATGAACTGATCAAATTACAAACTAGTGAAAGAATAATAAGGATGGTTCTAAAAATATCCGCCAATTCACAGTTTCCTGATATGAGATCTAGGCACAAACATGTGAATTAGGTGGATTCAAATTGCTAGTCCATTTCTGGGCATGACTAGTGTATGGACTTAGTAATGAAGGCAGGATTCTTATCCCTCACAAGACTTTGAGAACTCTTGATTCACTTGAATTTGGTTAGGAGAACTTGAAGTTTTGGTTGTCCCCAAACATCTAACATGGATCTTTGAGTAATGGTTTATTCCTATCCAACAATTACTTGATTTTTTCACTCAATTAGAGGACTCCTTTGTCCTAATATGTTTAAAAATCCTATGTAAACTGCAGGAGAAGGTTTACCATTTTTTAGTCAACCCTACTCTAAATTCAAATTCAAAATGAAAATTTATCCAACTTAGGATACTTTTCTCAAAGACTTGAGCTAAAAGTTCTTGGGAATTGTCAATCTTAAGAGCAATTCCTAACTTCTCTATTCTAGAGTATACTATACTCTAGGAAATCATTTATGCTATTAACTTGAAGAAAACTCAAATAAATAAGTCCACTTAGACTTATTATCTTTTGAAGATTGAAAAGGTTCTTGTACATAACATCTATCTAGGATGCTTTAATTTAGTTATCTAGTTCTATTCAGCTCACCCTAGTCTTTTGCAAAAGGAATCAGACATCATGTCTAAGTCAATTCAAGAATATTTGGAAAGTGTAAAGAAATAAGTAAAACTATGTACAACCAATTCAGGTGTGTATATATGTAAAAGCCAAAAACCCTAATCCTAAGACCCTAACCCTAAAACATGCATATGTGTGTATGTATATATGATGTGTGTGTATGTGTATGTATGCATGCATGCATGTGTATATGTGTGCATTTGTGTATGTATTATGTGCGTATATGTGTAAAAGTGAAAGACCCTAAACCTAAAATCCTAACCCTAAAACATGTATATGTGTGTGTGTGTATGTATGCATATGCATATGCATATGTGAATGTAATATGTATGCATATGCATATGCATATGTGTATGTAATATGTATGCATGTGTGTATGTATCTCTATGTCTCTTTGTTTCTCTCTGTCTATCTCTCTCTCTCTCTCTCTCTTTCATCTCTCTCTGCCTCTTTCTGTCTTATTCTCTCTCTCTTTCATCTCTCTTTATCTCTCTATCACTATTTATAATAAAGAACAACACAATCACTTACATTGATGTAATTATTTTGATCGCTCTCCTCAAAGCCCAATCAACGTTGTCTCTTGCCAAATTCCGAAGAATCGATGCCAAAAAGCACTTGCAAAACAAAAGAAAATAGAAATTAAAAAAGAGAAGACATAGAGAAAGAGAGAATGAAAACATATGCACATCACTTAACAAGATGTGCAGGTGCGAGAGAGAGAGAGAGAGAGAGAGAGAGAGAGAGAGAGAGAGAGAGAGAGAGAGAGAGAGAGAGAGAGAGAGAGAGAGAGAGATGTGTGTGGAGGGGGAGAGAGAGAGAATGAGATGTGTGTATAGGGGGAGAGAGAGAGAGAGAGAGAGAGAGAGAGAGAGAGAGAGAGAGAAAGAGAGAGATGTGTGTATGCATGTGTATATGTGTGCATGTGTGTATGTATTGTGTGTATATGTGTAAAAGTCAACAAACATAATCCTAAAACCTTAACCCTAAAACATGTATATGTGATGTGTGTGTATGGGTATGTGCATGTATGCATGTGTGTGTATACATATGTGAGTGTGTATATATATGTGCGTGTGAATGTAATATGCATGTGTGTATGTATGTATGTGTGTGTGTGTGTGTACATGCATATGTGTGTGTATGTATGTATGCATATGCATGTGTGTATGCACATATGTGTGTGTATACATATGTGAGTGTGTATGTATATGTGCATGAGTATGTATGTATGTGTGTGTGTACATGCAAATATGTGTGTATGTATATATGCATATGCATGTGTGTATGTATACATATGTGTGTGTACATGTATGTATGTATATGTGTGTGTACATGTATGTATGTGAGTATGAGATGCATATGTGTGTGTGTATGTATATGCATGTGTGTATGTAATATCCATGTATGTATGTATATGTGTGTATGCATATCCATGTGAGTATGTAATATGTATGTGTATGTATATGCATGTGTGTATGTAATATGTATGTTAGTGTGTATGTAATATGTATGAGAGTGTGTATGTAATATGCATGTGTGTATGTAATATGTATGTGAGTATGTGTATGCATATGTGTGTGTATGTATGTATGCATCTCTCTCTATCTCATTCTCTTTCTATTTCATATCTCTCTCTCTCTCTTTCGGCTCTCTCTCTCTTTCACTCTCTCTATCTCTCTCTTTCATGTCTCTCTCTTTCTCTCTCTCTCTCTCTCTCTCTCTCTCTCTCTCTCTCTCTCTCTCTCTCTCTCTCTCTCTCTCTCTCTCTCTCTCTCTCTCTCTCTCTCTCTCTCTCTCTCGCTCTTTATGTTTCTCTAGATCTCTCTCTTTCTTTCATCTCTCTCTCTCTCTATCTCATTCTATATCAATCAAAAACAAAACAATCACTTACCTTGATGTAATTGTTTGAAACGTTGTGGTCAAAGTCCACCTAATGTTGTCCTTCCTCGAATTCCAAAGACCTCACGCCAAAAAGCTCTTGCAAAACTAAAGAGAAGAGAAATTAGAAAAGGGAAAACACAAAGAAAAATAAAGGGTGCTACAGTATGTGCGATACTTACCAAACTTTCAGATCTAGAGAAATAGAGAGATGTGTGTAGAGAGAGAGAGAGCTCATTGTGGAACTCCTCGCTTGAGGGGGAGCTGATATCATGGATAAAGGAAACCATCCTCAACCTTGGATTCCATGTGTGTATATATATATATATATATATATATATATATATATATATCATGAATGGTTGAGAGTTTGGGGAAATTAATGCTTGCATTGCATTCAAAAGGTGCCAAAGCCCTAAGATCCACTATCTAATTGCTTCATTCTTGAATTCAAAGGTGCTATTTTGGATTACCAACATTATCAATGATATCATCAATTCCTAACTACCCCTGATAATCACATTTGATAACTACCCATGAGCACCTATATAAGAAGGTGTTGATCGAATACATCCTCAGTCTTGGCAATGCTAGTCTTTGGAGCTCAAGGACACATGATCTTTAAGTAAGAACTTTCCAAGTTCCTCTTTGAGTTCTCATGTTGTTCTTTGTTGTAGTCTTATCTAGTCTAGTATCTTTGACATCCTCCCTTGTCCTATTGTAATCTCATAGTACAAGATCCTATTGATTTATTTCTTGTATCTAGTTCATCTCATTGAAAATAGTTCTTATAACCATATCTTGCTTCATACTTATAGTTTTGGGTCATAGAGTTCTCCTACATTAGATCTAGTCTAGTTATTCATACCTATCAGCCTCCCGTTGTAAGATGTCTTGTAATTGTTCAATATATTCTATTCAAGGTGCATAATGTAGTGCTCCGCTTAGAGTTTCCACATCAAAAAGAGTAATTTTGATTGATGATATCATCAAATCCATCATCAATTTGTAATTACCCTTCAATGCCTAGGTAAGGAGAACATGGGAACATATATCCTAGGTCATGTCAATGATACTCTTGAAGGATGAAGATGTGAAAATCACCAAGTGAGCACCTTCCAAGTTCAAGTTCGTTTTCTTGTTCTGCTCCTTATTCTAATCGTGTGGTCTAGTTTTTGGACATCTATTCTTGCCCTCTTGTAATTTTGTAGTACAAGTTGTTGGAAATGTTTTTCTTATACCTAGTTCATGTCTCCTAGGGGAGTTGTTCTAATTCAGATATCTTGTTTCATGCAAACCATCTTGGCTTTGGGATCTCTTGTATCAAATGTGGTCAAGTTATCCATACTTATTAGTCCCACGCTATGAGACTTCTTGTAACATTTTTATATTCATGAATTATTTCTCATCATGGGTGACCTTGTAATGAGAAATGCATTATAGAAATCATGTTTAGTCTAGTCAGAGGGCACAATATAGTGCTCCCCATATAATTTGTTCAAATTCTTCTCAATCAAACAAAATTTCTAGCCCATTTGGTTGTTCTATGCATAATCACTCATCTCTATCGACAAATACAAAAAGGTGGATAGGCACATGCCACAAAAATTCAACCTTCATTCACTTTTCCCTAGACTAGATCAATATTTATTTAAGTGAAAAAGGATTCTCTATAACCTAGCCTTCTAATTATTTACATAATTTCTATTAGATCCAACTTTTAAAGTGCAATGCAACAAGGTGCACAATATAATTTGGCCATGGAATAGAAGACACATGGAATAATCCTCTTTTTGGAAAGAGATTATGGGATATAATCCGATTCTCATTAAAGTTTTGAAATAGAGAACTTTCAATCATGCTCCCTGGATAGGCTCATGTCCTTGGGGGACTATTGTTATATAACACCATAATTTGAGTTATATTCCCAAATAACAAAATGCTGTTCAAGGGTGTGGGGGTTTTGAAGTAGCTTTTCGTAGTTTAAATTCAAGTCATCCTCATCACAAATCCTCCTTACAAGTGCATAGTAGATAGTGTTTTTCCAAAAATGCTCCCAAAGCATCCTACTCATGCGAGGTTCAATGAATTATAAAAAAAGCGCTTATGCTTTCTATTTCTATTTTTCTTGGCTTTTATCATTTTTTCAATTAGATTTGTATGTAAGAATGGTTGGATGCATCTTCGTGTAAATGGAGTGATGGAAAATACCAAAAATTTTTAAAATCTTCTTGTGACAAGTAAAATAATTATAAATTTAAAACTATGAAAAAAATTCATTGAATCCATTGCTCGTAAGGCATAGATCATTTTCAATGGAGTCATACATGTAGAAAATTTAATCACATGTTTAATGGACAATAATGTTGAATCCAACTAAGTATAAGAATCCTTGTTCTTTTTATCCACTAATCTTGTGAGACTTTTAATTAGAATAGTTTTTCGGACTCAACTTCTCCTTTTTTCTTGAGGCTTGACTCGTCATATAAAACTAGGCGATAAGGAAGTGAAGTCGTGAATAAAATGCTTTATTAAATCTACACACAGATCTAAAATATCCTCAATAAAACATCCAAAGAGTTTCATTATAATTTTCTACGGAAATTCACTTGCCTAAGCTTCTATCCAGATCCTAGGGTGCTTAATATGCAATAAAATATGTTTGATTTTTTAATATTCAATATGGGGGTTAGTTAGTCCAACAAAATGAGGCATGTTCCTCACACTATTCTAACTTTCTACAAAATTCAACATGCACCAAAATATATTTAGTTATTGATTTTAACTAGTGGGGTGAATTGATTTGAAACATGCTCGAGAGGCAAGTCAAACCTTATCGTAATATTTTTGTTGAGGAATTTGGCTATACAACTTGCCATAACTTCTACCCAGTTTGCTTTAGAAGCTTCCTTAAACTCATTTAGCTCGAAAAATGTCAACGTGATTGACTTACATGTGCTTGAGCTAATATAAGTGTTTGTTCATCCTTCAGCACATGTCTCCTTCGTATTGGATCAACTTATCTTTGGTATAGCATATCTTAAATCATCAAAGCAGACTTACATTTTGAATCTAATTTCCTCCTTTATTCTATTTACAGATGATCAAGTGAAATACATGTAAACAAGTATCCTAATAATTTTTTAGTTCACTGAGATAAACTGGGAAGAAGACCAACTCATATGGAAGTTCAATTTCTGGCTCTCACGTAAATAGTCTGTAATGATACGTACTTTGAGTACGTTTATGAACTACAACATAGCGATATTCTTTATTTAGTGACCACCTAGATAGTCATTTGGAAAAGTGTCGAATATTAAGCAAGTAAGTTAGTCTTTATTGATTTCCTTCAATTAATTACCACATTTTTTTATAACAAATAATGAAATTCAACACGAAAACGTTCGGTTGCAACTAGATCCCGCCAACATATGACTACAATGATGTTTCATGCTCTTTAAACAAGCGTCAAAATCATCTATTCGTATGCTTCTATGTATTTTTTGGCTATGACAAATGACGAATGACTATTTCATCTAATATTTGTTTACCCCGTTTACAAAAAAGATCTTTTTATGGGGAATTATTGGAGCTAATGACCATGTTTAATTATCATATAAATCATTGTTTTATTCTATTATTAAAGCTTTCCACCCGTTTTCTTCCTCATAAAACCTTGCCTTTTCTTGGGTGGTTCGAGTTATATCATGAAACTGTAATGTGTTTCAATGAAAGATCCTTACTTAAATCTATGGAGATCTTGTCGTTCCCTTTTACTTGATCTTATCTCGAATCTAGACAGGTAAATATCCTTATTCATTGTTGATAAAATGTCACTGTACTTCCTACGGGTTTTAGATGGCTTCCGGTAAAATTTCTATCATCATAGATTGTGAATAGTTCTGCCGTATCTTCACTTTTCACACCGATGACTTATTTTGTGTGCTGTTTCGTCCCATGTTTCATTTCTTCTTAATTCAAAATTATTTTGATTAATACGAATTACTACTTTTGGCTACCAATCAGAATCCTCCAGTCACCTCATCTTCATCTTCATGTTCATTAATATTAGTATCTCTTTAAATCATAGTTCTTTGAGGGTTATGATGATAGCATCTTTAATATTTATATAAATAAGTTTATCGCGCAAAGATGTATTTCTTTACCCTTGCATATAGTTTTGATCTTACATATGATACATCATGAACATAACACATACATCCAAAGACTCTTACGTGACCTAGATTAGGCTTCCTTATAAATCAAGATTCATGCGCTGTAAGAGCACATCTATTTGCAATAGAAACTTGTTAATGATATAAATGACTACACATGATACTAGTGGGAGAATGTACACCTTGCCTATTTAGGCTTAAACATGAATGGCCTCACACATATGTTCAAAGATGCTTCTGCTCAATCAAATTAATGGCTCTTTATGTTTTAATGGAATCAACTTGAGAGATTTTTCTCATTGCAAATATACTACAGAACCTTTTTAATGCAAGTTTTCGCATTCTTCTCGAGAACTAATCTCTCCAAGCTAGGCTACTTACAACCTTCAATAGACATGTACACAGTGGCTACTATTCCCTAGATATTTGATTTCTCTCAGAATATGTAGAGCTCATAATTGAGTTTTAAGACATCTTTAAAGAAATATATTAGATTTTCTAAAAGGAAAATATAACAAGAAATGGATACCATGCGAAGAGGGAAATCTGATCAACACTAAGAGATGAACTATGTCCTTGATAAAAACTATAGAGCGTGAGTTATGGCTACACACTATATGTTGCAAAATGCTCAAGCAACCAAGGGGCCTACTAGCTCATTGAAATTCCTAAATTGATGCCACACAAAGTATCACTAGCATTCAAAGTACACGATATGTTTATATGACTTGGAAAGAATTCCCTATATGATAGGATACTCTTTTCCTAAAAAATAGGAATTGTCACACAGTGTGATAGGTAATTGATGAAGATTAATAAGAAGGATTTAAATTCAGATTTGAATGCATAAATAAATGTGATTTGATTATGCCTTCATAACACTCCAAGTTTCATCTATTGAGATGGTTCATTTATTCCTAAAGTGTGATCATCATTTTCAACACTCCTCCTCAAGCTTGAACCTTCAAGCGTTCATGCTAGCTCCATCATTCCAATTTCACATTTGTTCTTCATTAGATTAATTAAGTGTAATGCCTTCGTGAACAGCTCAAAAGATTGATCCTTGGTACTTTTGTGTTGGATCTCTACCTCCTTAGCTAGCACATTCTCTTTGATATAGTGATAATATACCTCCATATGTTTGCTCCTAGCGTGGGACACATGATTCCAAGATAGGCACATAGTTCTGATGTTGTGCCACATGGCAATCAATATAACAAACAAATTTAATTCAAACATAGGATTCTCAAGCTATGAGAACTCACACCTAACTTGTGATAATGCTATATATTCACATTTTGGTTATGATAGGGCAGTTGTAGGTTTCTTCTTTTCCATCGATGCTATGACCATCTTTCCTAGCATCATTTCATATCCACGTGTACTCCTATGTTCCTTGCATCTTGCCCAATGAACATCTGTATATGCTTTCACCTGCAAATGAGTCTCAAGAGGATATAAGAGACCTTCATTCAAACTACCTTTGAGATATCTCCATACTCTCTTAACCGGACTTAAGTAAGCAACCCTAGGTTTCTACATGATTTGAGATAGCACAAAAATTGTGTATGCTAGGTCCGACCTTGTGATAGTGCCATAATTATAAGAGACCATTATAGAGAAGTATAACAAAGCATCCCAAACTTCATTATCTTCCACTGAATTCGACTTCATATTGAATTCCATTGGATTTCTCAATGGTTCATAACTTGTAGGTCCATACTTCTTCAATACATCCAAGATATATTTCCTTTGCATGAGCCAAATACTATTATCTTTACATTTGAATTCAATACCTAGAAAATGTCCTCGGTCTAGAGTTCTGCGATCTTGAGCTCCTTCACAAGTCTCTCCTTAGTGTCCTTAACGCTTTCTTTATGATCACCTATAATAATAAGGTCATCTACATACACGCATAACTAGATAGATTCTTAACCCTCTCTTTTGTAGAATAATGATGAATAAGCCTTCTTTTGTTTCTATCCACAACTCTTCAATTATTCTACAAGCCTTTGCTTCCATACCCTTGAGACTTTCTTGAGACCATAGAATGTTTTCTTTAACTTGCACACATAATCTTTTCTATTTTTTTGAACCGTAATGGTTGGTCCATGTATACCAACAACTATAGCCCTCCATTTACAAAAGAATTATTCACATCTAATTGAAAAGTATTCCAATGCTTGCTAAGTACAACTCTTATGATTGGTTAGATTATATTCATCCTTGCCAAAGTTCGAAAGATCTCTTCATAGTTCATTCCATATGTCTTCGCAAACCCTTTAGCTACAAGGCTTGCTTTCTACCTAGGAAAGCTACCATCTAGATGTTCATTTACCTTATATACCCACTTGTTTCAAATGACCTTCATTTCTTTCTTCCATGCCACTATTTCCAAGTATTATTATCTCCAAATCTTTGATTTCCTCCTACATATCCTCTTCGCATTCCTTTCATGTATATTCATCTTCAAAGCATGTGGCTTCTTGAACAACTTTAGTCAAATATGTATAGTTCCTAGTCATTAATGAGTCCTACTACTATACAACCCTTGTATTAGACTCTTAAATAATGGTTTTTATCCTTGGAAACCTATGTTTTATTTAATTGGGCTAGACCTTTGAAGTCGGAGCTCAAGTTCTTGGTTCTATGCCTTGAAATAACTCTTCACGTCTTACTTAATTGAACTCATAACTAAATGGTTTTTATCCTTATGAATAATTATCCTAGTGTATGAGAAAAACCTTAGACTTTAGAGACGCTACTCCCACGTGCCACCTTGACTCATTCATGAAGGGGAAACCTCAATTAAACTAGAAGTCATGTAACTAGACTTGGGAAAGTGTCCAGATTAAGGATGCTTGGAAGGACACATGGATGAGTGACTCTTGAAATCTGTCCAAGAAATACCCTTTTGGAGCATAAAATTTCGTGCACATGCTTGCTTTGATTGATTTTTAAAGCTAATTCCACTTAACGATCATTTGGGAGTCTAGGCTACCTGGTAGGAGAATTCCATCGTTGTTCGTGTACAAAAGAATTGATATTTTCTTGCCCAAAGGTATCACATAATTTATTGGCTTGTAGCTTGCGGCCTATAATGGTAGGAGGAGGCACTTGGAGGGTCCCAAAGGAACCCCCCTAAAATGCACAAGAACGCAAACCCCCCCCCCCCCAAGTTGACACATGACAGAAGAGGCACCCACAACTAGAGATCACTACTTGTGTGAAGAGAGAAGAAAAGGCAATTGTGAGCTCTCTCCCTTTCTCGTTCTCGCAGTCATGAGAAAACCTAAAGAAATTTCTCTTTTTAGAATTTTTCATCCATGTTCTTCACATGGTATATTCGATAATTAATGTACAAATGGAGGCTTACTAACCATTTGCACCCTTTGCAATCTCACATCTCTACTGTTGAAATTTATGGTACATGTGCAAGCTCCAATTGTGAGGCTTGGCACATAATCACCTCTCAATATTTACCTCTTCATCATTTATGTAATTGTTGTGAGCTCAAAATGAAGCTAGCCCTTGAAAATGTATAGAGCACACTCATAACCTTAATGTAGAGTGTTGAATTAAAAAGGGAAAATGTATTTATGGCTTATATAAAAGCCAAAATAGAAATAGAGAGATGGAATACTAGAAAAAGTCGTGACCTTATCCACATAGAGTGATATGGAGCACCAAAAGCCACCCAAGGCAATGAAAGGACAACGGCCAAGAAGTGGAAAGTCAAGAGGTGAGAGAAGATGAAGGGTAGGTGAAAAGTCCCATACCCATAGCTCTATATAAAGAGCTCATTTGAACGTGAAATTTTGTGGATATGACAAGGAGATGGTGTAGAAGCATATGCTTGGCAGCCTCTCACGAATGGATATCAGAAGGTACCTCATTTGGATGCTAGAAGGCACAAAGGTATTCCAGCCGCATACCTTGTTTGTACACAGCCACCTTGTGAAGGTGATATCTCTCTATGTACCTATCCAATTAATGCACATGATATCTTGTTGGAAATCTTATCTCTTGCACTCTCTGTATCTTAAATATCGCTGTCAAAGCACTCTCAAGGAGTTACTCGGAACATTTCTTGTGAACCTCAGGTTTCTACTATACCTGAGATGATAGGTAGTCCATGTTTGTGCAGTCGGTTGCCTCGTCAAGTGAACTCCACATGGAGTGTTCTATAGCTTTTTGGAAAGCTTAATCATATGTCTTACAGGACAGATTCTAGAAGAGGTTCTCTAACTTCCGCTGCGTGTATTGAAGTGTATTGGAGTGAAATTTCTTCACATTTTGGTATCAGAGGTTTGGTTGCAGAGCATTAGGAGTGGAGCCCATGGATGCACAAAAGAGATCTTGAAGAAGATGCAGAGATGTCAAAGGAAATCTTGGAGCTATCACGCTCATTGGAAAGCTATGGAGATGAAGCTTTTGGTATGTAAGAAAAATTTGTTGCTTTATGATTTTTGAAGTTATGCACTCTCTTGTCCTACTCTCTACTATAGATTCTTGATCATTGAAGCATGCTACAAGTGATACTAATCACTTGGTTGAGGATGTATGAGCATCCTATAGAAGGAGATGAAGAATCAAGCAAAGAATCTTGGATGAGCAACTACATATAGTTGCATATAAGCATTGTATGCATGCTCTTGATAGAGCACTCAATTGAATGAAGTGCAAGTTTTGATTATGTAAATGGCTGAAGGTTTAAGCTTTTATGTAAGCTTGATGAAAGCATTATATGCTTATGAATTTGGAGATGTCTATGTATGCATGCTTGTGAAGTTTATGCTCAAGATGAAATGATAATTTTGGACAGCCATGCTTAGGCTGAATATAAGTTGAATTTTGAGTTAATGGTTGATGTCTATGATGCAAGAATGTATGCATTTGAGGTCAAGTATAATATATGTACATGTTTGATAATGTGTGGATGAGTAATAGGCTATTTTGTGAAGCCTATACATGCTGAAATTTGCAGGTCTATGTAGCCATATGAATTGGCACAAAGAGAGCTGAATATATGGTCCAATGATTGGTGATTTGCATGCATGCTTATATGTTATGGTTATTGTGATATTGAATCACTAAAGGTTGTTCATGTTCAGCCATAGATGATCTGAAAGTACATGTGTTTGGATGCCATGAAGTCTGGTAAGATGCAATGCTGCCATGTATGAAATTTGTGGATGTATCTTGTTGTGGATAAACCTCATTGAGGTAAATTTGCCAAAGCAAATATGTATGCTTATGTTATGATAACTAAAAGCATTTCACCTTTGAGTTTAGATACATCATGTGATGCAATGCTCTTGTTAGCACAAGCTAAAGAAAAGATTGGCAAAGCTTGGATGAAGGAAGGACACAAAAGCTTGGAGCCAAAGCGAAGGAAGGAGCCCAAGCTAGAAGATTGTCAAACACATAGTATGAGCATTTGAAGATTGGAACCCAAGCTGAAGGTGGACAAGGGTGAAGCCTATGATTCAGCTTCCCAACAAAGGAGGAGTAGAAGACTCCAAAGGAGGGCTGCCATAAAGTGTCAAAGAGTACACAAGGACTTGAAGACACCCCCCAAGGTTGCATGGAGCAACAAGCAAGCTTAAAGAAGGTAGAGTCACTCATGAGAAGTGTGACATGTTAAAGAAGTGAATTTGCAAAGGTAAAGGCTGAAGTAGAGGTTAAGAAAAATCCACATTATGTGTGGTGGTAAGTTCCAAGCTTATAGTATGTGAATGTATTGTGAAAGTGTGAGGCTAGTAAGACCACCAAAGAGAGTGGCAAGCCTATGGCAAGTAAGACCATTCCAAAAGAGAGTGGCAAGCCAAATATAAAGGCAAGTAAGACCACCAAAGAGATTGGCAAGCCTATGGCAAGTAAGACCATTCAAAGAGGAATGGCAAGCCATATTTAAAGGCAAGTAAGACCACCGAAGAGGAGTGGCAAGCCTATGGCAAGTAAGACCATTCAAAGGGTAATGGCAAGCCTATGTGAGGGAAAGTAAGACCATTCCAAGAGAAATGGCAACCCTTGTGAGTTGCAAGAGGCACCATTGATCACATTCATGATTTCTTGTGGTTTTGTAGGTGATGAAGAAAGCTTGGAAGATGTGGAAGCTAAAAATGCTTCAAATGAAGAGGAACTCATGAAAGAGTTCATGTATGATCAGCCCATTGTTGATTTTGCAGGTCTAAAATTAGCCATGAAGAATGAATCAAAGATTATGAAGCAAGGGGGAGTTAGCTTGCAAGGATTAGAAGATCCAAGAAGAGTCCAAAGAAGACGAAGTGGAGCCAACACAAATTTCGAATTTGGAAGAGCCAAAGGAAGAGTATGAGCAGCCACTAAAGGTAAATCAAAGCACTAGGAGGAGCCACCTACATTGATGGAGTGCTTAGAAGGCAAGGAGCAGCCATGATGCAAAAAAGAAGGCATGAAGAAAAAGGAAGCATGACAACCATGAAGACATCAAAAAGAAGATGAGCAAATTGAAGCCAAAGACAAAGTCAAAGATGATCCAAAGACAAAGGAGGATCAAAGAAAAGCATGCAAGCTTAGAGGACATGAAGCCATAAAGGTGAGAAAGAAGAAAGATGCTCAAAGAGAGGACAAAAAGCAAAGAAGAGAGTGAAGCAACGAAGATAAGTACAGCCAAGGTGATCTCATTTAATTCTATGAGTTGTATGAAGCATGTTCCTTGATAGGGATTGAAGAAGACTCTCATGAAGAGCCAAAGAAGCAAAGCTAATGCTAGAAGGAAGTCAAAGAAGCTTCAAAGAAAAGAAGGAAGATCACCAACCTATCAAAGGAAGAGAGACAAGGGCAAAAGGAGAAGCAAGAAATGAAGAGGAGAAGAATCAGAGAGTAGCATGGACTCCAAATTGTAGCTTGAGGGGGAGTGTTGAAATTTATGGTACATGTGCAAGATCCAATTGTGAGGCTTGGCACATAATCACCTCTCAATATTTACCTCTTCCTCATTTATGTAATTGTTGTAAGCTCAAAATGAAGCTAGCCCTTGAAAATGTATAGAGCACACTCATAACCTTAATGTAGAGTGTTGAATAGGGCAAATGTATTTATGGCTTATATAAAAGCCAAAATAGAAATAGAGAGATAGAATACTAGAGAAAGTCGTGACCTTATCCATATAGAGTGATATGGAGCACCAAAAGCCACCCAAGGCAATGGAAGGACAAAGGCCAAGAAGTGGAAAGTCAAGAGGTGAGAGAAGGGCACAAAGGTATTCCAACCTCATACCTTGTTTGTACAGAGCGAGCTTGTGAAGGTGATATTTCTCTATGTACTTATCCAATTAATGCATATGATATCTTGTTGGAAAGCTTATCTCTTCTACTCTTTGTATCCTAAATATATCTATCACTTCGTTCTCCAGTAGTTACAGGGAACATTGCTTGTGAACCTCAGGTTTCTACTATACTTGAGATGATAGGTAGTCCAACTTTGTGTAGTCGGTCGCCTGGTCAAATGAACTCCAAATGGAGTGTTCTATAGCTTGTTGGAAAGCTTAAGCATATGTCTTACAGGGCACATTCTAGAAGAGGTTCTCTAACTTCCGGTGTGTGTATTGAAGTATATTGGAGTGAAATTTCTTCACATCTACACACTTTGAAGACAAACCCTAGAGCAAGGAGGGCAGTTGCAAGGTCGTTTTGAAGCTCTTGCCAAACAATCTTCCCCTAAGATTTTGAGCGAAGAAATAACATCCCCCAAACTACTATTGAAGATCTTATTCAAGTGTATGCTTAGAAGAGAAACCTTCCCAAAGGAGTCACCAAGAAGGCTTCTAATTACTTTTTAGTCACTCTTTTTCTCAACAAAAGGAGAAAAGATTTCAAAACTTAGTGAGTGAAAGATGGTCTAAGCATTGGAATGTTCGTCGCGGAAGGACTACTGGACTTGTGAATTGTCTAAGCTATCCCAAGATGACCTAAAATTGGAAGAAAGATTTCAAAGAATATTAGGGAGATACTCAATTCTATTTCATCTAAAAGTTTTTTAAAATTTGCAAAATAACTTTCATTTTCTTTTATTTGCAAAGTACTCAATGAAGGGCGATTCATATGCTATTCATATGTTATTAGACCTACCTAGAGAGGACGTAGATAATATGTTTCAAGAAGGGGTTAGAGAAGTAGAATATACTCAGGGTATTCCTGAAATGGGTAGACATTAAGGGCACAAAGTTAACATTTATCAAGAGCTCAATGGGTTTGATGTGAATTTGAATGATATGCAAGAGGATATGCTCATACTAAAAGAGATGCAAACCAAAGTTGGGACCCTACACACTTCAATCAATGAATTGAAAGGGAAGATTGAATAAATCTTGAATATGCTTTGTTCGACCCAACCCCTACCTATCGAAATGGGTTCCTTGTCAATTTCACCAAGTAATCCAATGAAGAGTAAAGGAATGGATTCTCCTTTTACCCATCCAAAGTAGCAAATATCTTAAGAAAAATATCGAGGAATTAAATAAAAATCCTCATACCACCTTAGGTCAACAGGTCTTTTGTTTGCAAAAGATTTAAAACCACCTTAGATCTCAGGGGAAGACAAAGGAAAAAAAAATATGGAGGCTGAGATTTTTGGAAAGATGGAAAGACTTACATCAATTAAAAAACAACAATGAAGCTTACCAAGTCTTAGATACTAGCTTGTCCCTTGAGCCAAATGTTTCATAAATGGTGGATGAGCTTAAAGGAATGCCAAAGGATTCTTGGAATTTGGATTCAATTCTAGGAACTCTTCAAAAAGAGTACATCTTGGAGAATGAGGAGAAATTCTACTACAAAGAGTGGGACAAGGTCCTTCAATGAGGATGTCTCCTCCTTATATATTTCTTGTTTATGGAACAATTTCTCAAACTTCCAACTCGAGATGATTTCCATAAGGTTAAAGGTTTCATTCATGGCCTTGATAAGAAATTAAAACATGAAGTGAACAAAACATCCCCTAAAAATTCAAATGATGCTATAAAGTTAGCATAGATTTGTGACGATCATGCTAAAACTTTCAAAAATAGAAAAACTACACACTTTCAAAAGACAAGAGTTAAAGATGCATCGATCTCCGCATCCAAGACGTGTCCCTGAAGTCTATGAGAAAACAAGGAATAAAAATATTCTTTTTAGGTGCCAAAACCTAGGACATTTAAGTAAAAATTGTAGTGGAAGGGGGCAATAGAAAGCCAACCATGAGCAGAAAGGGAAAGAAAAGACAAGAGTCCACTTGTTCCAAACTTTAAACATTGAAAATAGTAGAGTTCGGAAAGAAGTGAAAGTCCTACATGAAGACTACATGCATAAGTGTTGTTTATGTGCTTTTATGTGGGCCCAAAATTAGTTTGGACCCCATAAAATAGTCGAAATTCATCCCTGACTAAGAGGGGAAAGGGCCAAAATCATGATAAATGACTCGGTCACCCATAATTTATTGAACTACTCGTTGGTAAAGAGACTAAAATTAATCAAATAGAAGTCTCCACGTCTATATGTAGTGCTCATGATGGAAGGAAAAACAAGAACGTTTGGGATACTATGATCTGTGATCTAAAAATTATATTCCAAGGATTTAAAGATAAACTTCACTTCGACATCATGCATATAGAAAGAAGTGATATGGTATTGTGTAGGAAGTGGCTTTGCGTTCTAGGAAAAACACTCAAAACAATTTACCTATCGAATACTTTGAAATTTAAAAGGAATGGAATCTCTTACCTAATTCAAGGGGAACATGATGTGCCTTGTACCCCCTTGATTTCATTTATAGAACTAAAGAAACTTGCATCAAATACTTTGGAATTTTAAAGGAATGGAATCCATTACCTATTTCAATGGGAACATGATTTTCTTAGTACCCCCTTGATTTCAAGTATGGAACTAAAGAAACGTATAAATACTCAAGAAGTAAAAGTTATTATGATACTTCCAATTGACATAAAACAAGCCATTTATTTGTATGGATTCTTCACAAGATATATCCTTCAAACTTCTAGTGGTATTTTGTGGTGTTTCCAAGATCTTTGATGGAGAGACTTGAGTAACCATATGTCCTCATTGAACATCTAAAAAATATGTTCCAAGGGTTTAAAGATAAAGTTTACTTTAACATCATGCATATAGAAAGAAATGATATGGTATTGTGTAGGAAGTGGCTTTGGGCTCTAGGAAAAACACTCAAAACAAGTTACCTATTGAATACTTTGAAATTTAAAAGGAATGGAATCTCTTACCTGATTCAAGGGGAACATGATGTGCCTTGTACCCCCTTGATTTCATTTATGGAACTAAAGATACTTGTATGAAATACTTTGGAATTTGAAAGGAATGGAATCCATTACCTATTTCAATGGGAACATGATTTTCTTGGTACTCCCTTGATTTCAAGTATGGAACTCAAGAAACTTGTAAATACTGAAGAAGTGAAAGTTATTATGATACTTCAAATTGACGTAAATAATATGTATAAAATGAATCTAGCTCCATATGTCTCATATCCTTTGTCTGACCATAAGAAGTTTAAATTTAAGTGTTTAATGAATAGCTATTAGGATGTTTTTCTATAATAACTTCCCCATGGCTTATGTTCCTCTCGTGAGCAATTGGATCACGATATAGACTTGTCCTTAGGAACTAATCCTATATGTAAACCCCCCTACTATGAAAAGGTGATGAATGTAGTCAGCAAAGATTTGATTGTCTTGGTAAAATATTCAACTACATGATAACTCAGGTACATGGTATATATTATGCATAGTAGATTTTGAACTATTAATGAATGGCACAACCCCATTTCATATCACAAGAACACCACAATGATAAGATTCAACAAGTCTTATTGTACCAACACACTTTGCTGCATAAGTAGAAAACCATTCTCTATGTGGAGTCACATGGAAAGAAGCATCTAGAACTAGCAACCACTTGTAGGAAAGAGAATTTTCCATAAGAGCCTCAGTAGGCATAGTAGTGTCAAGTGTCAACACATAAACCGTATAAAATATAGCACTCATTTCTTATTTCTTCATAGTACAACTAGATGGTACAACTAACATGCCCATCAACATTGTATCCTCTACCATTAGCATTTTTAATGCAAAGCAATCTTTCTTTATACATCCTATCTTATGAAAACAATGGCACTCAATATCCCTCTTCTTTGCTTTACTTCTACTTTTATTCCGTTGATCATTCTTTTCCTTGTTCTTGCTCCTATTAGGTTGCTCATTCTTTCCTTGGTAAGATTCAAGAACATTATATGTCCCCAATCTAGGTGCCAACTTTACACTTTTTATGGATCTCCTCACTGAAGAGTTTTTTGCATTTTGCCTCACATACCTATTTACCGCTAGGTGCCCTATTGTTAATAGTTGTGCAAAACGTATTTCATGATGATACCAAGGTGCATATTGCAAGAGAATGAGAAATTACGACCACCTTGTGCTAGAGAGATGACTCTCCTTCCAACCAAATGCCTCTATATATAGCTCTCTCCAGGAGAGTGCCATCTTGGGCAGGTGGATACTAGCCAGCCATGTGTCGACCATGTAACTACATGTGTGCCAAGTGTCCCAGTTAACTCGAGTTAACTCTAGTGGATGCTTCTAGAAGGCTCTAGATCTCTTTGGGAAAAATACTTCCCCCATGTCCCCCATCGGGATTGAACCCAAGACCTCCTCCTCCACATCCTTGAGACTTAACCACTAGGCTAAGTGGATCACTTGTTCATAAGAGCACAAGACCTCCTAGTAAGGCTAAACTCGTGATCTTTGGTCATACATACAGATGACCAAACGGTGCCCGATATCAGATAGAGCTTGGAAAATATTTTCATCCTCGAAAATAGAGCTATATATCTACTGTAGGCAACCCCCGAGCCTCATGTTCTAAAACTGGAAGAACATGGTTATGTTCTAAAACTAGAAGAACATGTCTCATCTCTGTGGTGGCGTCCCTGCCCAAATGATTCGGAACACTATGTCATGTTGCACTTTAATGAAGTGGACAAAGTACAAACTAGTGAAAGAATAATAAGGGTGGATCCAATTACATCCCAGACCAAGTCATAATTTTGAATGTGGGATCTAGGCACAAACATGTGAATTAGGTGGATTCAAATTACTAGTCCATTTCTAGGCATAACTAGTGCATGGACTTAGTAATGAAGGTGGGATTCTTATCCATTGCAAGACTTTGAGAACTCTTGACTCACTTGAATATATTTTGGAGAACTTCAAGTTTGGTTGTCTCAAACATCTAACGTAGATGTTTGCTCAATGGTTTACTTTGATCCAACAGTTACTTCATTTTTTCACCCGACTAGAGGACTACTTTGTCCTAATGAGTTTAAAAAAAAATCCTATGTAAACTGTAAGAGAAAGTTACCATTTTCTTTGAGTCAACCATACTATAACTTGGCCAATACAAATTCGCAATGAAATTTGTCCAAGTTAGGACACTTTTCTCAAAGACTAGTTTTTTGCTAAAAGTTCTTGGGAATTGTCAATCTATTGAGCAATTCCTAACTTCTCTATTCTAGAGTATACTAGACTCTAGGAAATCATTTATGCTATAACTTGAAGAAAACTCAAATGAATAAGTCAATCTTGAACTTATCATCTTTCAATGTTTTGAAAAGGTTCTTGTACAGAACATGTATCTAGGGTGTTTTAATTTAGTTATCTAGTTCTAACCAGCTAACCCTCCTCTGTCTTCCCTAATGTCAAGCCGTGAGCTTTATAAAGTAAGCTAAATACTAAGAGAATATATTTTCATATCTGCTTGCAAACAGCATCCCGTTCTATCATGCAAATGCATGTGCCTACATGCAAATGCATATGCTCACATGTGTATGCATGCATGTTCTTTGTATTCATGCATGAGCTTGATGCATAACTTTTCCTTGTACCAAGAATGTATATCATGCAATCTTGATGCATATATATCCTTTCCTTTTGTCCTAATGCACTATAATATAAAAACATATTCTTGTGGTGCAATAAAAACCTTACTCAATGGAAAGGAAATCTGGAATTAAACTACCAAAATACATTCTTTGATGCACAAGGATTCTTTTTTAAACCAACTCTTTCCTTAATGCGAACTAATGCTTGGAATGAGAAGTGGATTGTTTTCATTATCCTAATTTAGACTTAATCAATTGAAATCTTAGCTATTTCAATGTGTCTTTAGGATTAAGTGTAGGCTATTGAAAGCAAGATAAATCAAGCATTAAGACCAAATAGAAATTGTAAAATACTTAGCTTTGATCATAGCTTCATCCATCCTCTGATCCTTGGGAAGAGCCTTCTTCATCCTTCGGTCCATGAGAAGAGCCACATAATCTTCTTGGAAGCTTTTAGCCATATAAGTCTTCTTTCATTTTGCCATTCTCCCACAAGATTCGAAAACTCCATTTCTTTCCTTTGTTCTTTTTGAGAACAAGACAGGATGTGGAATTGGCCTCGGTCAGAGATCACAATAAAAAACTCAAAAAATAGAGCTTTTCAACTTGGGATTGACAAAGAAATGCATAATAGAGCCCGAAATATGAAATATCTCTCAGGCGATGCCATTAGTACTTAGAACCTTTACTTCTCAGGTTCACTTTCAGGCTTTGTCAAGAATATGTATAATTTATAAAATGAATATGAAAATAACATAGATCATCGCAGCTGTACTGTGCATACAGCAGCGCCTGTCTAGTCCCAGGTCGATAGTCCTCTTGGATAAGAGGAAGCGGTCTGCTCTAAGCATGCGAGTTCGATCCCCCTCCACCGCTGCTAAGTACTGCCTACATCATGAAGGAGGAGGTCTAAGGTTCAATCCCCATGGGGATTGAACCCAAGACCTCCTCCTTCACATCCTTGAGACTTAACCACTAGGCTAAGTGGATCACTTGTTCATAAGAGCAGAAGACCTCCTAGTAAGTCTAATGTTGTAATCTTTGGTCATACATATGAATGACCAAACGGTGTCCGATATCAAATTTTTCTGAACGGGCGAGACCCTTGGATCATAGACTTACTTTATTACACATAGCAATAATACAACTTCCATTTCTTTATTCATCTAAAATCTTTGAGCATGTAACTAAGAAATATAGCATCAAAGTCATTTAAATGATGAGGAATACCATTTATGAACTTCATGCAAATGTCATATATATTTATCATCAAATAAACTTTATTTGATGCCTTTTCATTTTCATATATATTGTATAACGTATTTCAAAGCTCCTCTACACTTTCATAGCCCAATACTATAAATTAAACATTATTTTCCGAGTGCAATAAAATGGTAGACCGAGCCATTTCATCCAAACCATCGCAATCATCATCATCAATATGAATAGGCTTCTTTGCGATTCCATTTACTAGCTTTCAAGGTCTTCTTTGACTTAGCATATCTTTAATCTAATTCTTCCATACAAAAAGTTTTGTCCTATCAAACTTCCAAATCTCAAAATGGTCTTTGCATTGCAAATAATAACTCCTCTTTGGAACACTACCACTTGACCTTGATTCATGGAACGTGCTCCAGATATGTCATGCCATGATGATAGAAAACTGAATAGAAAGATAATGGATCTAGAATAGTCCAAACAACACTAATGGTCAGAAAATAATAACCAAGTGTCACATTTTAGGAAAACTTTGACACATTCTCCCTAGAAAAAATGGATCAATGAACACCAATGATAGCTAGAAGGATTAATGTGAGAATGTATGTGTTCAAACCAATAATAGTGTCAAAGAGTAAAGTCAACCACTAGGTAGGAGAAAAACTAAAACATATAAAACATTTTTGAGAGTCTTTCTACAAACTAAACATATGAACAATGTCAAAAATGGATAAAACTATGAGTAATTGTAGTGATTCATTGACTCCATATCATATACCCACTTAATTGAAAGAAGCTAGGTAGGCTTATCGATCACATATGAAAACTAAAAAATGGTGAGATGGATGAGGTGAGTATTTTTCTCATAAATTTATTTCATATTTGAAGGAAAAAGGAATTAAGAAGGAGACTACAAACAGATACACACCTCAAAAAAATGGTGTGGTTGAAGGAAGAAACAAGAATATTTTGGAGATGGGTAGTTACATGTTTAATGAGAAGGACTTACCACTTACTCTTTAGGATAAAGCATGCAATATGGTAGTTTATGTGATGAGCAAGCTACCACCTACTCAAAATCATGAACATGGATATAGATGTTTCAAGCTAGATATTGAAGAGGTAATTGTTTCAAGAGATGTCATTTTTTCAGGAAGATAAATCTTGATGTAAGCATAAACTGCAAGTCAATAAAGAAAAAAAATATAAGAACTCATGAAGAAGAGCCAAGTTCTAGGAGCTCACCAAAAAGTCAAATTACACAAGAAGAGGTAACTCCTCCAATAAAAAGTTGAAGAAAACTCTAGATTTACTCTCAAAGGAAATTGAGTCACAGGAAGAAGAAAGTGAAGGTTCTACATCAAGAAAAACCCAATCTCAAAGGCAAGGAAATCATGATAGGACAACAATTCAATCAAGGTATTGAGCAGGTGAAAGAAGGTAGCCACAAAGATGTTCTCGTGAAGCCTATATGGAAAAACTTCTTAGAGAGAAGGAACCAACAACTTAAATAGAAGCATCAAAGGTAGACAAATGGGTTAAGGCAACGGATGACAAAATTGCATCTTTATATGAAAACAATACATGGAATTTATTTCCAAACCAACCTAACATGAAGGTAATTTATAAAAAATGGGTGTGGAGGATCAAAAGAAATACTGATGGTTCAATAAGTAGATATAGTATGCATTTGTGAAGCTTACACCTACTTAATTTTCTAAAATTTGTACTGATCTTTATAAAGTTGCATGGAGTCTATGAAGTCATATTTGAGTTTTTGAGAAGAAAGATATTAAGATTAAAAATATTCTCAAAAGAACCTTGATACGCTTCTATTAGATTTTTCAAGTTCGCCCATAGAGATGATGTGCAAGTTTAGTGGGGGTGGATGTCGGGATGAAATCCCTCAAGGAAGTGTATATCAAATTTTTTTCAAGTTCATTGATTTTCTGAATATCGTGTGATGTTTCGACCAAGAAAGGGGTATAATTTGTGCATGTTTTGGCCGATAACTAATTGTGACATGAGATCCCATGTGAAATATATGTACTAGGCTTGTATATTTGTAAATAGCTCATTAAAACTAAGTTGTAACCTTTAGAAACCCTAGGGTTTGATCCTTGAAACCCCCTGAAAACCCGAGTTTTATCCCATTAAAACCTAATCCAGACCCTTAGAAACCCTAGGATTCTATCCCCTAAGTGTAAATAAACCCATGAATTGACATGCCAGACCTTTAATATAGGCAAGCCCTAACTTTCCCTGACTCAAACCCTAAGTTCGAACCTTAAATTTAATTTTTACCCTAAGTCTTACCTTTGAGTTTGATTTAATTTGATTGCAAGTGTGAAACCAAAAACTTTAGTCCAAAAGAAATAAAAAAGAAAATCCAAAAATAGAAAGTTGAGTGAGGAGGTTAGAAGATTCTAAAGAGAAGTCCTATGGGAGGCCTATAAATAGGTGCCTAAATATTAGTTGTTCCTCCCCATGGATCTTCTTTCTAGGTATGCTTCTTGTCCATTTCTGTTCATTCATGTTTTATCTTCTTGCTCATACTTTACGGTAGTTCAATTAGGAAGAGAGAGAGACAGATAGAGAGAGAGAGAGAGAGAGAGATCTGATTACGTGTAGAGGGATTCCTTGGGTCATACTATTTATTTCTTGTGAGATCTTACCTCCTTCCCAACACCATTAGGGCAATAGGCATATAAACAACCGGGGCCAAAAAACTCCTAAAGAGGGGAAAAAGTGCCCTAGCGGTCCTAGAGTGTTCACACACATCACACTACCTAAGTATATCAATAAATCCACCTTGGGGGTGAACAAGGAGCTGGCACTCATGTATAAGGAAGTGGCAAGCTATGTGGAAATCACTCCACAAAAGGAAGTAAGCCCAAAGCTTTGTGGAAAGCTTCAAACTTCTCCCTAGGTAGAGCCTTCGTGAAAAGGTATGCAGTGTTCTCCTGCATGGGCATATATGCCAAGCTCATCTTCCTAGTAGAGAACCTCTCCCTGACATATTGATAATGCACCTCAATGTGCTAAATGCGATCATGGAACATGGTTCCTCGCAACTCCCAATATGCTCTGATTGTGAGTGAAGATGGTGGTTGCAGAAGACTCACCAACACCCAAATCAGCCATAAGGCATTTGATCCACACACTCAATATTCACTGTGAAAGCTATCCTATCCATAGCCTCACAACTGGAAGTGGCCACAGTGGGCTCCTTCTTGCTCAACCAAGATATACATGAGCTACCAAGCATGAATCAAAAACCACTAGTGGACACACACATGTCATAGCAACCAACCCAACCACTATCAAAAAAGGCATGCAAATCTGGCAGTAGTGATCCCCCCTTGTGATAAAACAATCCAAGTAGTCCGGCTCCACTGAAGTAGTAAAAGATGCACTGATCTGTGTAAAATTCGGGTTCTATCTCTCTCTCTCTCTCTCTTTGTCGATTTGTGTGATCTATGTTTGTCTACCTCTCTCTCTCTCTCTCTCTCTCTCTCTCTCTCTCTCTCTCTCTCTCTCTCTCTCTCTCTCTCTCTCTCTCTCTCTCTCTCTCAATTTTGCATGCATCTCCAATTGCGTGCATCTGTGTGTATGGTTCTCTCTCTGTCTCTCTCTCTCTCTCTCTCTCTCTCTCTCTCTCTCTCTCTCTCTCTCTCTCTCTCTCTCTCTCTCTCTCTCTCTCTCTCTCTCTCTCTCTCTCTCTCTCTCAATTTTGCATGCATCTCCAATTGCGTGCATCTGTGTGTACGGTTCTCTCTCTCTCTCTCTCTCTCTCTCTCTTTCTCTCAATGTTGCATGCATCTCCAATTGCGTGCATCTATGTGTACGGTTCTCTCTCTCTCTCTCTCTCTCTCTCTCTCTCTCTCTCTCTCTCTCTCTCTCTCTCTCTCTCTCTCTCTCTCTCTCTCTCTCTCTATCTCTGTCTCTCTCTCTCTCTCTATTTCAAGTGCATCTCGAACTGCCTACCTTCATCTGTGCTGCTCTCTCTCTCTCTATCTATCTATCTATCTATCTATCTATCTATTTATCTCTCTCTCTCTCTCTCTCTCTCTCTCCCTCTCTCTCTCTCTCTCTCCCCAATTCTCTCAAAATCTAATGCAATGAATCTTTTGCTCTATCCACTTCACTATGCCATTGCTAGCAAAGCCGTCAAAAAGTTACATGGTGTCCCTCTCTTTCTCTGACACAGTGCCAACTTCATCTCTATAAACAGCCTTAAGCACCTATTTCTCCCTCTCTCTCCACCACCATACCCTCTACAAGAGTGCACCATAACCACTTTCTATCTCTCTATATGCTCGAAATAATTTTAGTTTTTGGTGACGAATGAGTTCGAATAAAGATCGATAACTTCTTTGACTACATGGCGAAGATTAAGGTCTACCCGAGATCTAGGCTCCACTTGAGCTTCTTGTTCATCTCTACAAAATCTGTCATGTGCCTCTGCTTGACCTTATCTTGATCATGCGACCATTCATGCATGCAATTGTTAAACTCTACAAAGTTGGAGCACTAATGAAAAACCATATGTTATATAGTGAATAAATTCGTAGCTATTTCTTCTTTGGGTATGCAAATGTAAGCACTCCTCTAGTGATATCCAAGATGATCTTGATGAAAGGAAGATGGGAGGACTCATGCAGAATATTATAGGATTAGGGTATGGCATGTATGGATGAGGTATCATCATGCCATCTGCATGTTTATTCTTCTAGAGAGGCAAGCAAAGAAGATTGACAACCAATAGCGATACTAGAATTCATTGGTAGAAGTAAAGATACTAACAATGAAAGGAGAAGAATCTCTCCCTCTTTCTCTTAACATCATGTAGACTAATCTCTCTCTTTCTCTCTAAAAAAAGAAGCATGAACATAAAAAGGTAACACATGAACAAGAAAGAATGAATAAGAAAAGGGCAAGAAAGAGTACCTCGAGAAAATCCATAGGGAAAACCAAATGAGCATTGGGCATCTATTTATAGCTTTCCCCTAGGTCCGTTCTCTAGAACTCTAGACTCTTCTAGCCTTCTCCTTTATATTCTTGGAGAATCTCCTTTTTGATCCCTTCTATTTCCACAATCTTCTTTCTTGTTCTTTTTTTTTTTGGAAATCCAATATTTTGTTTCTATTTAAATTTTTCTCTTTTTTCATTTTTCTAACTTTAAGTTCTCTTTTTTTAATTATTTTTCTTTTTCTTTTTTATTTTTGACTAAGGTTTTTGTTTCATTTCACACCTATGTAAAAATTTAATTAAATTAAGGATTTAGAATTAGATAAAATGCTAAACCTAGATTCCAACCTAGGGTTTGTATTTGGAACATGTTAGGGTTTGACTATGATTAGGGTTAGCCACAAAAATTAATGAGTTTATTTGCATTTTAGCTTTAAAATCCAAGGGCTTTCTAGGGTTTAGGTTAGGTTTCCATGGGTCCAAACTA
Organism: Ceratopteris richardii; assembly: GCA_020310875.1. NCBI lineage: Eukaryota > Viridiplantae > Streptophyta > Polypodiopsida > Polypodiales > Pteridaceae > Ceratopteris > Ceratopteris richardii. The sequence continues at coordinate 37,086,579 of CM035411.1, read as the reverse complement.
GGGTTTCAAGGGATTTCTAGGGTTAGAAGTTAGTCTTTCATGGGTCAGAGTTAGGGTTTTGGGGTTCTTAAGGGTTTAAAGAACTTAAAAGAAATGTAAATGCACAGGTCTAATGTACAACAATGACATGGTTTCTTATTGCATAAACAATCAGATCAACCTAAACTTGAACAATTCATAATCCATATCATGTTCTTGAAGTCAAGATAGCATATCATGATCAGAAAAACAAAGAAATAGACTTGAAAAAATTTTTCTTGGTACACACTCCTTGAGGGATTTCATCATGAGAGCATGAATTAAATTACAGTCTCTGTGGAAAAATATAGGAAATGCATTCTTAGGTTCCTCCAACCAAGAAATCATTGTTCACTACCTCTGATCTATAGTGGTTAAAAAATCAATCGATTAAGTTGTTCTAGTGGTCAATTGTTCTAGCGTCTATTTCTACACAAAGATTCGAAAGCCGGATTATATGGGGGATGCTCATGGGTTGCTCAAATTGAAAATGTTGGTACCATGATATAGTGTTGTGGTTATGGTGGTAAGATTTGATTCATAATGGGAATGGCATGTGAAGAGGTCAAGTTGGTGGTTTGGTGTGAAAGATGACTTCAAAGTCTTTTGAAAGTCATTTGACGATGATGATTGAATGGGAAGAGGTGCCTAGAGTAGAAATATCAGTTTATGTGATGGGTGGTCATATATGGACTTGCAATACAGATTGGTAGGAATGTTTGCATAGAGTGAGAAGTCATATATTGGAGTTGGGGCATGGCTGGGTGCAAGCAAATTCTGGGTTATATCAAACAGGGTGTTTCTTTTTCAAGAATCTAAGGGCATCGAAAAAAATATCCATATTTAATAAAATATGCATAGTTTCTATAAATACCTCATCAAATCCACTTCAAGTGAGTTCTTGATGTAACAAGGCATGACCTCCCTCTTTATTGAGTTGGTTCCACGCTGAGTTCCCGAATGCGTGCATATAATCTTGGCCAGGCTTTTGTAAGCCTAATCGAAACTATCATCTTTTTCTTCTTCTTGTAGGAAAGGCTCTTCCTCTTTGTATGTTTGTGATTGTGCGAGATGAGGCATTCGTACGCTTGTGAATTAAATCGACTATCTGAATACTCCAAATCTTGGAAGCCTTCTATAAGGAGCACTTCAAAAGCGGATGAATTTTTTTTTCATGGAGATTCTCACCTTTTATTGGGAGCAAAAAGCCTTTTGCAGTGCCTTACACTAGAAGATCAAGAGAAGCTCGTTGTGCACTTACACCTTGGGCTTCTACTTGTGGTACTACAACTGGTTTTGAAAGTTCTATTTCTTTCAAAAGAGGGATGAGAATCATGAAAGGTAGGATTACTGGGTGAGGCCGTGTATGAGAATGCATAGTTGTGAGAATGTTCTTAGTCAATTGAAGGCATGGTATGGTGCCAAACATACTTTTTGGGTTCATGTGACATGGAGGATCTTTTATCTTTGAAGGTTTCTAATTGTGTCTTTCATAGTACACATCCAATTAGCACATCATACACTTAACACATATATATGATGCATGTGGTCCCACATAATCAATTAGGAACCTATTTCCTGATGCATTGTGATTTATTGCATACAATTGATCAATAATCCAATGAGGAGATTAAATTTTTGGTGATTGTATAAAACAATCCTACCTAAGAGAAAATGTTGATATCGCAAACTCGTTGGAGCTTTCCTTGGGGAAGAGCTCATGCATAAAAATGACTCGGATGCAATCTATTATATTAGATCTATCCATGGTCAAGTGAAGCCTTTGCGCTAGCTCACAAAAGGTCATGGTAAGCACATATCCAGTGATGGGAGCCTTGCAAAGGATATTCGTCTTCCTGGCTGCATCTAAAGATTTAGCAATGGTGGTGAAGTACGAGTATGCCCTAATCCATCAAGAGGAAGGTAAATAACATGCAAATGATGAGATACTAGATCATAGATGTAATATGGTTGATGTCAATGCATAGACGGGCACAAGAGCCTCCATAGAAATTATTGGAGTAGAGATTCAAGAGGGAAATGCAAAGAGAGATTTCAATGTTATAGTACATCAATTCATGCACATGACCATGTGTATGTGGGTGATGACAACAATGTACTAGGTAAATAAAATGGTCATAGCTTTGATTCATTGATTGGAACATTGAGTAGTTGCTCGATCAAAGTTTCTAATGGGAAGTTCATCATACCATCTTGTGCTTAAATTATGTACAATCGAAATTGGCATACATTGAATTCCTTGTAGTTATTTCTCCTTCTAAATTATAGAAGAGTACAAATTTCCCTTCTACAAAAACTAGAGTTTTCAAGTGTTGATCATGTGTTCGGGCCTCTCTATGTTGCACTTTCAATAATAACAAAAACATGTCAATATAATCCTCATGTAAAGCTCTAAGTGCTTTTAATCCATGACACAAAGACTCTTTACACAATAGCTTTTCCTGTAAAGCAACATTGAGGCTTGGAAAAATAATTTCCATGGGTTCTATATCCTTGTTTCCATATACTACTTTGACATAGTGAAAACAAAGTATCGACTCTATAAGTTGTTCAACTAACCTAGAGAAGAGATGGTGACAACTGGTCAAAACTTGAAGCTCTTTTAATTACATTTTTTGAGCATTGACAATAATACTTTATTTTAACTCCCAGCCAATCTATTTCCATGAGAATAATATGGGGTAGTATACTTATCGACAATGTTGAATTCAATTGTTAAGGGCTTAATCAAGTCATTGGAAAAATGTGTTCCACAATCTTAAAGACTATCTAAGGGTAATTTGGAGCAAGGAAAACGTTCTTGAGTTAGAGGTTGGGACAAAAATAATGGAATTGGTAATCTTCATGGACTAGGCTTTTGACAAGTGCATAGCATAGTCAATACAAGTTAATACATGTAGATGATGAGTAGAGATGGTTGTTGGTGTGATACGAAAAATGAATTCTAAACCCAAGTTTTTAAAAGGTTCAAGAAGCATGACGTGCTCTACAAGAAAACATGGACCTGTTATCGAATGATGGATTCTATAATAAGGACTATAGGCCTATGTATATTGGTGGATACTTGGATGCATAGTGGGCCACGTGAGGCCACTATATACGACTTTCCTTACGACGTGATCTATAGAAAAATGCCCTTCTATCAGATATGCATGAGCCATGTATAGGATTGAGTACACGTTTTGTGTCTGGACACATTAGAGCTAGTCATGAGATGGGTCTCTATAATACAAGCAGCCAAAAATAACCCAAAAGTATCTACCTTACTAAACCAATTTCTTTCAAGCAATAGATGAAAGATTCTTTAATAGTATGTCGATAGAAAAAAATGTATAGAGTGTTTCATAATAAAACTTGACCAAATTTGAGATGGTTGTGGGGTGATTGGGTTGAGTTGTATAGATAGACAAATTAGGAAAGAACTCCTTCATGCCAGTTAGAGCATTTCTACAGTGTAATTAGGAAAAACCTTGACAATCACATGGGAAGAACTTGCGTGGTCTATTACATCATAGCTGAATTCATGTAGCATAATCACTTAATGAGCCAAGTAGCCTAGGAGGTTCTGCTACTTAGTGAGGTGTGTCAAAGAAAAGTGATCTACCTTTAGGTATAAAGCTTGGCTTGTAGCTGAAGGCTTTGATCATACATATGGAGTGGATTAGGAATAAATATTTAGCTCTATGGCTAAGATTACTACCATCAGAACAATTATGGCAATTGCGGCCACCGAGAACTGGAAGGTGTATCAACTTCATGTGAATAACCCTTCTCTAAATGGAGATTTAGAGGATGTAGTATACCTAGACCAACCATAAGGATTTGAAGATGAAATGAGAGATGATTGTATTTGTAGGTTAAATAAAGCACTATATGGTGTCAAGGAAGCCTCGAAAGCATGGAATCAAAGGCTTGTAAACTACTTAATCAATTGTGGATACATGAAAATCAAAGTAGATCGATCATGATTTTACAAAAGAGAAGGTGAATCATATGTCTAGTTATTTGTATATAAAGATGACTTGATTATTACAAGTGATGAAGAAGACCGCATCGAGGACATCAAAGAAGGGCTTGGGAAGGAGTTCAAGATGTTGGACCTTTGAGATATAAGCTACTTTTATTAGGTATTAACGTCATGTATAAGGATAGTCATATCGAGGACATCAAAGAAAGGCTTGGGAAGGAGTTCAAGATCTAGGACCTTGGAGATCTAAGTTATTACTTTCATAGTTTTGAAACCTAAACATACAAGACCAAAATTCGTAAGTTTATAAGTGAAGATTGTTCTTGCAATTAGACAGAATTGGTTAGCGTATTCAGTATTGATATGGTTGATCTTTTTCTATATTCGTGAGAACTGCACTCGATCCATCTTCCTTCTAAAACGTGGAACCCTATCATCTATATACTAAAGATTAGTGTTTGCATCATAAGAGATGAATGATCACATCAAGTGCAGTATCCAGAAAGGTTTTTGTTCTTTTTGAAAAACGTCTTTAAAATTTGCAGCTCTCAAAATGAGATTTCAAAATATGAAATGGCTAATTATCTTTAGTATGTGACATCTTTGAGATTTTTGAACCTTCACGAGGTATATCAAACTTCGAATATTAAGAAGTGAGAGGGTTGACTTACTTTTGAGACCTCCATTTGATACATTTTTTTGTCGAAGTTTTGGATTCCTGTCATTTATATACTTTCTATGCTTTGAGAAAACCTCTTCATGTCCAAATATGTCACGATGTTCGATTTTCAGAAGAAGGAAGAACATCGCTTTCGTGAGAACAAGACAAATAACGGGAAGTAAAAGAGATCTTCAGTGAGAATAACGACAAGAAATAGCGATAATCAGAGATAATTTCATATGGGAACATAAATCTTAACTTTTTTTGAGGAAAGCTAGGCGAGGAGAAACTAACTCAGTGCAAAACTTCCCTAAAAGCCCTGGAAATTCTTTTTGGCTACTAGGAAATCCTCACAATTGTATCTTAACATAGTGAATTCAGTACACAAACCAATTAGGATCGTATACAGTTTAACAGCTTTCACATGGATTGAATTTATGATGAACTTTTCATGGATATGCTTTCCACAGAGTACAACACCAAATTTGCATTCTTCATTGTTTGAATAGAAATTAACATTTTTTGTTAAATAAATTTAAGCAAGGACTAAACCAAAGATTCTTTGTTGAAATAATCAATACAAACAAGCGAAACAATTGAAGAAATGAAGAAGTCATTGAACGTTGTTTTTTATGTCTCACTTTCCCCGAAAGCTTGATGACATTATGAGCATATGATTCGGCAACGGCTTCATGTGCTAAATATGGCGGTCCACACTTTATCATTCAAATACTTGCTTAGAATACTATTGAGCCACCACACTAAAATATTTCGACATTTTTCTGATATCTAAAGAAGCCCATACTGTCTATACTTCAATAAAGGATGAAGATGATCGTTCAATCCAACAAATGAGCAATGTCATCCTTATTGATGGTGTTTTTGTGTGCATATCTACCGATTTCTTTGTTTTATTTCTAGTAGAGGCTGATCATACCAATCCATATCACAAATTTTCCCTTGATCTTCCTATTAACTCGTCACATGTAGAAATGAATAGGTAGATTATATTAAAAATACCTCACTTTCTAGCGATGAATATATTACGTTTATAAGATCTACAGGCAAGAAATGGGAAATATTTGGACAAGAGCTTGCCATACTTCAAGGCCGAAGAAATAATGAATTAAGCCCAAGTCTTTCATTTCAACTTCTTAACTCAGGTCATCTCCTGTTTTTTGGAGATGAGCAACATCATCTGTTGTAATCACAAGGACACCTACATAGAGTACTCACAATTTCCTTCCCTCCTTCCTTTAGAACATACAACTTAGCATCGAAAGCACATCTTGTGAGACCTAGATCAAAGAGATACTTATGTATCTATTGATACCATGCTCTAGGGGATTACTTAAGAGCATACAAGGCCTTCTTTCTTGTACATCCTTTGTTCTATCAATGGGGAGCCTTAAACCCTAGTGTCTAAGACATTTATACCTCCTCCTTGAGCTCTCCATTTAGGAACTACCACTAGAAATCAATGTGATAGATATGCCACTAATTATGCACACCTAGAGCTAGTACTACTCAAATAGTTGTCATCCTTGGAGCTCTGCTAATGATTCCCAAATATCACTCCATTCAGCTTGTGAGTATCCATGTGCCGTGAGCTAAATTTGTGCTTATGGGGATGATCCACTATCTCCCAAGTTCCATTCTTCATGCTATTATCATACTCTATTTGCATGGCAACCCTCTAGTTCAGATTGCAAAGTGCCTCTTCCACATTGGTTGGCTCCTTTTTGTGTTCTTGAGTGAGCTTCAACATCATGAATTTATTTACAATATGGGTGCTATCTTGTCTCAAGTCATCCATTTTCTCTCATCACCTTAGTGTATTTGGAACCGATTGTAGTAAATACAAGTTGGGCTTTGTTCAATCATAGAGCTTCCTCACCCAACATTGCAATGGATTCTTCGCTTGGGTGATGAGACCTTAGTGAGTTTCACACTTATCATTTAAAGATGGTGCTTTCTTCTCTTGTCTAGAAGGGATAGCTCTAGGGACAACTTAATAGTGCATTGTCCCTTGGCTTGATGATAAAGTTGAAGCTGTCCTTTCCTCTTCCATTGCATGTGCCTACTCCTCCTTAAACACCACATTCAAATCACAATGATCTTTTAAGCCTTAACTCTATAAAGCTAATAAGCCTTCTTATCCTTGTTTTACCCTAGCAAGATACATTTGATAGTTTTTTATTGAAGCTTGGTTCTTTACCTATCGGGAGCACCTACATAATGTTGACTTCCAAATACGTTGAATATGAAACTAATCACTTTTTACTAGTGTATGACTCGTGGAGTATTTCCATTAAGTTCCTTGGTGTAACATTGATTCATGATATAGGGAAGAGTGTTGAGAGCCTCTGGCAAAAATTTATTTGACAAACCCTTTCCCTTCAACATGCACCTTTCCCAATTCCGACATCCTACAACACCGTTTTGTTGAGGGCTACGTGCCACTTTGAGTTGATCCTTGATTTCTTTTCTATTGTAGAAATCTTCCAACTTTGTTGATGTAACCTACCACCACTCTCTATCCTGAATCTCTTCATCTTCTTCAGTGCTTCATTTTTAACAAGTTGAAGCCATTCTTTAAACAAACCAAAATCTTTATCCTTATCACTAAGCAAATGCACCCAATTCTTCCTTCTACACTCATGGATGAGTAACAAGAAGTAGAAAGATGATCAAAATCCTCTGTATGTGTTTTCTTGCATAGGTTAGCATGCACCATCTCTAGAGAATATCCTAATTTGTTGTTCTTTCATGTGGAAAAACCTTCTTCTCTTGATTGCCCATCATGCAAGATTCGCATGGTTCCCTTGTATCTGAAATCGATAGAAGGTGTGCAACCATACCCCTGTGATGCATTTCATTTAGTATTGTCTATCGGATATGGCTGAATCTCTCATGCCATAGCATACTTCTCCCCACACTTGTAAGGGATTTAAGAGCAAACAACTCATTGAGGTTGTTCGTCCTTAATATGCCCATGGTAATAATGTTTTTGTTACTATCCATAATCGTAGCTCCTATCTTATCAAAAGATACTTCATGCCCTTGATCCCTCATAGAAGGTATTGAAAGTATATATCATTTCATATTTGACATGTAAAACATATTTGAGATTTATATGGTATGCCCATTAGAATTAATGACAAAAACTATACCTTGAACCTTCGCAATATATCTTGCATTTCTGCCTATCTTTATATAAATTTATACTTAGAGTGTTTGGTGTGTACCTAAGCTCCATATGTCTACATATGCATAACCTTGAAATTATGTCTTCCACTAGAACTCACTCGCAAATCTAGTACTATAAGCTCGTGGAAGAAATTTTTGGATGGGGCACTACCTTCATTACATAAATAGAGAAAAAAATGAATTCATATGCACTCTCATTTTGAAATACTCATTTCCAATGATTGGAAATAAATTATTAGTACTTCACAAAAAGTAGTTACCAATGAATGTGTCAACACCTACTGTGTTTTACGCATAATGATTTAATTCTAATTTAAAGCATGTTTTGCAAAAAAGAAAACACTAAATGGAAAGGAGATTAGAGCATTTTTTAGACATAGAAAGGTTTTCTAGATGTATAACAATCTACTTCAAAAGGATAGATCCATAAAGGGATGAGGTGATTTTGTACCATTTCATATTTTTGCAGGTGAAGCAAACATGCAAATTTTAGATGACCAAAGCATGCATGCCACAACTTCGCATCTGCCGTAGCCTGAGAATCATGTGTTACACATGCTGAATCAATCATTGATTTCTCATAGTCTTTGAGCTTATTTAGCCCACGAAATAAAATTGCAGAAGTAATAATCATCTTGCTATTTGACATATCATGGACTGTACATCAATCATCAACAAATTTCACAACCAAGCTAATCTTGGCCAAAGCTAAAACTGATAATAGATTCTTCTTAATCCCAAGCACAAATAAAGCATCTGACAATGTAAAAGAACTACCATCAGTACTAATGAGAATGATCTTACCAACTCCCATGACAGGATAAGAGGAGTTGTTGGAGCATGTTATAGTTTTCCCTGTAGGGGAGGCTCGAGTGAAGTGAACAAATTGTGGTGCGAGGTAACATGTTTGGTTTCCCCATTATCAAAGTACCAAACATCTGAGTTTACTACAAACATACACTATTCATGAGAAGATGGGTCAAAACTGCAACAGTAGTAAACACCCATTCTTCATTCTACACTAGATTGGTAGACTTTATTTTCGATGTAGAGGCCTCTCCAATAACCATTCGACCCTCTTTCTTCTTTGCCGCTTTTGCACTTGTTTTTGGACAATTATTTATGACATGATCATTTTCTTTATAGTACTTGCAACACAATTTTTACTTTTTTGTTTTCTTGTTATCTCTTTCATCCTTCTTTGATTGTGCAGAATTAACAAATTTTTGCTTGCTAGTAGAGGAGCTCCATTTATCTTTGCTTTTCTAACTAACTAGGAAAGCTTGATCTACAACATGCATAATGGACTTGTTCTGCCTAGAATGATGTTCTTGCAAAAGAAAAAAGACTAACTCCTCAAATGTCAAGGCATTTTGATTGCGTTTCATCATCAAACAAAGAGTAGAAGTAGAACTCTAGTATCAATCAAGAAGACCATTCAGAATAGTCTATGCAAGTGAACTATGAGGCAAGAGTTCATGAATAGAAATAAAATGTTCCTTCAAATCTTTGATCTTTGTCAGAAAACTTTCCATGGAATCACTTTCATTCATGTGTGCACTCTCCAGTTTCTTTCGAAGTTAAGCAACATGAGCCTCATGCCTTGCCTAGTTTAAAGTGGTAAGTGTATCCGAAGCATCATTAGCTATTCTACAAGAGCAAATGAGAGGAATAATAGCATGTTTGATAGACAAGGCTATCAATGCATGTGCCTGAGCATCTCTACCATCCCACTGAATTTGCTCTATAGTAGATGTGACAAGAACCGTAGCACAAACAAGAATCTGCACAATATCACCATCTTTTATGGCATCTGCATCATCTTTAGTACCTATATTTGTAGGTGTAATAGGACCTTTTTCAACACCCTACACAATATTCCATAGTCCCTTTGCAACAATACATGATGAATCATATAATCCCATAATTGGTAATTCATACCATCCAACTTATCCTCAATAGACAACATACAGAATATATCAATGCTTTTAGCCATAACCACTGGCTAAAATACTTTGGTGCAGAAATTTGACTGTATCTCAAAAAGTTGAATAGAAGTACCCTGTCACGTTCTGCTAAACATATAGCAGACTTTGAGATGCTTATACTGGCGAACCCAAACCTGTATATATCTTTGACACAAAAGGACAAAATGTCCTACGAAAGCACTCTAAGAGTGCATTTGGATGTCAAAACAAGCTTAGATCGTGATTTTGGCATCATAGAGAGAAATTGTTTTGATCTCCTAATTATCTTGAGTATGCTCACCAAATTTTATACGATTTTGAGACTTTGACAGGAAAGATGTTGATGATGTTCTAAATGAAGCAGTGACCTGCTCTGAAACCAATTGTTGGAGTTTGAAGTCTTCGAAAGCACGCAAAAAACACAAGGAAGAAGAAGTAGATTGGAGCACAACACACAATACCGAATGCATTAGAATGTACAAAGATAATTAATCCATTAGGGCAATAAGGGTATATACAAGCTGAGGGAGAAAAACCACCTAAAGAGCTGAAAACGTGCCCCCGCTATATTAGTGTGTTCACACACATCACTATCTAAATATATCAACGTTTCAGCCTTCTAATTTAGCTTCCAAATCCATTGATCTCAATGAATTTGTGTTTATGGGATTTATTCACTATCTCCCAAGTTCCATTCTTCATGAGATTATCATACTCCATTTGCATGGAGCCCCTCTAATTCATATTGTAGAATGGATCTTCCACATTGGTTGGTTTCTTTTTGTGTTCTTGTTTGAGCTTCAACATCATGGATTTATTTACAATAGGGGTGCTTTCTAATCTCTCGTCCTTTATTCTCTCTCATCACCTTGGTGTATTTAGAACCGGTTCTAGTGAATATAAGTTGAGCTTTGTTCAATCATAGAGCTTCCTCACCTAGTAGTACTGCAATGGACTTTTCACGTGTGATGATACCTTGGTGAGTTTCACACTTATGATCTAAAGATGTTGGTTCCTTCTCTTCTCTAGAAGGGATACGTCTTGATCCAAGTTCATAGTGCATTGTCCCTTTACATAATGATAAAGTTGAAGTTTTCCTTTCCTCTTCCATTGCATGTGGCTAGTCCTCTTTAAACACCACATTCAAATCACCATCATCGTCTAAGCCCCAATGTACAAAAGGTGATAAGCGTTCTTATCCTCATTGTACCCTAGGAAGATACATTTGATAGTTTTTTATTGAAGCTTGTTTCTCTACCTATCGAGAGCACCTACATAATGTTCATTTCCAAATACTTTGAAAAGGGAAACTAATGGCTTTTTACTAGTGTATGCCTGTTGTGGAGTCTTTCCATTAAGTTCCTTGGTGTAACATTGATTCAAGATATAGAAAAAAGTGTTGAGAGGCTGTGACCAACATTTATTTGGCAAACCCTTTCCCTTCAACATGCACCTTTCCAAGTCAATGATTGTTCAATTATGACATTCTACAACACCGTTTTGTTGAAGGCTATGTGCCACTTTGAGTTGATCCTTGATTTCTTTACTCTTGTAGAAATCTTCCAACTTTGTTGACGTGAGCTACCACCACTCTCTATCCTAAATCTCTTCATCTTCATCATTTCTTTTTTTTGAACAAGTTGAAGCCATTTTTTAAACAATGCAAAATCTTGAGCCTTATCACTAAGGATATATGCCAAATTCTTCCTTCTATATTCATCGATGAGTAACATGAGGTAGGAAAATGATCAAAATCCTATGCATGCGCTTTTTTGCATAGGTTAACATGCACCATCACGAGAATATCTTGCATTGTTCTTCTTTCTTATGGAAAAACCTTCATGTCTTGATTGCCCATCATGCAAGATTCACATGGTTTCTTCGTATCTAAAATCGATAGAAGGCATGCAACCATATATATATATATATATATATATATATATATATATATATATATATATATATATATATATATATAAGCAAATTAAAAAAAAACAAAACGAAACAAAAATTGCATCGTCAACTTCTATGTCTGTCCTAAACAAGAAGAATCGAAATTAAACTTTATCATGCATAGCTTGGACAAATAGCTATGACATCCCTACTCACATCATCAGTGCCCTAGAGTAGGTGCAGACTTTAATAAAGAGTCTTTCTAAATCAAGATCTCTAACAAAGTCAACGAATTGAGTTTCTATCACTTCCGAAAGTGAAGGGCAAACTCAGCCATGATAAAGTCTTACACAAAGAACAAACAAATAATAAAAAGAAAGAAATTAGAATTATAAAAATAAAATTAAAATTAATAAATATATAGATAAATAAATGAATATATTCCTCCTTAATATGTCCATCCTAATGATGTTCTTGTTACTACCCATAATCTTGGCTCCTATATTATTAAAAGATACTTCATGCCCTTCATCACTGATAGAAGTTAGTGAAAGAATATATGATTTCATATTTGACACGTAGAACATATTTGAGAGTTCTATGATATCCCCATTCGAAATAATGACAAAAACTATACCTTGGACCTTTGCAATATATCTTGCATTATTTCCTATCTTTGTATAAATATATACTTAAGAGTGTTTAGTGTATGCATAAGCTCCATATATCTAAATATGCACAACCTTGAAATCATGTCTTCCACTAGAACTCACTTGAAAATCTAGTACTCTAAGCTAGTGGAAGAAATTTGTGGATGGGGCACTACCTTCATTACATAAATAGAGAAAAAAATGAGATCGTATGCACTCTCATTTTGAAATACACATTTGCAATGATTGGAAGCAAATCCTCACTACTTCATGAAAAGTAGTGACCATGGAATATGTGAGCACTTACTGTGCTTTACGCATAATTCAATCAGTCCTAATTTAAAGCATGTTTTGCAAAAAAGAAAACACTAAAAGGAAAGGAGAGCGGAGCCCCGTTTAGACATAGAAATGTTTTTGAGATGTATAACAATCTGCTTCAAAAAGATGGATCCATGAAGGGATGAGATGATTTTGAGACTTCTTTGTATTTGCTTTTGATTCTCTTATAATTCCTCTCAAGGATATTAAATGTGCTTGGAGAAACAAAACGAACTGAAGAGTAGAGATTAAATATAATGATTCTTTGAAACATATTGGTACATCTGCAATGCTATACAAAATATTAATCTTCTTATGACATGAATAGACATGAATGAATAGAAAATTGAACTACATATAATATTGTAGTAAGAGATTAGAAGATGGCAACGCAAGGTAACTGGCAGGCTCACTTAACAAGGCCAACACAAATAAGAAGGTCAGAACAAGAAGGGCACCGATTTGTCTATGTCTCAAAGAGATTAGGGGTTTGATGACTGATGTGTAATCCAAAAGAGAACTGAAGATTTTCACAAGGGATAATTATAGATTCTTGAATTTAAAGAAGCAACATTTTCTAAGAGAATGGTAATTCCATCAAAGTCAACTCCAAAGTACATAGAAAAATAGACTCTTCTTTAACCCTAGAGAAAAAATGATATGACTAACTATCATAGATCAGATGGGAGATAACATTTCAATTACTTTGGAGCCTCCTCGTTGGCCCGTTCTAAGTTCAAAAATTCTGCATGGAAGGAACTCGATTGATACGTTATCCAGGGTGCATTTACCTTGATTTATTCCACATAGATGCCAATGTTTTTATCTTTCTTTGGTCTGGTCTTATGCATGGTCGAAGAGAAAAATGATATGGATCTCCTTGCAAAGGATTGTCATATCTTGGAAACAAGCTATCTACGGAAGCTATTGGTTGTTCAAGGACCTTATGAAATACAATCAATAGTGAGGGTATGAAGGACTTGGAAGCACCAATGTACGATGAGTTTGGATAACCTGTCCAAGGATTTGTTAGTCGGCCATCGAATGGAAGTTGTAAAACTGAATCTTTTGTTTGCACGCGCGAAAAGTTGTTACACTGACAGTTGTAATCTTTTATATAAAGCAATGAAAAGAGATGCTCAGTGACGATTCGTGGAATCACTAGACTGTCTGTCTAGGTGATTGTCGTGGTCGTTACTGTGTGTCGAGTTGGCTAATTTGGAGTACTCTGTTCATTTCTGTGTGGTATTATTGACACTTGTTCGAGTTGCTGTAGCGTTGCTTCTCTAATTCCTGAGTATTCCGAGTATACTGTACGTATTCGTGATCGTTGTCTATCGATCTTCGTTGCGGCTGTGAGTTTTATTTACATCCAGTAGATCATCAGACTGTTGTCTGAGAGAGTTGTTCTACGGATCTTTGTGACGATTGTTCTGTTAAGTACGTATATCGTGGTGTCCTTCTTCTTGATTGATCTGCCAATTGCTGATGAAGTCTGTGTAACTGTGATAGTGTTCCTAAAAACGCTGTGCAGGATTGTGTTGTTCTCAATATTGAGATCTGTACTTGTACGGTGAGATTTGGCTACAGTAATGGTTATCTCTAGTGTGTGTTAGTCTTCAGCACTGTATGTTTGAAACTGTTGAGTCCTTCTGTGTTTTCGGTTTGTCTGATTGTGAGCGCTGTTTGGTGAAGATTGAACTACTGTTAAATGTTAGAGTCGTGTGTATTCGGAAAAAGGGTTTTGAGGTAATTCGGTATTAGGATACTGATAGTCTGGTACAATGTGTTCGGTAGACTCTGATAGAGTTAAAATAACGAACCGTAAAGAATGAGAATGAGATACCAATTCTTGATAACATCTTGAATGTTGGTATATTGTGTGTTGTGACGTAATTTTGGGAAACAAGCATAGGTCCTCTGTCTTTACAGACCCCTTTCACTCCCAAGAACCCAATTCTCGTTTAAACGCGCTTCTGATAGTTAAAACACAGCGTTTAACACTGGTGCCGTCTGTGGGAAGGTGGCAACAGATCATGTTGTTGCAAATCAGTTATGGAAACATGACTGTAAATTGTAAATCGACAGTAATAGTATGCGATTAGTACCAAAAGATGATACATGCCGGTTACTCGATCCGGTGAAACGTATCCAAAGAACGGCCAGCCTGGGGTACCTAATTTGCTAAGGACTCCTCCAGGAGGTAAAAGCGCAGATAGGTCTAACCCAGTTGTCAAGAAAGTAAAGAATGTTAGTAAGGATTCCGGTCATATTCCAGTGGAACAACTAAATCTCTGGCAGATTCCAGTGCGATTTTGTCACAATCTGTCGAAGATATAGTAACTCCAGAATCTAACAGAACGCAGTATGAAGTTAATTTAACATCATTGAGTAAAGATTCAAACTTGTTTAAAAATAGAAACGTCTTAGTCAAAGAAATCAGCAAGGGAGAAAAAGCACCCTGTATTGGTGGAAAATCGACACATTCCGATGATATTTCGGTACCAGTTGTTGAAAGATCGCAGTTTTCCGATGGCGGTTTACCATTTTTTGGTGAATCATCAGTCCAGTCACCGTGATTGGGAGTAAGCTTTCCTACATTTGACATCAAGAAGGTAGCTTGTTCGAAACGGAGATTTGAAACATACTGAACAAGATTATCGACCCGGAAAGTGCACAGGATGACGAAACATTTCTGAGGATTCAGATATTCAGCCTCGTGGTACAAAAGATAGTCACAATACAACCATCAGCACCATGAATGGGCAACAACAACAACAACCATGCCCACCAAGGCCGACTCCAACCGGAGTAACGTACACTAAATTCGGTGGATTTCCAGGAGATGACCCAGATGCTCATGTACGCACATTTGAGATAAGTTACGCAGTGCTCAACCATCCACCTGATCTGGCTTATAAAGCTATTGTCTTCCAGTCGACATTGGTTAATGAAGGAGCCAGATGGCTTAGAGAATATGATATTAACCATTTCGGCACCTATGAAGCAGTAAGGGATGCATTTTTGCAAAGATTCAGGCTAAAGAAGAATCCAGCCAAAGTTTTTGATTACTTGCAAAACAATAGACAGAAGATAAATCAAACAGTGCAGGAATATGCCACTCTATTCAGAACCCATTTGAGGCAATTACCACCAACACATGCCAACCTACCGGATGACGTTATCACTGAATGGTTTATCAATGGATTGACTCCGCAACTTAAACAGATTATGATCATACGTTGTGTAGGAGCTATGACACTAGATGCAGTTATTGCAATGGCTTTGCAGCTTGAGAACAAGGTTGGAGGATTTACAGAAGACTTGGAATGGTTAAAGGCAAATAAAAATGTTGTAGACGACCCGACTAGACAGATGTTCTGCACCACATGCATGAATTAAGGGCACACTAGTACCACGTGTGCACTTAATCAGTTGTTTTGCGCTATCTGCAACACGATCTGACATACTACCGAAAACTGTGCATACAACGCCAAAGTGCAGGGAACCGCAACTGTCAATGCTATTATATAGGAACTAGGATAGCGAGCCAATCATTATGTACCTCCACAAATGAGAAACAACTAGCAACAAGGCTATCGAAATTACAGAGGATAGAGAAATAATAACTACAATAAAAATCGCTTGCAGGCCCGACCTGCACAGGAGAATCCCAATTTGCCACCATCGCGCTGCCATTTTTGTGGTGAATTTGGTCACATTAGAAGATTTTGTAAGGATGCAGCTCAGTATGATTAGAGGAAGAAAGAACGACAAAACCCAATGACTAATATGGTACAAATCACACCCGTAGAAACGCAAGCTGCAGTAATTCAGATCCGATCCGGTAAGCAACTGCAACCAGCGGTAGAAGTATTTGAACCTGGCATACCTGAACAACAAAGGATGTATGATAAGGCCAGTCAATGGACCACCGCTGAACTTCTAGTGTTTCTAGATCCTATTCCGGTGACCCAGGCTCCGCCAACCAAGGAAGGAACACAATAACAAGATTCTAATTCAGTAGCAGGCACATCATCTTTAGCAGATACATCCTCTTCAGCCGGCGCATCATCTTCAGAATCCGTGGAAAGGCACAATTCAATCACATAAGGCCTGGGAGACTTTATCTAAAGCGTCCATTACTCTTCCTCTTGGCCAATTACTTGCACTAGTACCAAGATTTTGACAACAATTCCAACAACAATTCAGTCCTGTACCTTCTTGCATTCCAGCAACAGTGGCAATGCAACCTGAACTTGACTCTACGGTCGATCATTCGGTTCCTTTAATTACGGTATGGTATAAAAATCATAAAATTACACATGTACTAATGGATGGAGGATCTGGAGTCAACATTGCTACTGCTGCACTGTGTAAGAAGTTAGGATGGACTGAAATCAAACCACTTAAGTTCTTTGTCAGAATGGCTGACCAGTCAAGAGTCCATCCAGTAGGACTTGTACGGAATGTACCAATAACTTTGCAGGGTACCACATTTAAGATGACCTTTGTCGTCCTAGAATTACCTGAATCCACCCTTGATTATAATCTTATTTTTGGCCGTCCTTGGCTGAAGCACGCTAAGGTTATACAAGATTGGTCTGCACAGGAACTAACTTTCAAAGACAACAATCGTAAATATGTTGTAAAATTAGATGCTATACAGCCTTGCGAATTGCATGCTAGACCGTATTTTGCAGAACCAGTTCATATGTTAGATGGTCTATAAGATGATGAAGAAGAAGAGTTTTTAAAGAACAACATTGACTTAAACTCCCTAGGAACTGTTGATCTACAATCTGTTGTAGATAATTGGAATCCCGCAGTTTGTACGGTGATTCCTGTAACAGAAGAAGATAAGAAGGAAGATACTGCTGCTATAGATGACGCTCAACTGCAATAATTTTTTAAGCCAGCTGACGATACAGAGAAGCCCCGACAATTTTATGTTACAGAGGATCAGTTGATCACTTATAATTTAGGAGATGAAGACCATCCGCGTCCTGTCAAGATAAAAGAAAACTTACCGGAAACATTTCAAGCAGACCTAATCCAGCTACTCCGAGAGTTCTTCGACATCTTTGCA
Source organism: Ceratopteris richardii (assembly GCA_020310875.1). NCBI lineage: Eukaryota > Viridiplantae > Streptophyta > Polypodiopsida > Polypodiales > Pteridaceae > Ceratopteris > Ceratopteris richardii. Next base: position 37,068,785 of record CM035411.1, on the reverse strand, counting down.
TGGGATTACAAAGATATGAAGGGTTTGGACCCGCGCATTTATCAACAGAGGGTCATGCTGAAGCCGGAAACAAAACCAATCAAACAACCAAGCTACCCGATGAATCCGAACTATGCATCACAAGTAAAGGCAGAACTTGATAGGCTACTCAAAGTTGGACTCATTGTACCAGTAGAGCATGCTGAATGGATCTCACCAATTGTTATTGTGCCTAAAAAGAATAAGCAGTTACGAATATGTGTAGATTACTGGAAACTGAACGCAGCTATGGTGCCTGATCCATTTCCGCTACCTTTTCTTGACACAATGCTTGATAGAGTAGCAGGACATGAAATGTATTCATTCCTAGACAGATACAGTGGGTATAATCAAGTTAGAATGGCTGAACAGGATATACCAAAGACCGCTTTCATCACCAATTGGGGCGTTTTTGCTTGTACTGTAATGTGGTTTGGATTAAGAAATGCCCCAAGTACTTTTCAGAGGTGTATGCAGGAAAAATTCTCCCCTTACCTTACCTCGTTTATGCAAGTTTATCTTGATGATTTTTCGTTATTTGGCAAGATAGTAGCACACTTGTTCCATTTACGGTGTTGCTTTGAAAAATGCAGAGAATACAGACTCTGTTTGAACCCAAACAAATCTGTGTTTGCGGTTTCATGTGGAAGGCTACTTGGCCACATCGTATCTGCACAAGGTATACAGGTGGATCAAGATAAAATTATAGCTGTGTTAGAAGCACCTGTGCCCACTACACCTAGGGAAGTGATGCGCTTCATGGGCCAAGTAAGTTGGCATGGTTGGCACTTACGGTGGCTTGCTCATTTGGCAATACCACTGAACAGATTAATCACCAAGACTCCTCGACAATTTGAGTGGACTCATGAATGTCAGATAGCATTTGATCATCTAAAGTGTTTATTAACACAAGTTCTCATCTTACAGCCTCTCGACCGGGATCACCCCTTTCATGTATTTGTTGATGCCTCAGATATAGCAATTGAAAGCGTATTAATGCAACAAACGAATAAGTGGTTCATACCTGTATACTATGCAGGTCGAAGGCTTGCCCCTGTGGAAAAGAATTACTCTATAACTGAAAGGGAATGTCTGGGTTTAGTATACTCTGTCAAGAAGTTCAGACATTATTTACTTGGCCGCAAATTTAATTTTCATGTAGATCATGCTGCACTTGTCTATCTGGTTCGGCAACAGCACTTAGGTGGCCGATTAGCGTGATGGGTTCTACTTTTACAAGAATATGATTACGAAATTATTCATCGGCTTGGCAGTTCACATGCCTTAGCAGATTTCCTTTCTCGCTTAGATTTCGGTGAAGCTCCAGTCGGTCTAGATGACACAACACGGGCAATTTATGTTTCTGAACCAACTAATGATGAAATTGAAGACCCACCTATGCCATCTACATATTATGATCAGATATTGACGTTTCTTACTGATGGATGCCTCCCTTCTCAGACTTCTACTGCAATACGCAGGAAAATTGCAGTTTTGAGCCGCCGATTTCGGTTGATTGCTGGTGAATTATACTATATGGATCACACTCGAGTTTTACTTCATTGTATTCAACCACATGAAGTTAACTCAGTCATTACTTTGCCTCACTCAATTCCTTCCGGTGGCCATTTTGCAACAGATTTAACGCATCGAAAAATTCTACAAAGCGGACTTTGGTGGCCTACTATATACAAGGATGTATCACAGTTTGTCAAACAATGTGATAGTTGTCAGAGATCTGGACAGCCCTTGCAACGTCATCTTTTCCCTCTACAACCTGTCTTGCCATTAGAGCCTTTTCAGAAGTGGGGTCTAGACTTAAACGGACCTATTACACCGCCAGCAATACTCAGCAATAATCGTTATATTCTGACCTGTACAGACTATACGACCAGATGGGCAGAAGCATGGGCTTTAAAGTCTGCCACAGCTGTTTCGGTAGCAAAGTGCCTAATGAAAGATGTCTTTCCGCGTTTGAAATACACATTTTGAAATACACATTTGCAATGATTGGAAGCAAATCCTCACTACTTCATGAAAAGTAGTGACCATGGAATATGTGAGCACTTACTGTGCTTTACGCATAATTCAATCAGTCCTAATTTAAAGCATGTTTTGCAAAAAAGAAAACACTAAAAGGAAAGGAGAGCGGAGCCCCGTTTAGACATAGAAATGTTTTTGAGATGTATAACAATCTGCTTCAAAAAGATGGATCCATGAAGGGATGAGATGATTTTGAGACTTCTTTGTATTTGCTTTTGATTCTCTTATAATTCCTCTCAAGGATATTAAATGTGCTTGGAGAAACAAAACGAACTGAAGAGTAGAGATTAAATATAATGATTCTTTGAAACATATTGGTACATCTGCAATGCTATACAAAATATTAATCTTCTTATGACATGAATAGACATGAATGAATAGAAAATTGAACTACATATAATATTGTAGTAAGAGATTAGAAGATGGCAACGCAAGGTAACTGGCAGGCTCACTTAACAAGGCCAACACAAATAAGAAGGTCAGAACAAGAAGGGCACCGATTTGTCTATGTCTCAAAGAGATTAGGGGTTTGATGACTGATGTGTAATCCAAAAGAGAACTGAAGATTTTCACAAGGGATAATTATAGATTCTTGAATTTAAAGAAGCAACATTTTCTAAGAGAATGGTAATTCCATCAAAGTCAACTCCAAAGTACATAGAAAAATAGACTCTTCTTTAACCCTAGAGAAAAAATGATATGACTAAATATCATAGATCAGATGGGAGATAACATTTCAATTACTTTGGAGCCTCCTCGTTGGCCCGTTCTAAGTTCAAAAATTCTGCATGGAAGGAACTCGATTGATACGTTATCCAGGGTGCATTTACCTTGATTTATTCCACATAGATGCCAATGTTTTTATCTTTCTTTGGTCTGGTCTTATGCATGGTCGAAGAGAAAAATGATATGGATCTCCTTGCAAAGGATTGTCATATCTTGGAAACAAGCTATCTACGGAAGCTATTGGTTGTTCAAGGACCTTATGAAATACAATCAATAGTGAGGGTATGAAGGACTTGGAAGCACCAATGTACGATGAGTTTGGATAACCTGTCCAAGGATTTGTTAGTCGGCCGTCGAATGGAAGTTGTAAAACTGAATCTTTTGTTTGCACGCGCGAAAAGTTGTTACACTGACAGTTGTAATCTTTTATATAAAGCAATGAAAAGAGATGCTCAGTGACGATTCGTGGAATCACTAGACTGTCTGTCTAGGTGATTGTCGTGGTCGTTACTGTGTGTCGAGTTGGCTAATTTGGAGTACTCTGTTCATTTCTGTGTGGTATTATTGACACTTGTTCGAGTTGCTGTAGCGTTGCTTCTCTAATTCCTGAGTATTCCGAGTATACTGTACGTATTCGTGATCGTTGTCTATCGATCTTCGTTGCGGCTGTGAGTTTTATTTACATCCAGTAGATCATCGGACTGTTGTCTGAGAGAGTTGTTCTACGGATCTTTGTGACGATTGTTCTGTTAAGTACGTATATCGTGGTGTCCTTCTTCTTGATTGATCTGCCAATTGCTGATGAAGTCTGCGTAACTGTGATAGTGTTCCTAAAAACGCTGTGCAGGATTGTGTTGTTCTCAATATTGAGATCTGTACTTGTACGGTGAGATTTGGCTACAGTAATGGTTATCTCTAGTGTGTGTTAGTCTTCAGCACTGTATGTTTGAAACTGTTGAGTCCTTCTGTGTTTTCGGTTTGTCTGATTGTGAGCGCTGTTTGGTGAAGGTTGAACTACTGTTAAATGTTAGAGTCGTGTGTATTCGGAAAAAGGGTTTTGAGGTAATTCGGTATTAGGATACTGATAGTCTGGTACAATGTGTTCGGTAGACTCTGATAGAGTTAAAATAACGAACCGTAAAGAATGAGAATGAGATACCAATTCTTGATAACATCTTGAATGTTGGTATATTGTGTGTTGTGACGTAATTTTGGGAAACAAGCATAGGTCCTCTGTCTTTACAGACCCCTTTCACTCCCAAGAACCCAATTCTCGTTTAAACGCGCTTCTGATAGTTAAAACACAGCGTTTAACACTGGTGCCGTCTGTGGGAAGGTGGCAACAGATCATGTTGTTGCAAATCAGTTATGGAAACATGACTGTAAATTGTAAATCGACAGTAATAGTATGCGATTAGTACCAAAAGATGATACATGCCGGTTACTCGATCCGGTGAAACGTATCCAAAGAACGGCCAGCCTGGGGTACCTAATTTGCTAAGGACTCCTCGAGGAGGTAAAAGCGCAGATAGGTCTAACCCAGTTGTCAAGAAAGTAAAGAATGTTAGTAAGGATTCCGGTCATATTCCAGTGGAACAACTAAATCTCTGGCAGATTCCAGTGCGATTTTGTCACAATCTGTCGAAGATATAGTAACTCCAGAATCTAACAGGACGCAGTATGAAGTTAATTTAACATCATTGAGTAAAGATTCAAACTTGTTTAAAAATAGAAACGTCTTAGTCAAAGAAATCAGCAAGGGAGAAAAAGCACCCTGTATTGGTGGAAAATCGACACATTCCGATGATATTTCGGTACCAGTTGTTGAAAGATCGCAGTTTTCCGATGGCGGTTTACCATTTTTTGGTGAATCATCAGTCCAGTCACCGTGATTGGGAGTAAGCTTTCCTACATTTGACATCAAGAAGGTAGCTTGTTCGAAACGGAGATTTGAAACATACTGAACAAGATTATCGACCCGGAAAGTGCACAGGATGACGAAACATTTCTGAGGATTCAGATATTCAGCCTCGTGGTACAAAAGATAGTCACAATACAACCATCAGCACCATGAATGGGCAACAACAACAACAACCATGCCCACCAAGGCCGACTCCAACCGGAGTAACGTACACTAAATTCGGTGGATTTCCAGGAGATGACCCAGATGCTCATGTACGCACATTTGAGATAAGTTACGCAGTGCTCAACCATCCACCTGATCTGGCTTATAAAGCTATTGTCTTCCAGTCGACATTGGTTAATGAAGGAGCCAGATGGCTTAGAGAATATGATATTAACCATTTCGGCACCTATGAAGCAGTAAGGGATGCATTTTTGCAAAGATTCAGGCTAAAGAAGAATCCAGCCAAAGTTTTTGATTACTTGCAAAACAATAGACAGAAGATAAATCAAACAGTGCAGGAATATGCCACTCTATTCAGAACCCATTTGAGGCAATTACCACCAACACATGCCAACCTACCGGATGACGTTATCACTGAATGGTTTATCAATGGATTGACTCCGCAACTTAAACAGATTATGATCATACGTTGTGTAGGAGCTATGACACTAGATGCAGTTATTGCAATGGCTTTGCAGCTTGAGAACAAGGTTGGAGGATTTACAGAAGACTTGGAATGGTTAAAGGCAAATAAAAATGTTGTAGACGACCCGACTAGACAGATGTTCTGCACCACATGCATGAATTAAGGGCACACTAGTACCACGTGTGCACTTAATCAGTTGTTTTGCGCTATCTGCAACACGATCTGACATACTACCGAAAACTGTGCATACAACGCCAAAGTGCAGGGAACCGCAACTGTCAATGCTATTATATAGGAACTAGGATAGCGAGCCAATCATTATGTACCTCCACAAATGAGAAACAACTAGCAACAAGGCTATCGAAATTACAGAGGATAGAGAAATAATAACTACAATAAAAATCGCTTGCAGGCCCGACCTGCACAGGAGAATCCCAATTTGCCACCATCGCGCTGCCATTTTTGTGGTGAATTTGGTCACATTAGAAGATTTTGTAAGGATGCAGCTCAGTATGATTAGAGGAAGAAAGAACAACAAAACCCAATGACTAATATGGTACAAATCACACCCGTAGAAACGCAAGCTGCAGTAATTCAGATCCGATCCGGTAAGCAACTGCAACCAGCGGTAGAAGTATTTGAACCTGGCATACCTGAACAACAAAGGATGTATGATAAGGCCAGTCAATGGACCACCGCTAAACTTCTAGTGTTTCTAGATCCTATTCCGGTGACCCAGGCTCCGCCAACCAAGGAAGGAACACAATAACAAGATTCTAATTCAGTAGCAGGCACATCATCTTTAGCAGATACATCCTCTTCAGCCGGCGCATCATCTTCAGAATCCGTGGAAAGGCACAATTCAATCACATAAGGCCTGGGAGACTTTATCTAAAGCGTCCATTACTCTTCCTCTTGGCCAATTACTTGCACTAGTACCAAGATTTTGACAACAATTCCAACAACAATTCAGTCCTGTACCTTCTTGCATTCCAGCAACAGTGGCAATGCAACCTGAACTTGACTCTACGGTCGATCATTCGGTTCCTTTAATTACGGTATGGTATAAAAATCATAAAATTACACATGTACTAATGGATGGAGGATCTGGAGTCAACATTGCTACTGCTGCACTGTGTAAGAAGTTAGGATGGACTGAAATCAAACCACTTAAGTTCTTTGTCAGAATGGCTGACCAGTCAAGAGTCCATCCAGTAGGACTTGTACGGAATGTACCAATAACTTTGCAGGGTACCACATTTAAGATGACCTTTGTCGTCCTAGAATTACCTGAATCCACCCTTGATTATAATCTTATTTTTGGCCGTCCTTGGCTGAAGCACGCTAAGGTTATACAAGATTGGTCTGCACAGGAACTAACTTTCAAAGACAACAATCGTAAATATGTTGTAAAATTAGATGCTATACAGCCTTGCGAATTGCATGCTAGACCGTATTTTGCAGAACCAGTTCATATGCTAGATGGTCTATAAGATGATGAAGAAGAAGAGTTTTTAAAGAACAACATTGACTTAAACTCCCTAGGAACTGTTGATCTACAATCTGTTGTAGATAATTGGAATCCCGCAGTTTGTACGGTGATTCCTGTAACAGAAGAAGATAAGAAGGAAGATACTGCTGCTATAGATGACGCTCAACTGCAATAATTTTTTAAGCCAGCTGACGATACAGAGAAGCCCCGACAATTTTATGTTACAGAGGATCAGTTGATCACTTATAATTTAGGAGATGAAGACCATCCGCGTCCTGTCAAGATAAAAGAAAACTTACCGGAAACATTTCAAGCAGACCTAATCCAGCTACTCCGAGAGTTCTTCGACATCTTTGCATGGGATTACAAAGATATGAAGGGTTTGGACCCGCGCATTTATCAACAGAGGGTCATGCTGAAGCCGGAAACAAAACCAATCAAACAACCAAGCTACCCGATGAATCCGAACTATGCATCACAAGTAAAGGCAGAACTTGATAGGCTACTCAAAGTTGGACTCATTGTACCAGTAGAGCATGCTGAATGGATCTCACCAATTGTTATTGTGCCTAAAAAGAATAAGCAGTTACGAATATGTGTAGATTACTGGAAACTGAACGCAGCTATGGTGCCTGATCCATTTCCGCTACCTTTTCTTGACACAATGCTTGATAGAGTAGCAGGACATGAAATGTATTCATTCCTAGACAGATACAGTGGGTATAATCAAGTTAGAATGGCTGAACAGGATATACCAAAGACCGCTTTCATCACCAATTGGGGCGTTTTTGCTTGTACTGTAATGTGGTTTGGATTAAGAAATGCCCCAAGTACTTTTCAGAGGTGTATGCAGGAAAAATTCTCCCCTTACCTTACCTCGTTTATGCAAGTTTATCTTGATGATTTTTCGTTATTTGGCAAGATAGTAGCACACTTGTTCCATTTACGGTGTTGCTTTGAAAAATGCAGAGAATACAGACTCTGTTTGAACCCAAACAAATCTGTGTTTGCGGTTTCATGTGGAAGGCTACTTGGCCACATCGTATCTGCACAAGGTATACAGGTGGATCAAGATAAAATTATAGCTGTGTTAGAAGCACCTGTGCCCACTACACCTAGGGAAGTGATGCGCTTCATGGGCCAAGTAAGTTGGCATGGTTGGCACTTACGGTGGCTTGCTCATTTGGCAATACCACTGAACAGATTAATCACCAAGACTCCTCGACAATTTGAGTGGACTCATGAATGTCAGATAGCATTTGATCATCTAAAGTGTTTATTAACACAAGTTCTCATCTTACAGCCTCTCGACTGGGATCACCCCTTTCATGTATTTGTTGATGCCTCAGATATAGCAATTGAAAGCGTATTAATGCAACAAACGAATAAGTGGTTCATACCTGTATACTATGCAGGTCGAAGGCTTGCCCCTGTGGAAAAGAATTACTCTATAACTGAAAGGGAATGTCTGGGTTTAGTATACTCTGTCAAGAAGTTCAGACATTATTTACTTGGCCGCAAATTTAATTTTCATGTAGATCATGCTGCACTTGTCTATCTGGTTCGGCAACAGCACTTAGGTGGCCGATTAGCGTGATGGGTTCTACTTTTACAAGAATATGATTACGAAATTATTCATCGGCTTGGCAGTTCACATGCCTTAGCAGATTTCCTTTCTCGCTTAGATTTCGGTGAAGCTCCAGTCGGTCTAGATGACACAACACGGGCAATTTATGTTTCTGAACCAACTAATGATGAAATTGAAGACCCACCTATGCCATCTACATATTATGATCAGATATTGACGTTTCTTACTGATGGATGCCTCCCTTCTCAGACTTCTACTGCAATACGCAGGAAAATTGCAGTTTTGAGCCGCCGATTTCGGTTGATTGCTGGTGAATTATACTATATGGATCACACTCGAGTTTTACTTCATTGTATTCAACCACATGAAGTTAACTCAGTCATTACTTTGCCTCACTCAATTCCTTCCGGTGGCCATTTTGCAACAGATTTAACGCATCGAAAAATTCTACAAAGCGGACTTTGGTGGCCTACTATATACAAGGATGTATCACAGTTTGTCAAACAATGTGATAGTTGTCAGAGATCTGGACAGCCCTTGCAACGTCATCTTTTCCCTCTACAACCTGTCTTGCCATTAGAGCCTTTTCAGAAGTGGGGTCTAGACTTAAACGGACCTATTACACCGCCAGCAATACTCAGCAATAATCGTTATATTCTGACCTGTACAGACTATACGACCAGATGGGCAGAAGCATGGGCTTTAAAGTCTGCCACAGCTGTTTCGGTAGAAAAGTGCCTAATGAAAGATGTCTTTCCGCGTTTGAAATACACATTTTGAAATACACATTTGCAATGATTGGAAGCAAATCCTCACTACTTCATGAAAAGTAGTGACCATGGAATATGTGAGCACTTACTGTGCTTTACGCATAATTCAATCAGTCCTAATTTAAAGCATGTTTTGCAAAAAAGAAAACACTAAAAGGAAAGGAGAGCGGAGCCCCGTTTAGACATAGAAATGTTTTTGAGATGTATAACAATCTGCTTCAAAAAGATGGATCCATGAAGGGATGAGATGATTTTGAGACTTCTTTGTATTTGCTTTTGATTCTCTTATAATTCCTCTCAAGGATATTAAATGTGCTTGGAGAAACAAAACGAACTGAAGAGTAGAGATTAAATATAATGATTCTTTGAAACATATTGGTACATCTGCAATGCTATACAAAATATTAATCTTCTTATGACATGAATAGACATGAATGAATAGAAAATTGAACTACATATAATATTGTAGTAAGAGATTAGAAGATGGCAACGCAAGGTAACTGGCAGGCTCACTTAACAAGGCCAACACAAATAAGAAGGTCAGAACAAGAAGGGCACCGATTTGTCTATGTCTCAAAGAGATTAGGGGTTTGATGACTGATGTGTAATCCAAAAGAGAACTGAAGATTTTCACAAGGGATAATTATAGATTCTTGAATTTAAAGAAGCAACATTTTCTAAGAGAATGGTAATTCCATCAAAGTCAACTCCAAAGTACATAGAAAAATAGACTCTTCTTTAACCCTAGAGAAAAAATGATATGACTAACTATCATAGATCAGATGGGAGATAACATTTCAATTACTTTGGAGCCTCCTCGTTGGCCCGTTCTAAGTTCAAAAATTCTGCATGGAAGGAACTCGATTGATACGTTATCCAGGGTGCATTTACCTTGATTTATTCCACATAGATGCCAATGTTTTTATCTTTCTTTGGTCTGGTCTTATGCATGGTCGAAGAGAAAAATGATATGGATCTCCTTGCAAAGGATTGTCATATCTTGGAAACAAGCTATCTACGGAAGCTATTGGTTGTTCAAGGACCTTATGAAATACAATCAATAGTGAGGGTATGAAGGACTTGGAAGCACCAATGTACGATGAGTTTGGATAACCTGTCCAAGGATTTGTTAGTTGGCCGTCGAATGGAAGTTGTAAAACTGAATCTTTTGTTTGCACGCGCGAAAAGTTGTTACACTGACAGTTGTAATCGTTTATATAAAGCAATGAAAAGAGATGCTCAGTGACGATTCGTGGAATCACTAGACTGTCTGTCTAGGTGATTGTCGTGGTCGTTACTGTGTGTCGAGTTGGCTAATTTGGAGTACTCTGTTCATTTCTGTGTGGTATTATTGACACTTGTTCGAGTTGCTGTAGCGTTGCTTCTCTAATTCCTGAGTATTCCGAGTATACTGTACGTATTCGTGATCGTTGTCTATCGATCTTCGTTGCGGCTGTGAGTTTTATTTACATCCAGTAGATCATCGGACTGTTGTCTGAGAGAGTTGTTCTACGGATCTTTGTGACGATTGTTCTGTTAAGTACGTATATCGTGGTGTCCTTCTTCTTGATTGATCTGCCAATTGCTGATGAAGTCTGTGTAACTGTGATAGTGTTCCTAAAAACGCTGTGCAGGATTGTGTTGTTCTCAATATTGAGATCTGTACTTGTACGGTGAGATTTGGCTACAGTAATGGTTATCTCTAGTGTGTGTTAGTCTTCAGCACTGTATGTTTGAAACTGTTGAGTCCTTCTGTGTTTTCGGTTTGTCTGATTGTGAGCGCTGTTTGGTGAAGGTTGAACTACTGTTAAATGTTAGAGTCGTGTGTATTCGGAAAAAGGGTTTTGAGGTAATTCGGTATTAGGATACTGATAGTCTGGTACAATGTGTTCGGTAGACTCTGATAGAGTTAAAATAACGAACCGTAAAGAATGAGAATGAGATACCAATTCTTGATAACATCTTGAATGTTGGTATATTGTGTGTTGTGACGTAATTTTGGGAAACAAGCATAGGTCCTCTGTCTTTACAGACCCCTTTCACTCCCAAGAACCCAATTCTCGTTTAAACGCGCTTCTGATAGTTAAAACACAGCGTTTAACACTGGTGCCGTCTGTGGGAAGGTGGCAACAGATCATGTTGTTGCAAATCAGTTATGGAAACATGACTGTAAATTGTAAATCGACAGTAATAGTATGCGATTAGTACCAAAAGATGATACATGCCGGTTACTCGATCCGGTGAAACGTATCCAAAGAACGGCCAGCCTGGGGTACCTAATTTGCTAAGGACTCCTCCAGGAGGTAAAAGCGCAGATAGGTCTAACCCAGTTGTCAAGAAAGTAAAGAATGTTAGTAAGGATTCCGGTCATATTCCAGTGGAACAACTAAATCTCTGGCAGATTCCAGTGCGATTTTGTCACAATCTGTCGAAGATATAGTAACTCCAGAATCTAACAGGACGCAGTATGAAGTTAATTTAACATCATTGAGTAAAGATTCAAACTTGTTTAAAAATAGAAACGTCTTAGTCAAAGAAATCAGCAAGGGAGAAAAAGCACCCTGTATTGGTGGAAAATCGACACATTCCGATGATATTTCGGTACCAGTTGTTGAAAGATCGCAGTTTTCCGATGGCGGTTTACCATTTTTTGGTGAATCATCAGTCCAGTCACCGTGATTGGGAGTAAGCTTTCCTACATTTGACATCAAGAAGGTAGCTTGTTCGAAACGGAGATTTGAAACATACTGAACAAGATTATCGACCCGGAAAGTGCACAGGATGACGAAACATTTCTGAGGATTCAGATATTCAGCCTCGTGGTACAAAAGATAGTCACAATACAACCATCAGCACCATGAATGGGCAACAACAACAACAACCATGCCCACCAAGGCCGACTCCAACCGGAGTAACGTACACTAAATTCGGTGGATTTCCAGGAGATGACCCAGATGCTCATGTACGCACATTTGAGATAAGTTACGCAGTGCTCAACCATCCACCTGATCTGGCTTATAAAGCTATTGTCTTCCAGTCGACATTGGTTAATGAAGGAGCCAGATGGCTTAGAGAATATGATATTAACCATTTCGGCACCTATGAAGCAGTAAGGGATGCATTTTTGCAAAGATTCAGGCTAAAGAAGAATCCAGCCAAAGTTTTTGATTACTTGCAAAACAATAGACAGAAGATAAATCAAACAGTGCAGGAATATGCCACTCTATTCAGAACCCATTTGAGGCAATTACCACCAACACATGCCAACCTACCGGATGACGTTATCACTGAATGGTTTATCAATGGATTGACTCCGCAACTTAAACAGATTATGATCATACGTTGTGTAGGAGCTATGACACTAGATGCAGTTATTGCAATGGCTTTGCAGCTTGAGAACAAGGTTGGAGGATTTACAGAAGACTTGGAATGGTTAAAGGCAAATAAAAATGTTGTAGACGACCCGACTAGACAGATGTTCTGCACCACATGCATGAATTAAGGGCACACTAGTACCACGTGTGCACTTAATCAGTTGTTTTGCGCTATCTGCAACACGATCTGACATACTACCGAAAACTGTGCATACAACGCCAAAGTGCAGGGAACCGCAACTGTCAATGCTATTATATAGGAACTAGGATAGCGAGCCAATCATTATGTACCTCCACAAATGAGAAACAACTAGCAACAAGGCTATCGAAATTACAGAGGATAGAGAAATAATAACTACAATAAAAATCGCTTGCAGGCCCGACCTGCACAGGAGAATCCCAATTTGCCACCATCGCGCTGCCATTTTTGTGGTGAATTTGGTCACAATAGAAGATTTTGTAAGGATGCAGCTCAGTATGATTAGAGGAAGAAAGAACGACAAAACCCAATGACTAATATGGTACAAATCACACCCGTAGAAACGCAAGCTGCAGTAATTCAGATCCGATCCGGTAAGCAACTGCAACCAGCGGTAGAAGTATTTGAACCTGGCATACCTGAACAACAAAGGATGTATGATAAGGCCAGTCAATGGACCACCGCTGAACTTCTAGTGTTTCTAGATCCTATTCCGGTGACCCAGGCTCCGCCAACCAAGGAAGGAACACAATAACAAGATTCTAATTCAGTAGCAGGCACATCATCTTTAGCAGATACATCCTCTTCAGCCGGCGCATCATCTTCAGAATCCGTGGAAAGGCACAATTCAATCACATAAGGCCTGGGAGACTTTATCTAAAGCGTCCATTACTCTTCCTCTTGGCCAATTACTTGCACTAGTACCAAGATTTTGACAACAATTCCAACAACAATTCAGTCCTGTACCTTCTTGCGTTCCAGCAACAGTGGCAATGCAACCTGAACTTGACTCTACGGTCGATCATTCGGTTCCTTTAATTACGGTATGGTATAAAAATCATAAAATTACACATGTACTAATGGATGGAGGATCTGGAGTCAACATTGCTACTGCTGCACTGTGTAAGAAGTTAGGATGGACTGAAATCAAACCACTTAAGTTCTTTGTCAGAATGGCTGACCAGTCAAGAGTCCATCCAGTAGGACTTGTACGGAATGTACCAATAACTTTGCAGGGTACCACATTTAAGATGACCTTTGTCGTCCTAGAATTACCTGAATCCACCCTTGATTATAATCTTATTTTTGGCCGTCCTTGGCTGAAGCACGCTAAGGTTATACAAGATTGGTCTGCACAGGAACTAACTTTCAAAGACAACAATCGTAAATATGTTGTAAAATTAGATGCTATACAGCCTTGCGAATTGCATGCTAGACCGTATTTTGCAGAACCAGTTCATATGTTAGATGGTCTATAAGATGATGAAGAAGAAGAGTTTTTAAAGAACAACATTGACTTAAACTCCCTAGGAACTGTTGATCTACAATCTGTTGTAGATAATTGGAATCCCGCAGTTTGTACGGTGATTCCTGTAACAGAAGAAGATAAGAAGGAAGATACTGCTGCTATAGATGACGCTCAACTGCAATAATTTTTTAAGCCAGCTGACGATACAGAGAAGCCCCGACAATTTTATGTTACAGAGGATCAGTTGATCACTTATAATTTAGGAGATGAAGACCATCCGCGTCCTGTCAAGATAAAAGAAAACTTACCGGAAACATTTCAAGCAGACCTAATCCAGCTACTCCGAGAGTTCTTCGACATCTTTGCATGGGATTACAAAGATATGAAGGGTTTGGACCCGCGCATTTATCAACAGAGGGTCATGCTGAAGCCGGAAACAAAACCAATCAAACAACCAAGCTACCCGATGAATCCGAACTATGCATCACAAGTAAAGGCAGAACTTGATAGGCTACTCAAAGTTGGACTCATTGTACCAGTAGAGCATGCTGAATGGATCTCACCAATTGTTATTGTGCCTAAAAAGAATAAGCAGTTACGAATATGTGTAGATTACTGGAAACTGAACGCAGCTATGGTGCCTGATCCATTTCCGCTACCTTTTCTTGACACAATGCTTGATAGAGTAGCAGGACATGAAATGTATTCATTCCTAGACAGATACAGTGGGTATAATCAAGTTAGAATGGCTGAACAGGATATACCAAAGACCGCTTTCATCACCAATTGGGGCGTTTTTGCTTGTACTGTAATGTGGTTTGGATTAAGAAATGCCCCAAGTACTTTTCAGAGGTGTATGCAGGAAAAATTCTCCCCTTACCTTACCTCGTTTATGCAAGTTTATCTTGATGATTTTTCGTTATTTGGCAAGATAGTAGCACACTTGTTCCATTTACGGTGTTACTTTGAAAAATGCAGAGAATACAGACTCTGTTTGAACCCAAACAAATCTGTGTTTGCGGTTTCATGTGGAAGGCTACTTGGCCACATCGTATCTGCACAAGGTATACAGGTGGATCAAGATAAAATTATAGCTGTGTTAGAAGCACCTGTGCCCACTACACCTAGGGAAGTGATGCGCTTCATGGGCCAAGTAAGTTGGCATGGTTGGCACTTACGGTGGCTTGCTCATTTGGCAATACCACTGAACAGATTAATCACCAAGACTCCTCGACAATTTGAGTGGACTCATGAATGTCAGATAGCATTTGATCATCTAAAGTGTTTATTAACACAAGTTCTCATCTTACAGCCTCTCGACTGGGATCACCCCTTTCATGTATTTGTTGATGCCTCAGATATAGCAATTGAAAGCGTATTAATGCAACAAACGAATAAGTGGTTCATACCTGTATACTATGCAGGTCGAAGGCTTGCCCCTGTGGAAAAGAATTACTCTATAACTGAAAGGGAATGTCTGGGTTTAGTATACTCTGTCAAGAAGTTCAGACATTATTTACTTGGCCGCAAATTTAATTTTCATGTAGATCATGCTGCACTTGTCTATCTGGTTCGGCAACAGCACTTAGGTGGCCGATTAGCGTGATGGGTTCTACTTTTACAAGAATATGATTACGAAATTATTCATCGGCTTGGCAGTTCACATGCCTTAGCAGATTTCCTTTCTCGCTTAGATTTCGGTGAAGCTCCAGTCGGTCTAGATGACACAACACGGGCAATTTATGTTTCTGAACCAACTAATGATGAAATTGAAGACCCACCTATGCCATCTACATATTATGATCAGATATTGAAGTTTCTTACTGATGGATGCCTCCCTTCTCAGACTTCTACTGCAATACGCAGGAAAATTGCAGTTTTGAGCCGCCGATTTCGGTTGATTGCTGGTGAATTATACTATATGGATCACACTCGAGTTTTACTTCATTGTATTCAACCACATGAAGTTAACTCAGTCATTACTTTGCCTCACTCAATTCCTTCCGGTGGCCATTTTGCAACAGATTTAACGCATCGAAAAATTCTACAAAGCGGACTTTGGTGGCCTACTATATACAAGGATGTATCACAGTTTGTCAAACAATGTGATAGTTGTCAGAGATCTGGACAGCCCTTGCAACGTCA
The DNA here is from genome assembly GCA_020310875.1 of Ceratopteris richardii. Classification (NCBI taxonomy): domain Eukaryota; kingdom Viridiplantae; phylum Streptophyta; class Polypodiopsida; order Polypodiales; family Pteridaceae; genus Ceratopteris; species Ceratopteris richardii. Next base: position 37,052,629 of record CM035411.1, on the reverse strand, counting down.
TCTTTTCCCTCTACAACCTGTCTTGCCATTAGAGCCTTTTCAGAAGTGGGGTCTAGACTTAAACGGACCTATTACACCGCCAGCAATACTCAGCAATAATCGTTATATTCTGACCTGTACAGACTATACGACCAGATGGGCAGAAGCATGGGCTTTAAAGTCTGCCACAGCTGTTTCGGTAGCAAAGTGCCTAATGAAAGATGTCTTTCCGCGTTTTGGATTACCTTTAGAGCTTGTTACAGATCAAGGCACTCATTTTGTCAACAATTTAATGAAAGTACTTACACATTCTTTTCAGATCACGCATAAATTTAGTTCATCATATTATCCTCGTGCAAATGGTTTGGCTGAGAGCACGAACAAGACCCTGTTGAATATGCTTCGAAAACTCATTCTCGAAGCACCGGAAAGATGGGACCAACTGTTACCTGCAGTCCTGTGGGCCTACCAAACTACCTATAAGGTAGCAACAGGTCTAACACCCTTCAAACTAGCTTATGGATTGGAAGCCATAACACCCATGAAAATTATTGTGCCAAACTTACGTGTGGCTCTCACTCAGAAATTAATACCAGAACATTCTTTATCATTTCGGCTAGATACACTCAGAAAATTGGATGAACACCGATGGCAAAGTTTTCTAACTATGCAGGAAGTACAGCTAAGACAAGCTCGAACACATGATTGCTATCTAAAGACCCCAGTTTTTACGGTGGGATAACTTGTACTATTTTACAATGCAAAATCAAATCGCTCTACTGGCAAATTCAAGTTACGATGGTTTGGCCCCTACCGAATTTTTGAACAAGTGGGCCCAGCAACTTTTCGGTTGATTAATTTGACCGAAATTCTTCTTCCAAAGGTGATAAATGGATCAAAGCTGCGGCAGTATCAACAAGCATCCGATCCACACTGAACGTTCCATGGATTGGCCGCGCATTTTTGCATTTTCTTTTCTTTTCTTTTATTTTCTTTTAATTTTGCGTGCTTAATAAATTAATATAAGTCTGTAAATATCCGCGTCTTGATAACTAATTATGTCAACAGCTGCCATGCCCTTTCGAGCTGCTCATGCATGCACACCGAAGTTATGAAGTTATCATCTCAGCGTCGCACGATGATTAGTGATTTTGACTGCTATCCAGTGCAGCGCATCTACTTAACCTTCTCCATTTCGCCGAAAATCGCTATTGTGTTTGCATGATTTGTGTGATTGTGTAAACCATGTGCTTTGCATCTTGTGCTTGCGTTTTCTGTGTGCTCCATGGAAGCTCTGGCAAACTATGCCATTTTCCATGACGGTCTCCCTGCCGATGTAGGAGAGTTTCTGCGCATATGTGGGTTGGCCAATTTTGCTGAACTGCCGTGGCATTCAGTGGAATCCCACCCGTTCTTTGCCCAGATAATCGCCGCTATCGCTAAAACACCTCCCACCGAACAAAGTTGGGCGATCACATCCCTACCTTCACGAACCGTAATCACCTTCCAAGCTTTTGCTGAGGCGTTTAGACTCCCTCAGCAAGGTCGGGAAAGTGGCCCGAATCTGCCAATAGCCACCATGAACCAACTATTCCCTAGGAGTTCGTCTAACAAATACACCATCCATTGCCGTCCTCAACCTGAGAGATCCGCGCTACAATTCTTAGTAGCCATCCTAAATCTCCAAAAGTGCACATATGGAATATCTCGACCCTTCTACTCCGCCATAGACTTAGCTACCCGAGAACCTATAAATTTTGCATCGTACTTCTTCCACCGCATTCACAAAGAATGCAATTCAATCATTAAATAGGTAAACAAAGGAGGAATGCCAAGGTCCAGATTGCCACACATTATTTCTTTTCTTTTTCCGACCATTCTTGCAGCACAACCACCACCCAGAGGCCCGATCCTGCACCATGAAGAATCAGCCCAATTATTGGAGGACGATGAAGAAGACGAAGAGGAACTCAATCAACTCTTCCACCAGAAAAGAGTTAGAATCAGTTCCTCTGAAAGTGAAGCCCACGGGTCAGCCGAAAAAAACAAAGAAGATGACAAAGAAGAAGAAACACAGGACAAAGAAACCTTCCATGACACCGCAACGTCTATGCAGCACGAATCATCAGCACAATCTTCATCAGAAGGGCCTCAAGAACAGGAGGATCACACCGACTCAGACACAAGCTCGTTCTAAGAAGCATCTCAACAGCAATCTGAGCAGGAATAGCAAGGAGATGAGGAACAAATCATTAAAGAAGTTTTCGAAGAGCTACTGAAAGAAATCAAGTCCACAACTGCCAACACCACCGACGCCACACAAAAAACCACAGAACAGGTAACATAACCTAATGTTGTTCTTCCCACTCCCCCACCGGAGCCTCCAATCAACCCAATTATGCCTGCTCCACCCATTCATCCCGAAGATCCCACTGCTTCTTCTTCCTCATCCCCAAACTACTCTCCACCGAACTCCAAGCAGCTCCTCAACACATCCTCATCACAACCTCGTCCTCATCTTCCACTCCCGTCCACTCCCGTATTTTCTGAGTTAGCATCTATGGGACAGATGCTAATCAATTTATCACAACAACTCCCTGCGCAAATGAAGCAAGTAACAGAGAATATTCGCAATGAATTCCAACATAAAGTAGATCTACTGGAGGCGGACATTAGCCCCCTACAGGAAGAATTACTAGTATCCAAAGCCGAAAACCAATCTCTACAAGAACAGCTGAAGGAATTACAGGCCAGAATTCTGAACAAGAAATGGTTAGCACACAGAGAGATGCGGCGGTGGCTGAGCTCACAAAGAAAGAAGAATCATTACAGAATGCAAATGCCGAAATCAATACAATGAAGCAAGAGTTACAGGACAAAGAAGATGCAAGAATCGCATTAGGAAATCTACTCGAAGAAACCAGAGTTCAACTAGACGAACTAGTACAAAAAGGCCAAGAGCAGTACGATCTAGCGATGAAAACAACCGAAGAACTCCAGAAATGTAAGATAGAATTCGACGAGGTAAACAACATTCTATGGCGAAAACTGACATTAGAAGCACAATTACAAAAAGTAATAACAGATCTCGGAAGAGAAAGGGATGCATATTCCATAACCATACAGTTTCAGAATCAAGAGATCGAAAGAAGGGAGAATCAGCTAGAGAATCAGAAAGAAAGAGTAAGTAAGATGGAGAAACAAGTGGAAGAAATGAAAGTTTCCAGAGATTTGGCCCTATCGAACGCTTTCTACCTACAAGAAGCCTTTCTGCAGACGCAAGCAGAAATTTTGCTGAACGAAGCTATAGCTTTAAGTTCTGTAAGAGTAGATGCACAACTAGTAGAACCGGATACTCTCAAACAACTGTTAGAAACTTTAAAGAAGAAAATTGCCCGAACCTTTAGATTAGCCAGAAACATGTATTTAGACGAAATTATAGAAGAACAGTAATTTTGTAAAACCTGCGGGTTCGAGTCTACCGTGCGTGCCAGAGTGTTAGTCGGCCGCCGGATGGAAGTTGTAAAACTGAATCTTTTGTTCGCACGCGCGAAAAGTTGTTACACTGACAGTTGTAATCTTTCATATAAAGCAATGAAAAGAGATGCTCAGTGACGATTCGTGGAATCACCAGACTGTCTGTCTGGGTGACTGTCGTGGTCGTTACTGTGTGTCGAGTTGGCTAATTTGGAGTACTGTGTTCATTTCTGTGTGGTATTATCGACACTTGTTCGAGTTGCTGTAGCGTTGCTTGTCTAATTCCTGAGTACTCTGAGTATACTGTACGTATCCGTGTTCGTTGTCTATCGATCTCTGTTGCGGCTGTGAGTTTTATTTACATCCAGTAGATCGTCGGAGTGTTGTCTGAGAGAGTTTTTCTACGGATCTTTGTGACGATTGTTCTGTTAAGTACGTATATCATGGTGTCCTTCTTCTTGATTGATCTGCCAATTGCTGATGAAGTCTGTGTAACTGTGGTAGTGTTCCTAAAAACGCTGTGCAGGATTGTGTTGTTCTCAGTATTGAGATTTGTACTTGTACGGTGAGATTTGGCTACAGTAATGGTTATCTCTAGTGTGTGTTAGTCTTCAACACTGTATGTTTGAAACTGTTGAGTCCTTCTGTGTTTTCGGTTTGTTTGATTGTGAGCATTGTTTGGTGAAGGTTGAACTACTGTTAAATGTTACAGTCGTGTGTATTCGGAAAAAGGGTTTTGAGGTAATTCGGTATTATGATACTAATAGTCTGGTACAATGTGTTCGGTAGACTTTGATAGAGTTAAAATAACGAACCGTAAAGAATGAGAATGAGATACCAATTCTTGATAACATCTTGAATGTTGGTATATTGTGTGTTGTGACGTAATTTTGGGAAACAAGCATAGGTCCTCTGTCTTTAGAAACCCCTTCCACTCCCAAGAACCCAATTCTCGTTTAAACGCGCTTCTGATAGTTAGAACACAACGTTTAACAGATTATTAGATAAATCCCCCAACTTATTAATAAAGAGAGTTGCGAGCCATAATAGTACCCCTCTTTTAGAAAATCAATGAGATAAGCTCAAAAAAAGCATGGAAGCCTGAAAATGGGACTACAAATTTATTATTATAAAATTTTGCTTCTACCGTTTCTACAGAAAGCATATACATGTGATGACTGAATATACATGACATAAAAAAGACGTGCACAAGGCAATCAATGTGAGCGGCCTGAATAACTGATTGGAGGTTTTGTAGCATAAGCTGCCATGTGTATCATACTATGAAGGAGAATAGTGCACTTTACGTCGCCATAGAGGGAAGCAAAAATGAGTGAATTCAAGAAGAACGACAACGGAAGAGCAAGTACGCCTGTGTGTCGAATCACTCTGAGTTCTGAGGCGGAGGGAGACGCAAATGTTGAGGATTAGATAGGGTACCCAAGGCTTTAGTAATAGTCTTTGCATACGAAAGAGGGAAATGGTGAGTGATTCTTGGTATCAGGAACCCTGATCTTCCTGTGACCATGGCGATCTTGCCCTTCCTATTACTATCTGGCAGCAGATGTATGCGTCCACATACATGTTTGTATGGACAAGCAACTGAGATACGCGGAACATGGGAAATTATGTCACCTTTATTCACCACACGGTAGCTTCTTTTCTTCGTCACTACACGATATTTGAAATCCGCCGCGAAATTGTGATTCCCTACTCGTGGGGAGCCGATGGTTACGCACCAAATTTCCGCTCGTGGGTATCCGACGTGCCGACACCAGTGGGCACATAGCGTTGCCAGCGCTCCGCCAAGGCTGTGCCCAATGCAGATGACACGACGGACGTTGTCTGCGTGCACTCCTAGACCGTCTGCAACAAGTCGTATATTCTCGTCTTTTCTGCATGGGGCACAAGAGAAGGCGTTTCATTCAAGCCCAAGGCTGTGTAGACGTCTGAATGTACCAAGATTGATCAATGATCCCCCCTAGTTTGACCGAATTACGAAACCTACCTCGATGTCTTTGTTACATCATGCAGTGCAAGCAGAAAGCCTTTGTGAACTTTTATCTGTTCCCGGCTCCCATCGTACACAATATCCTCGGACCCATTCTAATGGATTAGCGGTACTTGGATTTTAAGAGCATCGGTCGCCATATCGTGCAGTATCGATCTGAGGCGCAGAGTCTCAGTGCCCCTGAAAACAAAAGCCAGCGAGCCATCCTCGAGCAGACATACATGAACCTGTGTATCCGTTCGCAAACCGAGAAACAATTCACTTGGCTGCTTTACGTCTGTGACTAAACGGCTCTTTCTGACGAAAGGAAATTTGGGGTTTCCAGCCAAGCTATTGTCAGAGTATGCTTCCATTGCCAGCTTTAACAGAGGATGAATTTCTGAAACTCTGCTTTGCAGGGTTTCAGGATCTTCTTTGTCTGCGTCGTCGTCGTCGGATTCGATGATCTTGCCCTTACCGTCTACAGATCAGAAACCATTGAGATGAGTACTTTCAAAAGCTTTATGGAAACGAAAGAGTGGGCATCTGAGGGTTTGTTAATCATACGTATCGAATGAAATCAAGTCGTAGTCCTCATTACCAAGCAAGTGTCTATGCAGAGGAATCTTCTCAAAAGGAGTCTGATGTCCGAGTCGGGAGCTGTCGGAGCTAAATACGGAGCTGAAGGTGGATTATGGAGCTGAAGGCGGAGCCGACGGAGCTGAAAATGTCATAAGAGTCATCGCCATGAACACTGTGACCATCAGTCGAGAGTGTGTCCATCGGCGTGTCTGTCCAACGCGCAAAAAGGCTCAAGTTTATTGTATTCAAGCGTGACCATAAGAAAAGTTTACTGTCGCCGGAAACAAGCTGTGAAGCGAACCGCAAATGCGTGTATTCTGTGCCTATGACTCCATAACTCCCATGAAAGCTCAGCTGGAAAGAAACTCCGGGTAGGATACCACTTGTCGTGTCGCCAACCCCGGTTACCGTCCATCGTGGGGGGAGAAAACCGTCCTTCGCGGTCCTGAAAACCGTCCATCGTGAGAGCAAAAACCATCCATCGTGGGTGAATACCGTCCATCGTGGGGGCGAAAACCGTCCATCGTGGGAGGAGAAAACCGTCCTTCGCGGTCCTGAAAACCGTCCATCGTGAGAGCAAAAACCGTCCATCGTGGGTGAATACCATCCATCGTGGGGCGAAAACCGTCCGTCGTGGGTGAAAACCATCTATCGGGGGGTAAAATCCGGTTTGTCGTGCTGCGCCGTCAGATTCTTGCCTCCTGGCTTGGGCAGACCACCTTTGTCAGAGGCTTTTTCCTCGTTTTCCGCGGACTCTCGTCTCCTTCCCTCGCGCTGGCGCCGTTCTTCTGTGGCCTTCACTTTCTCTGCCGCCACATTTCAGATTCGACTTTGGCTTGTTCTAGTTCTGGTTCTGTGATGTTAAAGGGTTTAAGTGATTTTGACGTGACAGGCCTTCTTTTTTTTCTATTAGCATCCTTATCTTTTCTTTTCCCAAGCGTTTGAGTTCGAAAATCTTTGTTGTTTCGCATTTAATAAAGCTTTTAGAATCTGCTTTTAAGTTTCGGCCTCAGGAATTGATTGCGGGGTTCACTTAACAATTTGCCATGATCAATGTGGCTCCCCCTCAGTCCGTGTCCCCCCTTGAGATGGAGTCCGTCCCAGTGGACGTCGCGCCCCCAGAGGTCTCTTTATGCAAGGAGTCTGTGGCGGCAAAGCAAGAAGAACTGAAGAAAACTTGCCTGATCGGTCAAATGTTTGGCCCCAGGCCCCCTCTTGAAAGTGTGAGATCTTGGCTTCGCAAGGAGTGGTTCCCGCGTGGCCTAATTGTGTCCAAATGTCAATTCCTGCCAGCGAATCACCTGCTTCTAGTATTTGAGAACGAAGAGATGGCTTTCCAAGCCCTGCAAGCCGGCTCCTGGCAAGTGGGCCGGTCCACCCTTTGCCTTTTTAAGTGGACCCCAGACTTTGTCCCGAACAGATCAAAGCCTCTTCGTTACCCGCTTTGGGTAGAGCTTCCCAATCTGCCTTTCTTCATGTATGGATTTCTTCGTGAAATCGTCTCACCGATCGGTCGCCCGATGGCCGCAAGACAGGATGTTGGGGGGTTAATCTACGATGGTGCTCAACATTCTTTCAATGCAAGATGGCATCCACAGATCTGCGTTGAAACAGACTTGAACCAGGTCCTTCCCTCGAAGATCTCCATAAACTGTGGAGATGGTAAGACCTGGACACAAGAGGTTACTTACAAGAATTTGCCAAACGCGTGCTTCCGGTGCGGGCATCAAGGTCATAGGATCAAAGACTACCCCCTAAAGAAAAGTTCCAACAAGCTTAAACCAGATGGGACCCTAGACCCTCTCCCCCAAGATGACACTCGGGGTCATCCCCCTCCAATGGAGGAAGAAGAGGGAACTCGCGTTGCTGAGACAGATTCAGAAGGATTCACTGAAGTGAGACACAGGAGGAAAGTTAGCCCTCGAAGATCAACAGCAAGGAATACTATGACAGTTGCCCCCTCGAATAACATATACAGTAACCTAGAAAAAGAGATTCATGAGGTCGACTTCCTAGGGGACAACCTCTTTGAAGAAGACCCCACTGATAATACCCTTGGGTGCTCTACCAGCAAAGAAGACAACCAAGAAGGTTATACCACGAGTAAAGAGGAAGGCTTCACTACCAGCAATGAAGACAAGCCAGACAGCGAAAGCTCCTCTCTAGGTCCTACCCTCCCAGTATGCTTTCCAAGATTACCGCAACAAAAGTCAAAGCTTAAAGGAAAACAACCTTCCGGCATGCCTTGGAAGAGCCCCCTCAAGAGTAGGATCCTTAGTCAAGAAGTAGGGAGGAAAAAAGAAGACCACAAGAAGAAAAAAGATCGGGTCCCTCCCCTCAAAGAGGGCAACCATCATCAATGAAATTCACATCTCTAAACGTCAGGGGTCTGTCTGACCCGTCAAGAGCTTCGATTCTTGGCCAGTGGTTCAAAGACAAGTGCTTCGCCCCGGACTTTATTTGCTTACAAGAGATTAAAATCGACGGAGAGGATTTACAAAAACGGCTTAAATGCATTTCTCCGAACCACCTTTGATTCTCCACTTCTCACCCTAGAGGGACGGGGGGTGCTTCTATCGGCATCAGTCACTCCTTGTTGGGCAATGTGACCTCGACTTTTGAAGGTCGGAATCATCGTTGGATTGCTGCCTCTTTCGGGTTCCCTTGCCAGTTCATTGTGGTCTCAATTTATGCCCCTAATGGTGAAGCAGATAGAATGGATACTTGGGCGTCCCTCGACTCCCTTTCACACAATGTTCTGATTTGTGGGAACTTCAACATGGTTGAGTTTCCTGAGGACCGATGGAATAACAAAGGAAAAATTATTGACGGTCAGGAGAAAGAGATATGGGATAAAATCAAGCTCCATCTCGACCTGGTTGAGGTGAAAGACATGAAGGGGTTCTCCTGGTCAAATCTCCAGTCGGGGGACTCTTTGAGGAAAGCAAGACTTGATAGATGCTACATCGATCAGAACACCATCCTTCAGTGGGGTATGCCTTCGATTTCCCAACACATGGACCTGACTATCTCAGACCACTATCCGATTACTCTATCTTTCAAACCGATTCCCATGCTCCAGAAAGCTCCTTGGTTTCATGCTTGTCAGACATCGTTTTCCCTCCCCTCTGTCCACCAAGAAATTTCTGAGGTGTGGACGGAAGCCTTTGCTTACTGTAATGAACCGGCTAAGTGTTGGAGAAGCGCAGTAGAAAGGACTCGAAAAATTCTAATCAGGACTCAAAAGGCTATAAGAGAAATCCGAAAAAAAAGAAGAGAAACGGTGTACCGAAGGCTCTCATGGCTTGAAGAAGAGATGAACAAAGGTAAGCTACATTGCCAACAAGGTCTTTTGAAAATCAGGGGAAGACTAAGGTTAGAGGAGGAGGTTCAAAGGAAAAATCTTCAAATTTTCTTCAAAGATTGATGGGCAGGGAAGGCCGACAAACCAACGAAAGAGATGTGTAACATCCTCAAAAGGAAACAAGCTAGGGAATCCAGCCCCCTAATGGTCGATAACAATGGAACTGAATGTTGCACGGAAGTGGAGAATAGATCTATCATCGTCGAACACTTTAACAATCTTCTCGGGGTCTCGACTCCTCTTTCCCCCCACAGGTGCGAATCCATGGCTACCATCTCAAGGGTTGCTCAAACGAGAATCCCACAGAACTTGATTGCTCTACTGGATGCTAACATCTCCGAGAATGAAATTATCAAGGTTATTGATGCCCTTCCTAATGGGAAAAGTCCGGGTCCGGATGGCCTTACCAATGAGTTTTTCAAGTCCTTCAAACATCAGGTGGCCACCCCGCTGCGCCTCGTGTGGCAAGAGGCTCTCTCTTTCGGTGCCCTCCCTGAGTGCCTGAATAATGGCGTCATCAAGTTAATCCACAAACGGGGAGATAAGAACAAAATTGAAAACTGGCGTCCGATTACCATGCTCCAAACTGGATACAAGATAATTGCAAAAGTTATCGCCAACAGAATCTCTTGTCATTTAAAGTCATGGTTGTGCGAGGACCAGAAAGGTTTTATCAAAGGTAGATCTATACTTGAAGCAATTATCGATATTTGGGAAGGCCTTGCTTTTGCTGAGGAGTCTGCTCAAGATCTGGTATTCATTAAGATCGACTTCGACAAAGCGTATGACAGATTGGAATGGGACTTTATTCTTCAATCATTGAAAGACCTTGGATGCAGCCAAAAGTTCACGAAGATGGTTTCCACTCTTCTTGGAAATGCTTCAACTAGAATAAACATCAACGGTAAGCTCTCTGAGCCCATTCGTTTAAAAAGATCAATTAGGCAAGGCTGCCCTCTGGCTCCATTACTATTCGCTATCGCCTCAAATGGACTCAGCTGCCTATTAAAGCATCACATGGACGCTGGCAATCTCAAGGGTCTTTCCTTACCTCTAAATCACGGCCAAATGATTGTGAGACTTTTTGCTGATGACATGAATGCCTTTGTGCATAACGATATAAACAGCATTGAGGTGTTTTGGTGGTGCCTCCACACCTTTTGTGTGGCATCAGGCTCAAAAATCAACAATGCTAAAACTGCTTTTAGAGCAATCAGCGGACATACTCCCCAATTGTTGGTGGATCAGGGGTGTCAAGTTATCCCTAGCGGTCAAGTCTTCCGTCTCTTTGGCATTCCGATGGGTTTCGATATCTCAATGGACCAACGCTGGAATTAGGTGCTATCCAAGCTGGATAGGAAGCTAAATCAGTGGAAAGGTATGCAAGTCAACCTGGCAGGGCGTGCTATGGTTGTTAACACATTTATGCTCTCTACAATTATTTACTTTATCTCGTGTTGGAGACCTAAGGAGAAAGACTTGGCCAAAGTGGAAAGAATCTGCAGAAACTTCCTTTGGACTGGGGACCCCAATAGAAGGGGGATTCCCAAAATCAAATGGGAAACTTGCATTAGCCCTAAAGACTCAGGGGGATTGGGAATTCTGGATATTGTTGGGTTGGCTGACAAGTTGGCTGCAAAGTGGCTTATCAAGGCTTGGAGCAATAGGGAGTCCTCTTGGGCCAAATTGATCTTCAGAAATACGGAAGACCTTACCTTTGTTGGCCACCCTGGTTGGAAGGACTTAGGGATTCTCACGCTTTTGTTCTCCCCCCACCCGGTCTTCCCTAAAGGCTCTAGCCTCGTGCGTTCCTTATGGAAGAATTGGAACAAGGCCAAACAATTCATCAGAATCAGTGATGAGTGGAAGTGGGCGGCTAGCATAAGACAAAATGAATCTATTTGGTTCCCGATCAGTGGCATTCGGGGGGTGGAGTCTTGGAACCTCCAAACTGCAAGGCGGTTATGGAACAAGGGGTTCAAACAGGGGAAACAACTCTGGAAACAAGAGACCAGCCAGTGGATTAGGTTCGAAGAATTGGACCCGAGTCTTAGAGTTACCTTTGAGGAATGGACTCTCCTTCAAAGCAGGTGTTTAGCCTGGGACCGCTCAACTACCCGCCTTCTCTGCGGTCAGGATCTTCCTTGCTTGGAGGGCCTCAAATGGAGCGATGGTAAGAAGCTATCCAGAATCCCCAACTTCAAAGAGGATTTGGATGTTCACCACACCCTTAACAAGAGATGGTGCCTTTCTTGGACCAAACTTCGGTGGGAGCTAAAATTCATGTCTTTTTGGCACCCCCTAATTGAGGTCAAAAAGTCTGTTCTCATGTGGCAGATCTTGCAAATAAAGGTATCTGGACCAATGCAAGGGCGAACAAAATCTGTGGTGTGCCGCCATGGTGCAAACGTTGCCATCGGTGCATCGAAGATTTAGCTCACCTGTTCTTCGACTGCCCCAAGTCCCACGTTATCTGGCATCACGTGACCCGCGTTTTGAGACTCACGAGTCAAATCAACTGGCAACCAGTGATGTTGGGTGAGGCGATCGGTTGCTCATCGAGGTTGTGGAATGCCATCAGAGGTGAGGCTCTCTGGAAGATTTGGAGGGAGCGTTGTGCTGCCAATTTTGGCCAAACCCCTAAGGAATGGTCGATCGAGAAATCCTTGTTTCTCCTTGGTAAAAGAATCTCCCGAGTCAAGAGATCGCCGCCGTTTAGACATCACTGTATTTATCTCCTCGAAAACAACAAGTTGAAACCCAAATGGGTCCCACATGAGGGTGATGATAATTTTATCCACCTCATTTGTAATGCCCTGTAGCTTGCCATACTCCTCCCCTGCATTGTGGGATTTGGGGGCTCCCATGGGCACTAGTCCCATTCACTTGTAACTTTTTCTCTTCATTATAATTAAAGTCCGGGAGATTAGGCTAAGGCCGAACTTCCTTTATTTAAAAAAGAAAAAAGTGTCTATGCAGAGGCTCTTTCAGCTCATCCTTCGCCAGTTTAGCGAGGTCCTTTGCTGCATTTAATCCAAGCTTAAAGAAGGACGACATTACTGACTTTGGCTCAACTACAAGGTGTACAATGGCTGATTTCGTCTTCGAGGTCCGCCTGAAGCTCGAGTACTAACACAATGCAAGTAAAGAATCCCTTCGCTGATCTTGCTTGATGCTACCGACCAGCTCAAGGAAAGACTGACGACAACGGCTTTTGGGATTAGGATGCCATTGACGCCTGCAGGCGAGATCTTTTGGTAGTGATGCTCTTTTCTGCTATCGTGATGGATGTGCAGTTTGCGCTGGTATCGACGTGTGGTTGTGAGTATCAGATCGTCTTGGCATACCAACTGGTGTTATAGGAAAACCCAATATTATTTTCTATTCTTTCATGATGATATGCCATGATTTATGGGATACGCGCTTGATCTAATTTCAAGACACATAAATATATCAACTACATGCTAAGTCATTGCGATATAAAATTTCAATAGTCTCATTGTTTGTTGGATACCCCATAACTGCATGCTTACTTTAAGGCTGTCTTTCAATGATTCTTCACATCTTCCAAACGAAGACCTAAAAAAACTTATTGCCAACTTGCAGCCAATACCATGTGCTCATATCCATGAAGCCACTTTCATTCCACGCTGACGTCATTCAATGAATGTTCACATATTTTAAACGAAGACTTAAAACTCATTGCCAACTTGCAGCCAATACCATGTGCTCGTATCCTCGAAGCTACATTCATTCCACGTGCTTATGGAATGGTCTAACTATCGACAGCTGTTTTACGTTCAGTTTGATAACCGAAGCACTAATTTTGCTTCTTTTTTTTTTTAATAAAAGGAAGTTCGGCCTTTTTGCTACTTTTTTTAAACGAGTGGCATCGTCGCATGATCAGTGCATGATCACGTCTTTCGACAATGGATCCTCACATCTTCCAAACGGACAGCTAAAACTTATTGCCAAATTGCAGCCAATACCAATTGCATATGGAATGGTCTGACTGCTATTGTCGTACATTGTTGTTGTACATTATTTCGCCAAAAAGCTGAGTATTGTCGTTTACATTGTTTTCATCTACATCCGTTACAGTCTAGTTTAGTGTCCCCCTAAATTACCATCTATATTTGTCGTCCTATATTCGTCCCCCTATAATATGGTCTATATTACAGTCCCCCTATATGATCCTCTATTTTGTCGTCCAACTATTGTTGTCCAAGAGAAATAATGTAAAGTAGATTCCATATCATTTCATGAATTATACCAAAGTCTGCTCAAACGCTATCTTACAAAAGGTCCATCCTTTACTAAATCAATGGTTCTTTCGCTATCTCCATCGAGTAGACTTTACTTGAAACAATTGGGGTTAAGTGCACGATTTCCCAATTTATTTTCAAATATCATAGATCTCAACAACATCTTGGGCAACAGAAAGACAAGGGTTTCCCTCATACGCTTTCCTATCTTTACCTTCTCTTGTCAGCTAGTTTCAGTTGCATAGCTCTACTTGTGCCTTGTGAATTATGACTAATTAAAGGATAAGAACAAGAAATCAGCAAGGGACATGAGCAATCTTACTCGTTAGGGGGGCTGCTTACTCATTACGAAGCTCTTACAATCTCAGACAATGCATATTGGGAATTACTGTGGATCATCAACAATGATTTCAACCATGCATAATGGAATTGGAAAAAAAAAATTTAAGTTTACGATCCAATTAAAAACGATGTCAAAACTAGTTCGTGATTATTAGTTAACTCATTGATATCTTGTTGAATGAACTAATCATTTGAATCTGTTCATAGTTTTACTGCCAATTCCTGTGATTGCATGTTTTCTCCATGACTATCTAAATCCTCCGCTTTGTGTTTTTTTTGGACGTTTGAAGTGCCGAAACCATTGGCGCCTCTCTTTGGAAAGGTTGAATGATGATTTGGAGTCTCCAAATCCAAGGAATTGAGATATCTAATAACGTGAATACTTTACTCCAGAATATTGATGTTTTCATGCATGTGGCATGCAAATTTTGTAGGATTCACTACAACAAATCGAGGGTATACCGAGGTTGCTACTGAGGCAAATGAACGGGCGTGAATTCTTCGTGATGTTGGTGTTGCAGTCGGTATAGGCGTCGGAAACAAAGCACCGGTATGGCGTCGGTATATGCGTCGGTATAAGCATCGGTATTTCCGACGCAAATACCGACGTCTATACCGACGTCCGCTGGGTGTACCGGCGCATATACTGATGACCATACTGGACCTACCGACGTGTATACCGATGACCATACCTGCCCAAATTTTTTTGGACAGAGTGTGTTGTCTTTTGCTAAAGCATGATGTTGTTTAGCAAAAGACAATAGACTCTGCCCAACTGAGTACATGTGTTATGTACTCTAATGGCAACCAAAACATAAACTTATATGAACAAAAATGAACAATGATTCATGTACAGAAAGTCATATATTCCATAAATGAAAAATGTACAAAAGTGTCGCAAACCACTAACATATAGGAATCGAATACAAAATTATGGTACATCATTGCCACATAGGAGTGTAATACAAAATTGTGGCAATGTGACAAAACACTTCCATATAGGAATCGAATACAAAATTATGGTTCATCATTGTCGTATGCGAGTGTGATACAAAATTGTGGCATTGATCAAAATATTTATACCTACAATCCTACAACAAAACATATGTATAAAATAAGACCAATTAACATGACATTTATAAACAACAACTAGCAACACGAAACCAAGATATAACTTTACCTAATCAAGAATATTCTCCCATGAGACGATTGCACCGCGTCCCTCTAAGTCTTCTAACAGTGCAGTCAGTCCATGTCCATATCCATACGATTCTTCAGTTCGCGTTGGAGGTCGACCCACTGCCAACTCCTATAGTAAATATGCAAAACGTTAGATGAATATACATAATATAGTTAACACAAACAACTTCAATAATCAACATCATACTTACAAATTGGTAGTGCATACTGTCGTATCCGCCACTACCTAAATGCGACGTTCCAACCGTATCTAACCGTGTGGCCGTCGCATCTCTTTGTTGACGATACCGATCAGGAGTATGTTGATGTTCATCCTGAATCGATTCCCATTCTTCGGCGTCTAGCCATACAGGCTTCGGTAAGCCTGCTTTGAAAGCATCACGAGCTTCCGATCGTCGATGCGACATCACTTCGCGTGCTCTATGTTGTATCCAATCAGATTTCATAACAGGATTGTTAGGTGTAGGCCGGTACTCTTCATATATGCATTGTGTGATATGATTTTTAGAGTCTCTATACTGTTCGGCCCATTTTAACATTACTGAATGACCGAATTCGATAGACCAGAGTTGTCGTATATGTTGTCGCATTGACTTCCCCGCCGCATCCATAACTGGAGCTCCATTACAGATATGATATATCTTGGATTCATCATGATCATGTGCACCCCAAGGTGTACGTGGAGATCCCATATGATGCAATATGAAGATCTCATCTCATCCAATGTATATATATGCGTGCTTAAGCTTGTATACATATGCATTCATGTATACATATGCATTCATGTATGCATATGCATTCATGTATGCAAATGCTTGCTTGTATGCATATGCATGCTTAAGCTTGTATGCATATGCATTCATGTATACATATGCATATGCATAGGCATACATGTATACATATACATATGCATATGCTTGTTTGTATACATACATGTATATATACATGTATGCATATGCATATGCATACATGTATACATATACATATACATATGCATATGCTTGCTTGTATATACATATACATATGCATATGCTTGCTTGTATGCATATGCATGCATAAGCTTGTATGCATATGCTTGCTTGTACACATACATGTACATATACATGTATGTATATGCTTGCTTGCTTACATATGCATATGCATGCTTAAGCATGTATGCACATGTAAGCATATGCTTGCTTGCTTACATATGCATATGCATGCTTGAGCATGTAAGCATATGCATATGCATGCTTAAGCATGTATGCATCTGCATATGCATGCTTAAGCATGTATGCATATGCATTCATGTATACATATGCATTCATGTATGTATGCATATACATGCATATATGCATATGCATGCATGTATGCATATGCATGCATATGCATGCATTCATGTATGCATATGCATGCATGCATGTATGCATATGCATGCATGCATGCATGCATGTATGCATATGCATGCATGCATGTATGCATATGCATGCATGCATGTATGCATATGCATGCATTCATGTATGCATATGCATATGCATTCATGTATGCATATGCATATGCATTCATGTATGCATATGCATATGCATTCATGCATATATGCATATGCATATGCATTCATGCATATATGCATATGCATTCATGTATATATATGCATTCATGTATACATATGCATTCATGTATACATATATATGCATATGCATTCATGTATACATATATATGCATATGCATTCATGTATACATATGCATTCATGTATGTATGCATATGCATGCATGTATGCATATGCATGCATGTATGCATATGCATGCATGCATGCATATGCATACATGCATGCATATGCATACATGCATGCATATGCATACATTCATACATGCATACATATGCATATACATACACACATACATGCATATGCATACATGCATGCATGCATATCGATACATTCATGCATGCATATGGATACATGTATGCATATGCATGCATTCACGTATGCATATGCATGCATTCATGTATGTATGCATATGCATGCATTCATGTATGTATGCATATGCATGCATTCATGTATGCATATGCATGCATTCATGTATGCATATGCATGCATTCATGTATGCATATGCATGCATTCATGTATGCATATGCATGCATTCATGTATGCATATTCATGCATTCATGTATGTATGCATAGGCATTTATGTATGTATGCATATGCATGCATGTATGCTGCATATGCATGTATGCATATGCATGCATGTATGCTGCATATGCATGTATGCATATGCATGCATGCATGTATGCATATGCATATGTATGTATGTATGCATATGCATGCATGCATGTATGCATGTGCATATCCCTCATGCATGCATATGGATACATATGCATGCATGTATGCATATGCATGCATGTATGCATATGCATGCATGTATGCATATGCATGCATGTATGCATATGCATGCATTCATGTATGCATGTATGCATATGCATGCATGCATGTATGCATATGCATGCATGCATGTATGCATGTGCATATCCCTCATGCATGCATGTATGCATATGCATGCATGCATGTATGCATATGCATGCATGCATGTATGCATATGCATGCATGCATGTTGTATGTATATGCATATGTATGCATGTATGCATGTATGTATGTATGCATATGCATGCATGTATGCATATGCATGCATACATGTATGCATATGCATGCATGCATGTATGCATATGTATGTATCCATATGCATGCATGCATGTATGTATGCATCTATGTATGCATGTATACATGTATACATATGCATGCATGCATGCATGTATTATGCATGTTTACATGTATACATATGCATGCATGTATGCATATGCATGCATGCATGCATGTATGCATATGCATGCATGCATGTATGCATATGCATGTATCCATATGCATGCATGCATGTATGCATATGCATGCATGCATGTATGCATATGCATGCATGCATATGCATGCATGCATATGCATGCATGCATATGCATGCATGCATATGCATGCATGCATATGCATGTATCCATGTGCATGCATGCATGCACATGTGCATGCATGCATGTATGCATGTGCATGCATGCATATATGCATGTGCATGCATGCATGTATGCAGGTGCATGCATGCATGTATGCAGGTGCATGCATGCATGTATGCATGTGCATGCATGCATGTATGCATATGCATGCATGCATGCATGCATATGCATGCATGTATGCATATGCATATCCCTCTCTCTCTCTCTCTCCCTCTCTCTCTCTCTCAATGAAAAATAAAAAGAGAAGATATTAGAAAACAAAAATATAAAGAAAGATAAAAGAGTGATATATGTTTTACTTAGAGTGATGTAATTTTTGAATCAAAGTTGTCAAAATCCACTTGAAATTCTCCTTCGTTGAATTTCCAAAGATTTGATCTCAAAAATCTCTTGCAAAACTAAAGAGAGAAGATATTAGAAAAGCAAAAACATAAAGAAAGAAAACAGAGTGATATAATATGTGCGATCTACTTACCAAAGCGTCAAATCTATAAAAATAGAGGTGTGTTTAGAGAGAGAGAGAGGGAAAGAGAGGGAAAGAGAGAGAGAGAGAGAGAGAGAGAGAGAGAATTGTTTGAAACGAGCATCAAAATCGACTTGAAGTTCTTCTTCGTCCAATTTCCAAAGAATGGATCCCAAAATCTCTTACAAAACCAAACAAAGAACATATTAGTAAAGAAAAAACATAGAAAAAAAGAGAGAGAGAGAGAGAGGGAGAGAGAAACAGAGAGGGAGATAGAAAGAGGGAGAGAGATGGAGAGAGAGTGAGAGAGAGAGGGAGAGAGAGAGAGAGAGATAGTGAGAGAGAGGGAGGGAGAGAGAGAGGGAGAGAGAGAGAGAGGGAAGGGAGGGAGATGTGGAGAGAGAGAGAGGATGAAAAACAGAGTTCTGCTGTTGGCGCTCGCAAACCCGAAAGCAAAAGTTCTACATTCAAAACGAGCAGCATGACGAATTTCGGGTTGGGGCCAGTTAAAAAGAGAGCGTTGGTATAAGCATCGGTATTTCCAGAAAAGTACCGACACATATACCGACGCCGTGATTTCGAGGCAACGTAGCTATGATTTGAGGCAATGCAGCTTTCCCAAATTTGCCGAGGGGTATACCGATGCCGACAGCTGCCCGTCGGTACATTGACTGTCGGTATTCCCTCGATATGTCATAGTGATTTCGATACATGCAATTTACAAAAACAAAGATACAAAGCACACGAAGTGATTCAATGGTGATGCACCACAGTGTACTTTCCTTCTCTAGAGATCAACGATGATATCTTGGGAGTAGAAAATTGATCTCCTAGTGCTGCGCACGGTGCTCTGCACAAAGGTTGCACAATACACAGAAAAACACAGTAGAGAGGGAGCATGAACACATACTTCTTAGGTATTACAAATGCAGGCAAACCTATATTCTGTAGTTGACCACACTAATGGAGAGCGTTAATCTCCAAAAGAACAAGCTACTCTTGAAGTTAGAGCACCTCTATATCAAGAGTAACTCGAAATCGTCACCAATTTGGAGCATCAATACTCAATTATCAAAATTTTGAACAAAACTGTGAAGAAGGTGACTACACTAAAAGTCTATTGCACATAACTCACTCATTGACTTATCAAATGTGTAGATTTTCTGATAAAACTTTGCACAAGGTGTCGCCTATAGTTTGCCCACCTCCTCCAAGTTAAATCATTCCAAAGGACTCGGTAGATCTTGAGAAATGATCTTAACAAGTCAACTATGTCTAAAACTGTAGTTCTTTACGGTCGACTTTGACACCTGTAACTTCTAAAGCTTGCTTCTCTCAAACTAGAAGCCATTTATGCAAATGCTTTTAGCCATAGATGGATTACCTTCCAACTTAGAGTTTGACTCCTCATTTGTGCAAAACGTTACACTCTGCATTGAGAAATGATCAATTCTTTGACCATCAAGATTGCTCCTGTTTCAGAAAACACTCACCACTTCTTCACATATGAATGTTCCTACTCATAATTCTCATAGGCTCTTTATAAATAAGCTCTCAAACTTTAACCATAGACTCATTAACTATGGAATTAGACATCTACAAAAGGATTCTTCAAATGATCAAACACAGAAAGAGAACTCTCATAAATATCGGGTGCAACTTTTCTTCATTTCTAAAAAAACTTTACATCTGGATAAGAGAGCTATTTTCCACACTTCACAAGTGTCTAATGACTTCTAATCCTCTTCAATTCTTTTTCTCACACATTCTCTCATCTTTTCCCCGACATTTTTTCCTTGTATATATAGGCAAATGATTACAAGCTCATGACCATACAAAAGTATAAGTGAACTAACTCTAAATTAATGTACATATGTATACACATCTTCATTCTCTGAACATGTACTTTCTTCATGCTTCATATCTGGATCTTTTCTTCAGTCCTTGAGTTTAAACCTTCATCAAAACTTCAATTTTTGATTGCCCTCCACCAACAGCTCCCCCTCAATCATCAATTGAGGTTTTCTCTATCTTCTTTATACCTGCCATGTCATTAAATCTTTGTAGCTTTGGTCTATCCCAGCTCTTTGTTAGCATATCAGCTATTTGATCTTTTGTTGAAGTATGTATTACTTCAATCTCCTTATCCATCACCTTATCTCTTAGAAAGTGATACTCAATCTCAATATGTTTAGTCCTGGCATGAAAAACAGGATTAGCAGCTAAATACAATGAGCTCATGTTATCTCCATCAATAGTGGGTGTACTCTGGATGATGTCAAAACTCTTCATAAGAGTCTTAAGCCATATCACTTCCTTTGGAGCTTCAACCACACCTTTGTACTCTACCTCTGTAGATAATAAAGAAATTGTGTGTTGCTTCTTTGAACACCATGAAATCAACTTATCTCCCACATAACACAAGTATCCATAAGTTGATCTCCTATCATTAAGATTACTTGCCCAATCTCTATCACTATAAATCTTGATGTTTGTATCTGATGTAAAACCATAATATAAACCCTCTTTGAGTGTACCGTTAATGTACCTCAACACTCTTTGTCCTGCAATCCAATGTTCTTTCCTAGGACAATGCATGAATTGAGATAATACTCCAACTGCATATGATAAATCAGTCCTAGTTAATGTAGAATAGATCAGACTACCAACCAAACTTTGATAAAGCTTCATGTCCTTGAACTCTTCTCCCTTATATTTGCTCAATTTGTGATTCACCTCCATTGGAGTAGGTGCTTCCCTGCAATCATTCATCTTAAACTTGGTCAACAAGTTTTTCAAATACCTTTCTTGAGTTACATACACTCCATGTTGAGTGTATGAGATCTCCATGTCCAAGAAATTTGACAAGTCTCCCAAGTCACTAATCTTGAACTCTTTCTCCATTTGCTTCTTTAGGCTTTGAATGCCTTTCTCATCTCTACCTGTAAGAATTATATCATCAACATATATGCACATGTAAATAAACCCATGCTTTAACAAGCAAGCTACTATCTGCTTTAGATACTTGAAAACCAAGTCCTTCAAGAAGTTCACAAGTCTATAATTCCATGCCCTTGGGGCGTGTTTCAAACCATACAGAGCTCTCTTGATCTTACATACATACTCTGGATAGCTTTCATCTCTGTATCCTTGTGGTTGCTCCATGAAAACATCATCTGAAATATAACCATTTAGAAAAGCATTCTTCACATCTAGTTGAAATAATTTCAAACCTTTACATGTAGCAATAGCTATGAGTGTTCTGATGGTTGTCATCTTTGCCACAGGACTATAGGTCTCATCATAATTTATACCATATGTCTGAGCAAACCCTTTCACAACAAGTCTAGCTTTATAACTAGACACACTTCCATCTCCAAACCTCTTTGTCTTGTAAACCCATTTGCATCCAATGATCTTCTGACTATTTGGTTTAGGAACCAAATCCCATGTCTGAATCTCCATTAATGCATCATACTCTTCCTGCATAGCCTTCTCAAAATTCTCCTTACATTTTGCCTCTTCATATGTAGAAGGGTCTTCATCTGCCTTTATCATATAAGCATAATCTTTGGTAGTCAAAAAAGAAGAGTCGTAACTATACCTTGTAGGTTGCCATTTATGTCTTGTTGACCTTATGAGCTGTCCACTCCTTGAGGTTTCTGGTTCATCACATTCTAGCTCAAACCTTGGCACTTCTTCAACTTCAACCTGTACTTCATTGTTCTCCTCTTCATCAAATATCTGAACCTTTGATTTACCTTTCTTTTGATTCACAATTTCTTCATCACCTGAGTGAACATTAAATGTACCTGCATACCAAGTACCTTGCTCATCAAATGTAACATCCTTAGACACAAGGAATTGTTTTGTGGATGGACTTCACAACCTATATCCCATCTGCTTATCATCATATCCAATGAACACATAGTTTTCAACTTTAGGCTCCAATTTATGCCTCAATGGAGATGGCATATATGCATATGCCAAACATCCAAATACTTTGCAATGCTCTAGAGTAGGTCTCTTATCCCACCATACCTCATATGGTGTCATACCCTGCAAAGCTTTACATGGTAATCTATTAACCAAATATGTTGTTGTATTTACAGCCTCAGCCCACAAATAATTTAGGCAATTTTTCTCCTTCCTCATAGATGTTGCAAACTCAACAAGAGTTCTATTCCTCTTTTCTGCTACACCATTTTGTTGAGGAGAGTACCTGCAAGTAATTTCCTTTTTTATACCTTCATTCCACAAGTAATCACTGAACTCATTAGAGAAATACTTTGCCCCTCCATCTGACCTTACTCTCTTCAACTTTTGATCTGTAATTGTCTCTGCATACACATGATAATGTTTGAATGTATTGAATACCTCTGACTTATCTTTAATCACATAGATAATGATCCATCTAGTATTATCATCAACATAAATCACATAATACCTTGAGCCATTGATATTGAAATCCTTTGATGGTCCCCACACATCTGTGTGTACTAACTCAAGCTTCTCTGAATACATAAAATGATGCTTGGAATAAGATTGCTTATGAGCCTTACCTAATGGACATGCCTCACATCTGTATGTCATATGTTGACCTGCAACATTAGGCAATCCAAGCACTGAACCATTATTAACCATATGTTTAATACCTCTTTCATTAAAATGTCCAAGCCTTTTGTGCCAAAGATCCAACTCTGAAATCTTATGTCCTCCATAAGTGTACAAGGCATGAACAATGTTACCTTGAATCTTCAATGTGAAGAGTCTTCCTTCTTTCTTCCCTGAAAAAATTTGTTTATACCCATTGCTAGGGTCTTCCACAAAAACTCCTTCATTAGTGAACCTAACTTCATAACCTTTTTCAACAATTTATCCTACACTTATCAGATTCTTTGGAATTGTAGGAACATACAAAACCTTAATCAAGAGAGTACTTCCATCCTTGGCCTTCACTGATCCAATTGACTTCACATTGTGCTTTGTATTGTCACGTGTTTGAACTACATGATTAGTTACCTTACTCTCCAAATCAGTCATCAAAGCTATGTTCCCACTCGGGTGATTGCTACAGCCTGAGTCAATGTAGAAGACTCTTTGGTCTTCACTTTGCCTTTCACAAGTTGCATTCATTATCAATGTTGAATCTCCTTCTGATCTGAAGCATAATTGTAGTAGGTATTGTTGTATTGGTGACTTTGGAATCGTGTACCTGCATTTCTTCCAAAGTAGCCTCTACCTCTAAAATTACCTCTTTGATTTCTACCATCTCTTCCTCTTGAATTAAAGTTCTGATTATATCCACCATTATTTTGAGTATTTTGCCAACAATCATTAGCTAAATGATTTGTCTTACCACAAATCCATCAAGCTTTGACCATCTTTATTACTTCTGCCTCTTCCTCTACCTTTCCCACCTCCTCTTCCTCTTAGGAAGTTAGCATGGATACTTGTACCTTCATCTTCATTTGATTGTTGCTTCCCTTTGCTATTCTTCTTCTTATCCTTTGAATACATTGCTTGACCTGCACTTTTATCACCATCACCTTTGACATCCTGCTCAAAGGTTAACATGTGTCCTAGCAACTAATTTAAATGAGGAGTAAAATGATATAGTGATAATTCAATAGACAAAATGAATGGCTTCCATTTGTCATCACCTCTCAAACCTGTAAGGATTTGCCTTACCAATGTATCCTCCTCAATATCTTCATCAACTGCTCCTAATGCATCTGCAATGTCCTTCATTCTTGTTACATAATCTGAGATTGATTGAGAGGCCTTCTTCTTGAATGTAGTAAATTCTGCCCACAAGGATGCCTTCCTTGACTTTGTGGTGTTTTGGAAATGCTCCTCCAAAGAATTCCATATATCACTTGCACTTTCAAGACCTCTAATGTGAGGTAGCAAGTAGTCATTAACTGCCATATAGATAATGCTCGTGGCTTGAGCATCTCTCTTCATGCAAGTCTTTAAATCTGATAGTTCCTCCCTAGTTGGAACACTAGGATCTTTGAACTAAGGGTTTTCTTCTTCACCTGTAATATAACCTATCAAGTCTTTGCCTCATAAGATGATCTTCCATCCTCATTGACCATGCTGGATAGTTCTCTCTATCCAGTTTCTCTATCTGAAGAGAATCTCCCATCCTTTCTTCACCTGTGTATTAAATCCTTCTAGCTTTATGAGGAATAAGGTTACCTTTTCTTCGAATGAAGTTCCTTTTTTCTTCCTTGATGTCTTCTGGTCTCCTTCTCAAGATTTTCTCTCAAGCTTTCACCTTTTGAATCTTCAAATGTTGAATTCTTTATGACTGCAGCAGTCGTGGTCCTCCTTTCTTCAAGTTTGATACTTCCTGCTCTGATACCAATGATGGAGAGTGTTAATCTCCAAAAGAACAAGCTACTCTTGAAGTTAGAGCACCTATATATTGCGAGTAACTCAAAACCTTCACCAATTTGGAGGATCAATACTCAATTATCAAACTTTTGAACAAAACTGTGAAGAAGGTAACTACACAGAAAGTCTGTTGCACATAACTCACTTATTGACTTATCAAACGTGTAAAGTTTTTTATAAAACTTTTCACAAGGTGTTGCCTATATTTTGTGCACCTCCTGCAAGTCAAATTGTTCCAAAAGACTCAGTAGATCTTGAGAAATGATCTTAAGAAGTCACCTATGTCTAAAACTATAGTTCTTTACAGTCGACTTTGACACCTATAACTTATAAAGCTTGGTTCTCTCAAATTAGAACCCGTTTATGCAAATGCTTTTAGCCATTGATGGCTTACCTTCCAACTTAGAGTTTGACTCCTCATTTGTGCAAAACTTTACACTATGCACTAAGAAATGATCAATTCTTTGACCATCGAGATTGCGCCTTTTTCAGAAAACACTCACCACTTCTTCACATATGAATGTTCCTACTCATAATTCTCATAGCCTCTTAACAATTAGGCTCTCAAAATTTAACCATAAACTCATTAACGATGGAATTAGACATCTACAAAAGGATTCTTGAAATGATCAAACACAGAAGGAGAACTCTCAGAAATATCGGGTGCAACTTTTCTTCCTTTTTTGAAAAACTTTACATCTGGATGAGAGAGCTATTCCGCACACTTCACAAGTGTCTAATGACTTCTAATTCTCTTAAATTCTTGTTCTCACACATTCTCTCATCTTTGCCCCAACATTTTTTCCTTGTATATATAGGCAAATATTTACAAGCTCATGACCATACAAAAGTATAAGTGAACTAACTCTAAATTAATGTACATATGTATACACATCTTCATTCTCTGAATATGTATGTTCTTCATGCTTCATATCGGGATCTTTTTTTCAATCCTTGAGTTTAAACCTTCATCAAGACTTCAATTGTTGATTGCCCTGCACGAACATAGACCATTATATGTTTGATGAAAGAACATATAAAAAAGTGTTCGGTTTCCATTTGTCCTTTCACATGGACATTAATGGTAACATCTCCCACTAGAGACCAATATTATCGAAGTAACTATGGGAGAGAAAAAAAGAATGATAAAGAATACGTGAGTGTAAGTATACAAACTATACCTCCCACTAGATGGGCATGTCACACCATATACAAGTGACTGTGTGAGTTCATGAATCAAGTAAACCCCATCAAGTGACAATAGTGTTGAAAGTTATCCTGTGGTAGAGCTTTAGTCAAAGCATCTGCGGCAATATTTGGAGTATGAAACTTCTCAAGAACAATATACTCAATGGTGAATCAATCTCTAATGAAGTGGTACCTCATCTCAATGTGCTTGGTCTTTGCATGATAGTCTGGATTTTTAGCCAACGGAATGGCACTCTGACTAGCACTAAGAAAACGAGGTACATGCTGAGTTAGACCCATATCACAAGCAACACAAGAAAGCCACAATGCTTCCTTACATGCCTCACTTTCCTCTACTTAAGAATAGACACTTGTCCTTTGTGGCACTCAGATATCTCAAAATCATCTTGATCGCTTCCCAATGTTGGTTGTGAGGATTGGACATATATCTTCTCACAACTCCCATTACAAATGCTATGTCTACTCTTAAGCTACCATAGCATACATGAGACTACCAGTAACAGAATCATAAGGAATTTGGTTCATAAATTCGTTTTCCTCATCTAATTTGGGGCAATCATCCTTGCTCAAATTCACATATGTGGATAAAGGTGTACTCAATGCCTTTTCACCTTGGATATTGAACCTGTGAAGTACTTTGGATATGTATTCACCTTGAGACAAGTATATGTATCTCTTACTCCTATCACGAGTAATGCACATACCAAGAATATGTTTGGCATCCCGCAAATCTTTCATATCAAATGTCTGACTCAACTTCTCTTTGAGAATTCATAGGTCATGAGAGGAATTCCCAACAATCAACATATCATTGACATAAAGTATCAAACATATCAAGCTACCATTTGAGCATCTCTTTGTGTACACACAATGATCCTCATTGCTTGGAGAATAGCCTCGAGACTTCATAAAAGCATCAGACTTTTGGTACCATTTTCTAGGGGATTCTTTAAGTGCATATAAGCTCTTCTTAAGCTTACAAACTAGAATTTCTTTGCCATGAACTACATAACCGTTCGATTGTTCCATATAGATTTCATCTATAAGATCTCGATGCAAGAAAGCAATTTTCATATGCAGTTGGACTAGCTCTAAGTTCTCTATTGAAACGAATCCAAACAACATGTGCAAGGTAGTCATCTTGACCACTAGAGAGAAGATCTCCTTGAAAACAATATGATGTTTTTGCTTAATAACCTTTACAACAAGTCGTACTTTATACTTTAGCCAAGCACTATCTGATGTGAAATTTAACTTATATACCCATTTACATGGTAAACTTCTTCAATCCTTTGGCAAAGGTACTAAATCCCTAGTACGATTCTTGTGAATAGAATCCAACTCACTCTTCATGGCATGCTCCCACTTGACATGATCCATCCTCTAAAAAGCCTCTTTGTAACAAGAAGGCTTACTAGCATCTATTAGCATGACAAAGTCCAAACATGGAACACATCTATCAGGTGGATGTGAGACACAAGACACATGTAGAGGGCCTTAATTATTGCTGAATAGGAACATTTGCAAACTTATTTGATCTGACATTCTCTTGAACATCACTATGTGCAACATTCTTATGCATGCTAACTAGAGCACTAGTATCCTTAAACACACTCTTCTCACTTCAACATCCTTAATGGGTAGTTTATGCATCTTAGACTGATTGAAAATGACATGACTATTCTATTCACTCATCATGTTTCAAGATCCCATAAGCGATATCCGAATTGTCCTTCTCGACAATATCCAAGAAAAATGCATCTCTTTGACTTATGGTACAACTTTTGTTTAAGATTCTTGGGTCATATGAACATATTCTTCACACCCAAAAACTCGATGATGATCATACTATGATGGTTGAAAGAACTTGGAGAAGCTTGTAAGAGATATGAAAGTGAGTTGCAAAGCGACGAAGTTTGGTCCTGACAAAGAGGTCAAAAACAACCCTTGAGCTTATGAAGACTCAACTAGAGCTTATAGGCACGTGATAAGGGCAATAAAATGCACTATGTACTTTGGAGCATCAAGTAGAAAGAGTTAATACAAAACAGATAGGTTTTGCATATTGACTAGCTCAAAAAACTTAGTATCTTGAGATGAGACAATCAACTTCATATGCTCATAGTAGCAAACATGATTACAATTGGAAAAAATCCTTTTGGACGAACGATACACATACGGTTGCATGTATATAATTCACAAGAGTACAAGAAATAAAAAAACATGCTTTTGGAATGAACTTGATACTCAAGAGTGGTAACTCCTATTTTTCAGGAATGTGTAGAGATAAACCCTAAGAGAAATGAATTGCGGTTTCTCCCAATCTACTAAACCAAATGATTTGAAAATTTATAGATATAAACTTGACACTAATACCGTTTGAGTGAGTCTCATTCACCCAATTTGCAGCTCTGTAGAGGAAGAGAAGTAGCCTCTACAAGGTTACTATTGTTGAAGAAGATGATGCAGAAAAATGAAGGAGCGAGATAATAATGGCCACAAGTGTATGTATATTTCTTCCATGTAATGTAACAGTGACTTGAAGTCTTTATATATACTATTGAAGTTCTCCACAACTTCTACAAATGGATTTTGATTCAAATGAAGGCAAGAGTATTTGTTGGAGGGAGTCAATTCACTTTCCTACAATCTAGAAAAACTAAAGATCTAGTTTAATCTACTTTTAGGTGATTGATTGATTCATTGTTTGCAAATCAACCACCTCAAAATCATGTAAGTTTATCTCTCTCTTTCTTCTTTTACATGTGTAAAGATCTAGGATTTTACAATGGTATATAATCCATAAAAAATCTCTTAAAAAAATACAATAACTCAGCACAGGTAAAAGAATGCTTCAATGGATATTTTTGCATAATCCAAACCATAGCTTTTCTTCATGTAGATCAGATTCACCTGAAGCATAGTGTAAGCTTGGAGTTCCAATAGATCCCTCTAAATTTTAAGTATGCTTGAGTCTTCATTCTCTAATAGGTTGAATACTTGCCATTGATTTAAATCTACAAAGCTTTATTCCATCAAGTGCCTTTGTCATCATATTTGCTACTTGCTTTTTAGTCGAAACAAAACAAATGTCAATCTCGTTTGCCATGATCTTCTCCTTGATGAAGTGTTCATGAACCTCTATGTGTTTGGTTGTTGCATGGAAAATAGGGGTTGTTGCTAGGTCATGGAACTTACATTATCTCCAAAATATGTGAGCTTTGGAACTCACAAGTCCCAAATCTGTATACAATGCTTTTAACCATATTGCCTCTTGCATTTCTATGGTCAAACCTCTATAATTTGCTTCAAGTGAGGATAAAGCAATTGTTGGTTGCTTCTTTGAACTCCATGACACTACCTTTAAACCTAAGAAGGCTAAGTAACTAGAGGTACTTTTTCAATCATCCTTAGATCTTGCGCAATCAGCATCTGAATAGATTTTGATATCCAGATCTGAAGAGTAGTGATAAAATAAACCTTCATTGATTGTACCTTTGAGATTTAAGTAGTCTCTTTGGTGCATCCATGTGTGGTCTTCTTGGAGAGTGCATGCATTGGCTAAGCAATCCCACACTATATGAGTAGTACATATCAAGCTACCTACCAAGCTTTAACATTCTTTAATGTGTTCAATTTTCTCACCTTTCTAAACACTAAGTTTATGATTCATCTCCAAAGTTGTAGCTGCAGGTTTAATGTTCTCCAGTTTGAACTTGAGAAGTAGATCTTGAATGTATCTTCTCTAAGCGATATACATCCCTTCATCTATATAAATAACTTGCATACATAGGAAATATGTGAGCTTACCTAAGTCATTGATTTTGAACTCCTTTTGCATGTTTCTGTTGATCCTGTGCCATTCTGATCATCACCCGTCACAATAATATAGTCTATATATACACATAGATATGTAAAATCATTGTGATATCTTTTGATAAATAGAGAAGGATCTAAGTTGCTAGGTTTGAGCCCTTCGTCTTGAAGGTATGCAACCAACCTGTAATTCCAAGCTCTATGAGCTTGTTTCAATCCATACAATGATTCGTTAAGTATGCAAACCTCTGATGCATGATTAGGGTTTTGAAATCCTAGAGGTTGTGACATGAATACCTCTTTACTTATCCAATCATTTATAAATGCATTTCTTACATCAAGTTAGAGGAGTCTCTAATTTCTTACAGCAGCTACACGTATCAATGTTCTAATTGTAGTCATCTTTGCAACTCGTGAGAATGTTTCCTCACACTCTGTACCATGAGCTTATGAGCATCCTTTTGCAACTGATCTTGCCTTGTATCTACAAACAGGGCCATCTGCGTTTATTCTTAAATTCTATTTACCCATCTATAACCAATTACCTCTTGATCAAATGACATTGGAACCAAATCCCAAGTGTCCATCTCCCTCAATGCATTGATTTCTTCTTCCATGGCATTTTTCCAATAAGTGTTTCCCTTTTCCTTTTTGTAGGTTCATGGATCCTTTGAAATTGATTCCTTTGCCAAGTAGATTGGATGCTTTGCAACAAATATGGAATCATATCTATACCTGTTTTTTTCTCTCTTGTTGGTCTTCTAGGAGCTTGCTTAGAGCATTCTCCACACTCGTGCATCTTTTCTTTGCCTTTTCACATCCATATTCTGTAATCCTTTTCTCTTTCATCTTGGTCATCATCCATATCACTTCTTGGAGCTTGGACCTATGTATCATGCTTGTTTCCTAACTGATGAGAATCAAAATCAAGATCATATGGTAGAGTTACCTTTTGTTTACCTTCATCATACCAAGATGTGTGTTCATCAAACACAACATCTCTACTTGTGGTGAATTACTTGGTTGAAGGATTATAGAATCTGTAATCGATCTTTGTTGAGTCATACCCAAAAAACAGTGCCTTTGTTGTCCTTTCATCTCGCCTACCTCTTATTTGTGGTGGTCTAGTTTAGGGTCCCCCTAAATTATTATCTTCCTATGATCATGGCAATCTTGCCCTTTCTATTACTATGTGGCAGCAGATGTATGCGTCCACGTACATGTTTATATGGACAAGCAACTGAGAAAATCGGAACATGGGAAATTAAGTCACCTTGATTCACCACATGGTTTCTTTTCTTGGTTACTACACAATATTTGAAATCTGCCGCGAAATTGTGATTCGGTACTCGCGGGGAGCTGATAGTTATGCACCAGATTTCTGCTTGTGCGTATCCGACGTGTTTACACCAATGGGCGCATAGCGTTGCCAACGCTCTGCCAAGGTTGTTCCCAATACAGATGACACGACAGATGTTGTCTACGTGCGCTCCTAGACCCTCTACAACAAGTCGTATATTTTCATCGTTTCTGCATGGGGCACAAGTGAACGCGTTTCATTCAAGGCGTCTGAATGTACCAGCACTGATCCCCCCTAGTTTAGTCGAACATGGTCGGGGCAGAAAAGGGACCCATTGTAATGAATGAGCGGTACTTGGATTTTGAAAGCATCAATTGTCATATCGTGCAGTATCGATCTGAGGTGCAGAGTCTCAGTGCATGTGTATCCGCTCGCAAGCCAAGAAACAATTCACTTGGTTGCTTAACGTCTTTGACTAAACGGCTCTTTCTGACAAAAGGATATTTTCAGTTTCCAGCCAACCTATTGTCATCGTATGCTTCCATTGCTTTGGAGGCTTTCAGGATCTTCTTTTTTTGCGTCGTCATCGTCGGACTCGATGATCTTGCCCTTACCGTCTACAGATCAGAAAACATTGAGATGAGGAGTTTAAAAAGCTTTATGGAAAGGAAAGAGTGGGCATTTGCGGGTTTGTTAATCATACGTACCGAATGAAATCAAGTCGTAGTCCTCATTACCAAGCAAGTGTCTATGCAGCGAACAAGGTTTTTTATCAAACGCTCCAACGCTCTCCGTCTGTCACGTTGGAGGAAACCATAACAGAGCTATGGAGGGGCGTTCGAGGAAGCCATAACAGCTCTGTAGCAAGGCATTGGTAATTTGGCATAGTAAGACAACAGAATTTATCAACGTCATGCTGCGGTTGAATCTTCTGCGACGACGACAACGTCTTCTCCGATTGAATGATGATGGAGCACAAGTAGAAGCGGCTCGTTGCTGAAGAATAGGAAGCGAGTGAGGGCTAGGCCGCTGAACGGAGAAGGATTACAAAGTGGCCGTCTTCCCTGTAACACCGCGCGAGGACGCTCCTATTTGTCGCGATACATGCTCAACGCCCCCCGTCTGTCACGATACATGTCCCCCCATCTGTCACGATACGCGCCCCCCGTCTGTCGCGATGCCCAACGCCCCACCACCTCTCGTGCGTTTGCCCGCCTGGGCTTTTTTTCCCATTGGAATTAAAGTTTATCTGTGCACTTCCTTCGGCGCAGAAGTCCGCGAGCTTTCTTGATTCCCATAGTAGAGTGAATTGGCCATGCCAATTAAAGTTCAACTGGAGTAACGAATAATCAATTCTGTAACAAAAAACAAATCTTCAAAACTATATAAAAAGAAAAGATCTTTTCTGGTGGGGGCTACAACGTGGCTTCATTAAAAGAAGGCTTTCAAAGTGTGTAATTCTTCGCGATGGAGTGATTAAAAAAAGAGATTTCTTCTCTTTCTCTTCCTCTCTAATGTCCACATTTATTCCCTCGCTGGTCTTGAGCAATGTGGCCCTATCTGAGCCCTGGTGCCCCCTCGGGATGGATTCGGCCTCATCGGATGTGGACCTCCAGTGGTATCTTTGTGTAAAGAATTTGTGGTGGCAAAGCAAGAAGAACTGATGAAAACGTGTCTGATCGATCAAGTTTTTGGCCCTAGACCCCTTCTAGAAAGTGTGAGAGCTTGGTTTCACAAGGAGTGGTTCCCCTATGGCCTAATTCTGTGCAAATGTCAATTCCTGCCGACGAATCACCTGCTTCTAGTCTTTGAGAATGAAGAGATGGCCTTCCAGACCCTGCAAGCCAGCTCTTGGCAAGTGGACCGATCCACCCTTTGCCTTATTAAAAGGACCCCAGACTTTGTTCTGAACAGATCAAAGCCGCTTTGTTACCTGTTTTGGGTGGAGCTTCCCAATCTGTCGTACTTTCTGTATGGATTTCTTCGAGAAATCATTTCACCGATCGGTCGCCCAATGGCCTCAAGAGAGGATGTTGGGGGGTTAATCTACGATGGTGCTCAACACTCTTTCAATGCAAGATGGCACCCACAGATCTGCGTTGAAACAAACCTGAACCAGGTCCTTCCCTCGAAAATCTCCATAAACTGTGGAGAAGGTATGACTTGGCCAATTACTTGCACTAGTACCAAGATTTTGACAACAATTCCAACAACAATTCAGTCCTGTACCTTCTTGCATTCCAGCAACAGTGGCAATGCAACCTGAACTTGACTCTACGGTCGATCATTCGGTTCCTTTAATTACGGTATGGTATAAAAATCATAAAATTACACATGTACTAATGGATGGAGGATCTGGAGTCAACATTGCTACTGCTGCACTGTGTAAGAAGTTAGGATGGACTGAAATCAAACCACTTAAGTTCTTTGTCAGAATGGCTGACCAGTCAAGAGTCCATCCAGTAGGACTTGTACGGAATGTACCAATAACTTTGCAGGGTACCACATTTAAGATGACCTTTGTCGTCCTAGAATTACCTGAATCCACCCTTGATTATAATCTTATTTTTGGCCGTCCTTGGCTGAAGCACGCTAAGGTTATACAAGATTGGTCTGCACAGGAACTAACTTTCAAAGACAACAATCGTAAATATGTTGTAAAATTAGATGCTATACAGCCTTGCGAATTGCATGCTAGACCGTATTTTGCAGAACCAGTTCATATGCTAGATGGTCTATAAGATGATGAAGAAGAAGAGTTTTTAAAGAACAACATTGACTTAAACTCCCTAGGAACTGTTGATCTACAATCTGTTGTAGATAATTGGAATCCCGCAGTTTGTACGGTGATTCCTGTAACAGAAGAAGATAAGAAGGAAGATACTGCTGCTATAGATGACGCTCAACTGCAATAATTTTTTAAGCCAGCTGACGATACAGAGAAGCCCCGACAATTTTATGTTACAGAGGATCAGTTGATCACTTATAATTTAGGAGATGAAGACCATCCGCGTCCTGTCAAGATAAAAGAAAACTTACCGGAAACATTTCAAGCAGACCTAATCCAGCTACTCCGAGAGTTCTTCGACATCTTTGCATGGGATTACAAAGATATGAAGGGTTTGGACCCGCGCATTTATCAACAGAGGGTCATGCTGAAGCCGGAAACAAAACCAATCAAACAACCAAGCTACCCGATGAATCCGAACTATGCATCACAAGTAAAGGCAGAACTTGATAGGCTACTCAAAGTTGGACTCATTGTACCAGTAGAGCATGCTGAATGGATCTCACCAATTGTTATTGTGCCTAAAAAGAATAAGCAGTTACGAATATGTGTAGATTACTGGAAACTGAACGCAGCTATGGTGCCTGATCCATTTCCGCTACCTTTTCTTGACACAATGCTTGATAGAGTAGCAGGAC
This sequence comes from Ceratopteris richardii, assembly GCA_020310875.1. Classification (NCBI taxonomy): domain Eukaryota; kingdom Viridiplantae; phylum Streptophyta; class Polypodiopsida; order Polypodiales; family Pteridaceae; genus Ceratopteris; species Ceratopteris richardii. The sequence continues at coordinate 37,017,786 of CM035411.1, read as the reverse complement.
ATGAAATGTATTCATTCCTAGACAGATACAGTGGGTATAATCAAGTTAGAATGGCTGAACAGGATATACCAAAGACCGCTTTCATCACCAATTGGGGCGTTTTTGCTTGTACTGTAATGTGGTTTGGATTAAGAAATGCCCCAAGTACTTTTCAGAGGTGTATGCAGGAAAAATTCTCCCCTTACCTTACCTCGTTTATGCAAGTTTATCTTGATGATTTTTCGTTATTTGGCAAGATAGTAGCACACTTGTTCCATTTACGGTGTTGCTTTGAAAAATGCAGAGAATACAGACTCTGTTTGAACCCAAACAAATCTGTGTTTGCGGTTTCATGTGGAAGGCTACTTGGCCACATCGTATCTGCACAAGGTATACAGGTGGATCAAGATAAAATTATAGCTGTGTTAGAAGCACCTGTGCCCACTACACCTAGGGAAGTGATGCGCTTCATGGGCCAAGTAAGTTGGCATGGTTGGCACTTACGGTGGCTTGCTCATTTGGCAATACCACTGAACAGATTAATCACCAAGACTCCTCGACAATTTGAGTGGACTCATGAATGTCAGATAGCATTTGATCATCTAAAGTGTTTATTAACACAAGTTCTCATCTTACAGCCTCTCGACTGGGATCACCCCTTTCATGTATTTGTTGATGCCTCAGATATAGCAATTGAAAGCGTATTAATGCAACAAACGAATAAGTGGTTCATACCTGTATACTATGCAGGTCGAAGGCTTGCCCCTGTGGAAAAGAATTACTCTATAACTGAAAGGGAATGTCTGGGTTTAGTATACTCTGTCAAGAAGTTCAGACATTATTTACTTGGCCGCAAATTTAATTTTCATGTAGATCATGCTGCACTTGTCTATCTGGTTCGGCAACAGCACTTAGGTGGCCGATTAGCGTGATGGGTTCTACTTTTACAAGAATATGATTACGAAATTATTCATCGGCTTGGCAGTTCACATGCCTTAGCAGATTTCCTTTCTCGCTTAGATTTCGGTGAAGCTCCAGTCGGTCTAGATGACACAACACGGGCAATTTATGTTTCTGAACCAACTAATGATGAAATTGAAGACCCACCTATGCCATCTACATATTATGATCAGATATTGACGTTTCTTACTGATGGATGCCTCCCTTCTCAGACTTCTACTGCAATACGCAGGAAAATTGCAGTTTTGAGCCGCCGATTTCGGTTGATTGCTGGTGAATTATACTATATGGATCACACTCGAGTTTTACTTCATTGTATTCAACCACATGAAGTTAACTCAGTCATTACTTTGCCTCACTCAATTCCTTCCGGTGGCCATTTTGCAACAGATTTAACGCATCGAAAAATTCTACAAAGCGGACTTTGGTGGCCTACTATATACAAGGATGTATCACAGTTTGTCAAACAATGTGATAGTTGTCAGAGATCTGGACAGCCCTTGCAACGTCATCTTTTCCCTCTACAACCTGTCTTGCCATTAGAGCCTTTTCAGAAGTGGGGTCTAGACTTAAACGGACCTATTACACCGCCAGCAATACTCAGCAATAATCGTTATATTCTGACCTGTACAGACTATACGACCAGATGGGCAGAAGCATGGGCTTTAAAGTCTGCCACAGCTGTTTCGGTAGAAAAGTGCCTAATGAAAGATGTCTTTCCGCGTTTGAAATACACATTTTGAAATACACATTTGCAATGATTGGAAGCAAATCCTCACTACTTCATGAAAAGTAGTGACCATGGAATATGTGAGCACTTACTGTGCTTTACGCATAATTCAATCAGTCCTAATTTAAAGCATGTTTTGCAAAAAAGAAAACACTAAAAGGAAAGGAGAGCGGAGCCCCGTTTAGACATAGAAATGTTTTTGAGATGTATAACAATCTGCTTCAAAAAGATGGATCCATGAAGGGATGAGATGATTTTGAGACTTCTTTGTATTTGCTTTTGATTCTCTTATAATTCCTCTCAAGGATATTAAATGTGCTTGGAGAAACAAAACGAACTGAAGAGTAGAGATTAAATATAATGATTCTTTGAAACATATTGGTACATCTGCAATGCTATACAAAATATTAATCTTCTTATGACATGAATAGACATGAATGAATAGAAAATTGAACTACATATAATATTGTAGTAAGAGATTAGAAGATGGCAACGCAAGGTAACTGGCAGGCTCACTTAACAAGGCCAACACAAATAAGAAGGTCAGAACAAGAAGGGCACCGATTTGTCTATGTCTCAAAGAGATTAGGGGTTTGATGACTGATGTGTAATCCAAAAGAGAACTGAAGATTTTCACAAGGGATAATTATAGATTCTTGAATTTAAAGAAGCAACATTTTCTAAGAGAATGGTAATTCCATCAAAGTCAACTCCAAAGTACATAGAAAAATAGACTCTTCTTTAACCCTAGAGAAAAAATGATATGACTAACTATCATAGATCAGATGGGAGATAACATTTCAATTACTTTGGAGCCTCCTCGTTGGCCCGTTCTAAGTTCAAAAATTCTGCATGGAAGGAACTCGATTGATACGTTATCCAGGGTGCATTTACCTTGATTTATTCCACATAGATGCCAATGTTTTTATCTTTCTTTGGTCTGGTCTTATGCATGGTCGAAGAGAAAAATGATATGGATCTCCTTGCAAAGGATTGTCATATCTTGGAAACAAGCTATCTACGGAAGCTATTGGTTGTTCAAGGACCTTATGAAATACAATCAATAGTGAGGGTATGAAGGACTTGGAAGCACCAATGTACGATGAGTTTGGATAACCTGTCCAAGGATTTGTTAGTTGGCCGTCGAATGGAAGTTGTAAAACTGAATCTTTTGTTTGCACGCGCGAAAAGTTGTTACACTGACAGTTGTAATCGTTTATATAAAGCAATGAAAAGAGATGCTCAGTGACGATTCGTGGAATCACTAGACTGTCTGTCTAGGTGATTGTCGTGGTCGTTACTGTGTGTCGAGTTGGCTAATTTGGAGTACTCTGTTCATTTCTGTGTGGTATTATTGACACTTGTTCGAGTTGCTGTAGCGTTGCTTCTCTAATTCCTGAGTATTCCGAGTATACTGTACGTATTCGTGATCGTTGTCTATCGATCTTCGTTGCGGCTGTGAGTTTTATTTACATCCAGTAGATCATCGGACTGTTGTCTGAGAGAGTTGTTCTACGGATCTTTGTGACGATTGTTCTGTTAAGTACGTATATCGTGGTGTCCTTCTTCTTGATTGATCTGCCAATTGCTGATGAAGTCTGTGTAACTGTGATAGTGTTCCTAAAAACGCTGTGCAGGATTGTGTTGTTCTCAATATTGAGATCTGTACTTGTACGGTGAGATTTGGCTACAGTAATGGTTATCTCTAGTGTGTGTTAGTCTTCAGCACTGTATGTTTGAAACTGTTGAGTCCTTCTGTGTTTTCGGTTTGTCTGATTGTGAGCGCTGTTTGGTGAAGGTTGAACTACTGTTAAATGTTAGAGTCGTGTGTATTCGGAAAAAGGGTTTTGAGGTAATTCGGTATTAGGATACTGATAGTCTGGTACAATGTGTTCGGTAGACTCTGATAGAGTTAAAATAACGAACCGTAAAGAATGAGAATGAGATACCAATTCTTGATAACATCTTGAATGTTGGTATATTGTGTGTTGTGACGTAATTTTGGGAAACAAGCATAGGTCCTCTGTCTTTACAGACCCCTTTCACTCCCAAGAACCCAATTCTCGTTTAAACGCGCTTCTGATAGTTAAAACACAGCGTTTAACACTGGTGCCGTCTGTGGGAAGGTGGCAACAGATCATGTTGTTGCAAATCAGTTATGGAAACATGACTGTAAATTGTAAATCGACAGTAATAGTATGCGATTAGTACCAAAAGATGATACATGCCGGTTACTCGATCCGGTGAAACGTATCCAAAGAACGGCCAGCCTGGGGTACCTAATTTGCTAAGGACTCCTCCAGGAGGTAAAAGCGCAGATAGGTCTAACCCAGTTGTCAAGAAAGTAAAGAATGTTAGTAAGGATTCCGGTCATATTCCAGTGGAACAACTAAATCTCTGGCAGATTCCAGTGCGATTTTGTCACAATCTGTCGAAGATATAGTAACTCCAGAATCTAACAGGACGCAGTATGAAGTTAATTTAACATCATTGAGTAAAGATTCAAACTTGTTTAAAAATAGAAACGTCTTAGTCAAAGAAATCAGCAAGGGAGAAAAAGCACCCTGTATTGGTGGAAAATCGACACATTCCGATGATATTTCGGTACCAGTTGTTGAAAGATCGCAGTTTTCCGATGGCGGTTTACCATTTTTTGGTGAATCATCAGTCCAGTCACCGTGATTGGGAGTAAGCTTTCCTACATTTGACATCAAGAAGGTAGCTTGTTCGAAACGGAGATTTGAAACATACTGAACAAGATTATCGACCCGGAAAGTGCACAGGATGACGAAACATTTCTGAGGATTCAGATATTCAGCCTCGTGGTACAAAAGATAGTCACAATACAACCATCAGCACCATGAATGGGCAACAACAACAACAACCATGCCCACCAAGGCCGACTCCAACCGGAGTAACGTACACTAAATTCGGTGGATTTCCAGGAGATGACCCAGATGCTCATGTACGCACATTTGAGATAAGTTACGCAGTGCTCAACCATCCACCTGATCTGGCTTATAAAGCTATTGTCTTCCAGTCGACATTGGTTAATGAAGGAGCCAGATGGCTTAGAGAATATGATATTAACCATTTCGGCACCTATGAAGCAGTAAGGGATGCATTTTTGCAAAGATTCAGGCTAAAGAAGAATCCAGCCAAAGTTTTTGATTACTTGCAAAACAATAGACAGAAGATAAATCAAACAGTGCAGGAATATGCCACTCTATTCAGAACCCATTTGAGGCAATTACCACCAACACATGCCAACCTACCGGATGACGTTATCACTGAATGGTTTATCAATGGATTGACTCCGCAACTTAAACAGATTATGATCATACGTTGTGTAGGAGCTATGACACTAGATGCAGTTATTGCAATGGCTTTGCAGCTTGAGAACAAGGTTGGAGGATTTACAGAAGACTTGGAATGGTTAAAGGCAAATAAAAATGTTGTAGACGACCCGACTAGACAGATGTTCTGCACCACATGCATGAATTAAGGGCACACTAGTACCACGTGTGCACTTAATCAGTTGTTTTGCGCTATCTGCAACACGATCTGACATACTACCGAAAACTGTGCATACAACGCCAAAGTGCAGGGAACCGCAACTGTCAATGCTATTATATAGGAACTAGGATAGCGAGCCAATCATTATGTACCTCCACAAATGAGAAACAACTAGCAACAAGGCTATCGAAATTACAGAGGATAGAGAAATAATAACTACAATAAAAATCGCTTGCAGGCCCGACCTGCACAGGAGAATCCCAATTTGCCACCATCGCGCTGCCATTTTTGTGGTGAATTTGGTCACAATAGAAGATTTTGTAAGGATGCAGCTCAGTATGATTAGAGGAAGAAAGAACGACAAAACCCAATGACTAATATGGTACAAATCACACCCGTAGAAACGCAAGCTGCAGTAATTCAGATCCGATCCGGTAAGCAACTGCAACCAGCGGTAGAAGTATTTGAACCTGGCATACCTGAACAACAAAGGATGTATGATAAGGCCAGTCAATGGACCACCGCTGAACTTCTAGTGTTTCTAGATCCTATTCCGGTGACCCAGGCTCCGCCAACCAAGGAAGGAACACAATAACAAGATTCTAATTCAGTAGCAGGCACATCATCTTTAGCAGATACATCCTCTTCAGCCGGCGCATCATCTTCAGAATCCGTGGAAAGGCACAATTCAATCACATAAGGCCTGGGAGACTTTATCTAAAGCGTCCATTACTCTTCCTCTTGGCCAATTACTTGCACTAGTACCAAGATTTTGACAACAATTCCAACAACAATTCAGTCCTGTACCTTCTTGCGTTCCAGCAACAGTGGCAATGCAACCTGAACTTGACTCTACGGTCGATCATTCGGTTCCTTTAATTACGGTATGGTATAAAAATCATAAAATTACACATGTACTAATGGATGGAGGATCTGGAGTCAACATTGCTACTGCTGCACTGTGTAAGAAGTTAGGATGGACTGAAATCAAACCACTTAAGTTCTTTGTCAGAATGGCTGACCAGTCAAGAGTCCATCCAGTAGGACTTGTACGGAATGTACCAATAACTTTGCAGGGTACCACATTTAAGATGACCTTTGTCGTCCTAGAATTACCTGAATCCATCCTTGATTATAATCTTATTTTTGGCCGTCCTTGGCTGAAGCACGCTAAGGTTATACAAGATTGGTCTGCACAGGAACTAACTTTCAAAGACAACAATCGTAAATATGTTGTAAAATTAGATGCTATACAGCCTTGCGAATTGCATGCTAGACCGTATTTTGCAGAACCAGTTCATATGTTAGATGGTCTATAAGATGATGAAGAAGAAGAGTTTTTAAAGAACAACATTGACTTAAACTCCCTAGGAACTGTTGATCTACAATCTGTTGTAGATAATTGGAATCCCGCAGTTTGTACGGTGATTCCTGTAACAGAAGAAGATAAGAAGGAAGATACTGCTGCTATAGATGACGCTCAACTGCAATAATTTTTTAAGCCAGCTGACGATACAGAGAAGCCCCGACAATTTTATGTTACAGAGGATCAGTTGATCACTTATAATTTAGGAGATGAAGACCATCCGCGTCCTGTCAAGATAAAAGAAAACTTACCGGAAACATTTCAAGCAGACCTAATCCAGCTACTCCGAGAGTTCTTCGACATCTTTGCATGGGATTACAAAGATATGAAGGGTTTGGACCCGCGCATTTATCAACAGAGGGTCATGCTGAAGCCGGAAACAAAACCAATCAAACAACCAAGCTACCCGATGAATCCGAACTATGCATCACAAGTAAAGGCAGAACTTGATAGGCTACTCAAAGTTGGACTCATTGTACCAGTAGAGCATGCTGAATGGATCTCACCAATTGTTATTGTGCCTAAAAAGAATAAGCAGTTACGAATATGTGTAGATTACTGGAAACTGAACGCAGCTATGGTGCCTGATCCATTTCCGCTACCTTTTCTTGACACAATGCTTGATAGAGTAGCAGGACATGAAATGTATTCATTCCTAGACAGATACAGTGGGTATAATCAAGTTAGAATGGCTGAACAGGATATACCAAAGACCGCTTTCATCACCAATTGGGGCGTTTTTGCTTGTACTGTAATGTGGTTTGGATTAAGAAATGCCCCAAGTACTTTTCAGAGGTGTATGCAGGAAAAATTCTCCCCTTACCTTACCTCGTTTATGCAAGTTTATCTTGATGATTTTTCGTTATTTGGCAAGATAGTAGCACACTTGTTCCATTTACGGTGTTGCTTTGAAAAATGCAGAGAATACAGACTCTGTTTGAACCCAAACAAATCTGTGTTTGCGGTTTCATGTGGAAGGCTACTTGGCCACATCGTATCTGCACAAGGTATACAGGTGGATCAAGATAAAATTATAGCTGTGTTAGAAGCACCTGTGCCCACTACACCTAGGGAAGTGATGCGCTTCATGGGCCAAGTAAGTTGGCATGGTTGGCACTTACGGTGGCTTGCTCATTTGGCAATACCACTGAACAGATTAATCACCAAGACTCCTCGACAATTTGAGTGGACTCATGAATGTCAGATAGCATTTGATCATCTAAAGTGTTTATTAACACAAGTTCTCATCTTACAGCCTCTCGACTGGGATCACCCCTTTCATGTATTTGTTGATGCCTCAGATATAGCAATTGAAAGCGTATTAATGCAACAAACGAATAAGTGGTTCATACCTGTATACTATGCAGGTCGAAGGCTTGCCCCTGTGGAAAAGAATTACTCTATAACTGAAAGGGAATGTCTGGGTTTAGTATACTCTGTCAAGAAGTTCAGACATTATTTACTTGGCCGCAAATTTAATTTTCATGTAGATCATGCTGCACTTGTCTATCTGGTTCGGCAACAGCACTTAGGTGGCCGATTAGCGTGATGGGTTCTACTTTTACAAGAATATGATTACGAAATTATTCATCGGCTTGGCAGTTCACATGCCTTAGCAGATTTCCTTTCTCGCTTAGATTTCGGTGAAGCTCCAGTCGGTCTAGATGACACAACACGGGCAATTTATGTTTCTGAACCAACTAATGATGAAATTGAAGACCCACCTATGCCATCTACATATTATGATCAGATATTGAAGTTTCTTACTGATGGATGCCTCCCTTCTCAGACTTCTACTGCAATACGCAGGAAAATTGCAGTTTTGAGCCGCCGATTTCGGTTGATTGCTGGTGAATTATACTATATGGATCACACTCGAGTTTTACTTCATTGTATTCAACCACATGAAGTTAACTCAGTCATTACTTTGCCTCACTCAATTCCTTCCGGTGGCCATTTTGCAACAGATTTAACGCATCGAAAAATTCTACAAAGCGGACTTTGGTGGCCTACTATATACAAGGATGTATCACAGTTTGTCAAACAATGTGATAGTTGTCAGAGATCTGGACAGCCCTTGCAACGTCATCTTTTCCCTCTACAACCTGTCTTGCCATTAGAGCCTTTTCAGAAGTGGGGTCTAGACTTAAACGGACCTATTACACCGCCAGCAATACTCAGCAATAATCGTTATATTCTGACCTGTACAGACTATACGACCAGATGGGCAGAAGCATGGGCTTTAAAGTCTGCCACAGCTGTTTCGGTAGCAAAGTGCCTAATGAAAGATGTCTTTCCGCGTTTTGGATTACCTTTAGAGCTTGTTACAGATCAAGGCACTCATTTTGTCAACAATTTAATGAAAGTACTTACACATTCTTTTCAGATCACGCATAAATTTAGTTCATCATATTATCCTCGTGCAAATGGTTTGGCTGAGAGCACGAACAAGACCCTGTTGAATATGCTTCGAAAACTCATTCTCGAAGCACCGGAAAGATGGGACCAACTGTTACCTGCAGTCCTGTGGGCCTACCAAACTACCTATAAGGTAGCAACAGGTCTAACACCCTTCAAACTAGCTTATGGATTGGAAGCCATAACACCCATGAAAATTATTGTGCCAAACTTACGTGTGGCTCTCACTCAGAAATTAATACCAGAACATTCTTTATCATTTCGGCTAGATACACTCAGAAAATTGGATGAACACCGATGGCAAAGTTTTCTAACTATGCAGGAAGTACAGCTAAGACAAGCTCGAACACATGATTGCTATCTAAAGACCCCAGTTTTTACGGTGGGATAACTTGTACTATTTTACAATGCAAAATCAAATCGCTCTACTGGCAAATTCAAGTTACGATGGTTTGGCCCCTACCGGATTTTTGAACAAGTGGGCCCAGCAACTTTTCGGTTGATTAATTTGACCGAAATTCTTCTTCCAAAGGTGATAAATGGATCAAAGCTGCGGCAGTATCAACAAGCATCCGATCCACACTGAACGTTCCATGGATTGGCCGCGCATTTTTGCATTTTCTTTTCTTTTCTTTTATTTTCTTTTAATTTTGCGTGCTTAATAAATTAATATAAGTCTGTAAATATCCGCGTCTTGATAACTAATTATGTCAACAGCTGCCATGCCCTTTCGAGCTGCTCATGCATGCACACCGAAGTTATGAAGTTATCATCTCAGCGTCGCACGATGATTAGTGATTTTGACTGCTATCCAGTGCAGCGCATCTACTTAACCTTCTCCATTTCGCCGAAAATCGCTATTGTGTTTGCATGATTTGTGTGATTGTGTAAACCATGTGCTTTGCATCTTGTGCTTGCGTTTTCTGTGTGCTCCATGGAAGCTCTGGCAAACTATGCCATTTTCCATGACGGTCTCCCTGCCGATGTAGGAGAGTTTCTGCGCATATGTGGGTTGGCCAATTTTGCTGAACTGCCGTGGCATTCAGTGGAATCCCACCCGTTCTTTGCCCAGATAATCGCCGCTATCGCTAAAACACCTCCCACCGAACAAAGTTGGGCGATCACATCCCTACCTTCACGAACCGTAATCACCTTCCAAGCTTTTGCTGAGGCGTTTAGACTCCCTCAGCAAGGTCGGGAAAGTGGCCCGAATCTGCCAATAGCCACCATGAACCAACTATTCCCTAGGAGTTCGTCTAACAAATACACCATCCATTGCCGTCCTCAACCTGAGAGATCCGCGCTACAATTCTTAGTAGCCATCCTAAATCTCCAAAAGTGCACATATGGAATATCTCGACCCTTCTACTCCGCCATAGACTTAGCTACCCGAGAACCTATAAATTTTGCATCGTACTTCTTCCACCGCATTCACAAAGAATGCAATTCAATCATTAAATAGGTAAACAAAGGAGGAATGCCAAGGTCCAGATTGCCACACATTATTTCTTTTCTTTTTCCGACCATTCTTGCAGCACAACCACCACCCAGAGGCCCGATCCTGCACCATGAAGAATCAGCCCAATTATTGGAGGACGATGAAGAAGACGAAGAGGAACTCAATCAACTCTTCCACCAGAAAAGAGTTAGAATCAGTTCCTCTGAAAGTGAAGCCCACGGGTCAGCCGAAAAAAACAAAGAAGATGACAAAGAAGAAGAAACACAGGACAAAGAAACCTTCCATGACACCGCAACGTCTATGCAGCACGAATCATCAGCACAATCTTCATCAGAAGGGCCTCAAGAACAGGAGGATCACACCGACTCAGACACAAGCTCGTTCTAAGAAGCATCTCAACAGCAATCTGAGCAGGAATAGCAAGGAGATGAGGAACAAATCATTAAAGAAGTTTTCGAAGAGCTACTGAAAGAAATCAAGTCCACAACTGCCAACACCACCGACGCCACACAAAAAACCACAGAACAGGTAACATAACCTAATGTTGTTCTTCCCACTCCCCCACCGGAGCCTCCAATCAACCCAATTATGCCTGCTCCACCCATTCATCCCGAAGATCCCACTGCTTCTTCTTCCTCATCCCCAAACTACTCTCCACCGAACTCCGAGCAGCTCCTCAACACATCCTCATCACAACCTCGTCCTCATCTTCCACTCCCGTCCACTCCCGTATTTTCTGAGTTAGCATCTATGGGACAGATGCTAATCAATTTATCACAACAACTCCCTGCGCAAATGAAGCAAGTAACAGAGAATATTCGCAATGAATTCCAACATAAAGTAGATCTACTGGAGGCGGACATTAGCCCCCTACAGGAAGAATTACTAGTATCCAAAGCCGAAAACCAATCTCTACAAGAACAGCTGAAGGAATTACAGGCCAGAATTCTGAACAAGAAATGGTTAGCACACAGAGAGATGCGGCGGTGGCTGAGCTCACAAAGAAAGAAGAATCATTACAGAATGCAAATGCCGAAATCAATACAATGAAGCAAGAGTTACAGGACAAAGAAGATGCAAGAATCGCATTAGGAAATCTACTCGAAGAAACCAGAGTTCAACTAGACGAACTAGTACAAAAAGGCCAAGAGCAGTACGATCTAGCGATGAAAACAACCGAAGAACTCCAGAAATGTAAGATAGAATTCGACGAGGTAAACAACATTCTATGGCGAAAACTGACATTAGAAGCACAATTACAAAAAGTAATAACAGATCTCGGAAGAGAAAGGGATGCATATTCCATAACCATACAGTTTCAGAATCAAGAGATCGAAAGAAGGGAGAATCAGCTAGAGAATCAGAAAGAAAGAGTAAGTAAGATGGAGAAACAAGTGGAAGAAATGAAAGTTTCCAGAGATTTGGCCCTATCGAACGCTTTCTACCTACAAGAAGCCTTTCTGCAGACGCAAGCAGAAATTTTGCTGAACGAAGCTATAGCTTTAAGTTCTGTAAGAGTAGATGCACAACTAGTAGAACCGGATACTCTCAAACAACTGTTAGAAACTTTAAAGAAGAAAATTGCCCGAACCTTTAGATTAGCCAGAAACATGTATTTAGACGAAATTATAGAAGAACAGTAATTTTGTAAAACCTGCGGGTTCGAGTCTACCGTGCGTGCCAGAGTGTTAGTCGGCCGCCGGATGGAAGTTGTAAAACTGAATCTTTTGTTCGCACGCGCGAAAAGTTGTTACACTGACAGTTGTAATCTTTCATATAAAGCAATGAAAAGAGATGCTCAGTGACGATTCGTGGAATCACCAGACTGTCTGTCTGGGTGACTGTCGTGGTCGTTACTGTGTGTCGAGTTGGCTAATTTGGAGTACTGTGTTCATTTCTGTGTGGTATTATCGACACTTGTTCGAGTTGCTGTAGCGTTGCTTGTCTAATTCCTGAGTACTCTGAGTATACTGTACGTATCCGTGTTCGTTGTCTATCGATCTCTGTTGCGGCTGTGAGTTTTATTTACATCCAGTAGATCGTCGGAGTGTTGTCTGAGAGAGTTTTTCTACGGATCTTTGTGACGATTGTTCTGTTAAGTACGTATATCATGGTGTCCTTCTTCTTGATTGATCTGCCAATTGCTGATGAAGTCTGTGTAACTGTGGTAGTGTTCCTAAAAACGCTGTGCAGGATTGTGTTGTTCTCAGTATTGAGATTTGTACTTGTACGGTGAGATTTGGCTACAGTAATGGTTATCTCTAGTGTGTGTTAGTCTTCAACACTGTATGTTTGAAACTGTTGAGTCCTTCTGTGTTTTCGGTTTGTTTGATTGTGAGCATTGTTTGGTGAAGGTTGAACTACTGTTAAATGTTACAGTCGTGTGTATTCGGAAAAAGGGTTTTGAGGTAATTCGGTATTATGATACTAATAGTCTGGTACAATGTGTTCGGTAGACTTTGATAGAGTTAAAATAACGAACCGTAAAGAATGAGAATGAGATACCAATTCTTGATAACATCTTGAATGTTGGTATATTGTGTGTTGTGACGTAATTTTGGGAAACAAGCATAGGTCCTCTGTCTTTAGAAACCCCTTCCACTCCCAAGAACCCAATTCTCGTTTAAACGCGCTTCTGATAGTTAGAACACAACGTTTAACAGATTATTAGATAAATCCCCCAACTTATTAATAAAGAGAGTTGCGAGCCATAATAGTACCCCTCTTTTAGAAAATCAATGAGATAAGCTCAAAAAAAGCATGGAAGCCTGAAAATGGGACTACAAATTTATTATTATAAAATTTTGCTTCTACCGTTTCTACAGAAAGCATATACATGTGATGACTGAATATACATGACATAAAAAAGACGTGCACAAGGCAATCAATGTGAGCGGCCTGAATAACTGATTGGAGGTTTTGTAGCATAAGCTGCCATGTGTATCATACTATGAAGGAGAATAGTGCACTTTACGTCGCCATAGAGGGAAGCAAAAATGAGTGAATTCAAGAAGAACGACAACGGAAGAGCAAGTACGCCTGTGTGTCGAATCACTCTGAGTTCTGAGGCGGAGGGAGACGCAAATGTTGAGGATTAGATAGGGTACCCAAGGCTTTAGTAATAGTCTTTGCATACGAAAGAGGGAAATGGTGAGTGATTCTTGGTATCAGGAACCCTGATCTTCCTGTGACCATGGCGATCTTGCCCTTCCTATTACTATCTGGCAGCAGATGTATGCGTCCACATACATGTTTGTATGGACAAGCAACTGAGATACGCGGAACATGGGAAATTATGTCACCTTTATTCACCACACGGTAGCTTCTTTTCTTCGTCACTACACGATATTTGAAATCCGCCGCGAAATTGTGATTCCCTACTCGTGGGGAGCCGATGGTTACGCACCAAATTTCCGCTCGTGGGTATCCGACGTGCCGACACCAGTGGGCACATAGCGTTGCCAGCGCTCCGCCAAGGCTGTGCCCAATGCAGATGACACGACGGACGTTGTCTGCGTGCACTCCTAGACCGTCTGCAACAAGTCGTATATTCTCGTCTTTTCTGCATGGGGCACAAGAGAAGGCGTTTCATTCAAGCCCAAGGCTGTGTAGACGTCTGAATGTACCAAGATTGATCAATGATCCCCCCTAGTTTGACCGAATTACGAAACCTACCTCGATGTCTTTGTTACATCATGCAGTGCAAGCAGAAAGCCTTTGTGAACTTTTATCTGTTCCCGGCTCCCATCGTACACAATATCCTCGGACCCATTCTAATGGATTAGCGGTACTTGGATTTTAAGAGCATCGGTCGCCATATCGTGCAGTATCGATCTGAGGCGCAGAGTCTCAGTGCCCCTGAAAACAAAAGCCAGCGAGCCATCCTCGAGCAGACATACATGAACCTGTGTATCCGTTCGCAAACCGAGAAACAATTCACTTGGCTGCTTTACGTCTGTGACTAAACGGCTCTTTCTGACGAAAGGAAATTTGGGGTTTCCAGCCAAGCTATTGTCAGAGTATGCTTCCATTGCCAGCTTTAACAGAGGATGAATTTCTGAAACTCTGCTTTGCAGGGTTTCAGGATCTTCTTTGTCTGCGTCGTCGTCGTCGGATTCGATGATCTTGCCCTTACCGTCTACAGATCAGAAACCATTGAGATGAGTACTTTCAAAAGCTTTATGGAAACGAAAGAGTGGGCATCTGAGGGTTTGTTAATCATACGTATCGAATGAAATCAAGTCGTAGTCCTCATTACCAAGCAAGTGTCTATGCAGAGGAATCTTCTCAAAAGGAGTCTGATGTCCGAGTCGGGAGCTGTCGGAGCTAAATACGGAGCTGAAGGTGGATTATGGAGCTGAAGGCGGAGCCGACGGAGCTGAAAATGTCATAAGAGTCATCGCCATGAACACTGTGACCATCAGTCGAGAGTGTGTCCATCGGCGTGTCTGTCCAACGCGCAAAAAGGCTCAAGTTTATTGTATTCAAGCGTGACCATAAGAAAAGTTTACTGTCGCCGGAAACAAGCTGTGAAGCGAACCGCAAATGCGTGTATTCTGTGCCTATGACTCCATAACTCCCATGAAAGCTCAGCTGGAAAGAAACTCCGGGTAGGATACCACTTGTCGTGTCGCCAACCCCGGTTACCGTCCATCGTGGGGGGAGAAAACCGTCCTTCGCGGTCCTGAAAACCGTCCATCGTGAGAGCAAAAACCATCCATCGTGGGTGAATACCGTCCATCGTGGGGGCGAAAACCGTCCATCGTGGGAGGAGAAAACCGTCCTTCGCGGTCCTGAAAACCGTCCATCGTGAGAGCAAAAACCGTCCATCGTGGGTGAATACCATCCATCGTGGGGCGAAAACCGTCCGTCGTGGGTGAAAACCATCTATCGGGGGGTAAAATCCGGTTTGTCGTGCTGCGCCGTCAGATTCTTGCCTCCTGGCTTGGGCAGACCACCTTTGTCAGAGGCTTTTTCCTCGTTTTCCGCGGACTCTCGTCTCCTTCCCTCGCGCTGGCGCCGTTCTTCTGTGGCCTTCACTTTCTCTGCCGCCACATTTCAGATTCGACTTTGGCTTGTTCTAGTTCTGGTTCTGTGATGTTAAAGGGTTTAAGTGATTTTGACGTGACAGGCCTTCTTTTTTTTCTATTAGCATCCTTATCTTTTCTTTTCCCAAGCGTTTGAGTTCGAAAATCTTTGTTGTTTCGCATTTAATAAAGCTTTTAGAATCTGCTTTTAAGTTTCGGCCTCAGGAATTGATTGCGGGGTTCACTTAACAATTTGCCATGATCAATGTGGCTCCCCCTCAGTCCGTGTCCCCCCTTGAGATGGAGTCCGTCCCAGTGGACGTCGCGCCCCCAGAGGTCTCTTTATGCAAGGAGTCTGTGGCGGCAAAGCAAGAAGAACTGAAGAAAACTTGCCTGATCGGTCAAATGTTTGGCCCCAGGCCCCCTCTTGAAAGTGTGAGATCTTGGCTTCGCAAGGAGTGGTTCCCGCGTGGCCTAATTGTGTCCAAATGTCAATTCCTGCCAGCGAATCACCTGCTTCTAGTATTTGAGAACGAAGAGATGGCTTTCCAAGCCCTGCAAGCCGGCTCCTGGCAAGTGGGCCGGTCCACCCTTTGCCTTTTTAAGTGGACCCCAGACTTTGTCCCGAACAGATCAAAGCCTCTTCGTTACCCGCTTTGGGTAGAGCTTCCCAATCTGCCTTTCTTCATGTATGGATTTCTTCGTGAAATCGTCTCACCGATCGGTCGCCCGATGGCCGCAAGACAGGATGTTGGGGGGTTAATCTACGATGGTGCTCAACATTCTTTCAATGCAAGATGGCATCCACAGATCTGCGTTGAAACAGACTTGAACCAGGTCCTTCCCTCGAAGATCTCCATAAACTGTGGAGATGGTAAGACCTGGACACAAGAGGTTACTTACAAGAATTTGCCAAACGCGTGCTTCCGGTGCGGGCATCAAGGTCATAGGATCAAAGACTGCCCCCTAAAGAAAAGTTCCAACAAGCTTAAACCAGATGGGACCCTAGACCCTCTCCCCCAAGATGACACTCGGGGTCATCCCCCTCCAATGGAGGAAGAAGAGGGAACTCGCGTTGCTGAGACAGATTCAGAAGGATTCACTGAAGTGAGACACAGGAGGAAAGTTAGCCCTCGAAGATCAACAGCAAGGAATACTATGACAGTTGCCCCCTCGAATAACATATACAGTAACCTAGAAAAAGAGATTCATGAGGTCGACTTCCTAGGGGACAACCTCTTTGAAGAAGACCCCACTGATAATACCCTTGGGTGCTCTACCAGCAAAGAAGACAACCAAGAAGGTTATACCACGAGTAAAGAGGAAGGCTTCACTACCAGCAATGAAGACAAGCCAGACAGCGAAAGCTCCTCTCTAGGTCCTACCCTCCCAGTATGCTTTCCAAGATTACCGCAACAAAAGTCAAAGCTTAAAGGAAAACAACCTTCCGGCATGCCTTGGAAGAGCCCCCTCAAGAGTAGGATCCTTAGTCAAGAAGTAGGGAGGAAAAAAGAAGACCACAAGAAGAAAAAAGATCGGGTCCCTCCCCTCAAAGAGGGCAACCATCATCAATGAAATTCACATCTCTAAACGTCAGGGGTCTGTCTGACCCGTCAAGAGCTTCGATTCTTGGCCAGTGGTTCAAAGACAAGTGCTTCGCCCCGGACTTTATTTGCTTACAAGAGATTAAAATCGACGGAGAGGATTTACAAAAACGGCTTAAATGCATTTCTCCGAACCACCTTTGATTCTCCACTTCTCACCCTAGAGGGACGGGGGGTGCTTCTATCGGCATCAGTCACTCCTTGTTGGGCAATGTGACCTCGACTTTTGAAGGTCGGAATCATCGTTGGATTGCTGCCTCTTTCGGGTTCCCTTGCCAGTTCATTGTGGTCTCAATTTATGCCCCTAATGGTGAAGCAGATAGAATGGATACTTGGGCGTCCCTCGACTCCCTTTCACACAATGTTCTGATTTGTGGGAACTTCAACATGGTTGAGTTTCCTGAGGACCGATGGAATAACAAAGGAAAAATTATTGACGGTCAGGAGAAAGAGATATGGGATAAAATCAAGCTCCATCTCGACCTGGTTGAGGTGAAAGACATGAAGGGGTTCTCCTGGTCAAATCTCCAGTCGGGGGACTCTTTGAGGAAAGCAAGACTTGATAGATGCTACATCGATCAGAACACCATCCTTCAGTGGGGTATGCCTTCGATTTCCCAACACATGGACCTGACTATCTCAGACCACTATCCGATTACTCTATCTTTCAAACCGATTCCCATGCTCCAGAAAGCTCCTTGGTTTCATGCTTGTCAGACATCGTTTTCCCTCCCCTCTGTCCACCAAGAAATTTCTGAGGTGTGGACGGAAGCCTTTGCTTACTGTAATGAACCGGCTAAGTGTTGGAGAAGCGCAGTAGAAAGGACTCGAAAAATTCTAATCAGGACTCAAAAGGCTATAAGAGAAATCCGAAAAAAAAGAAGAGAAACGGTGTACCGAAGGCTCTCATGGCTTGAAGAAGAGATGAACAAAGGTAAGCTACATTGCCAACAAGGTCTTTTGAAAATCAGGGGAAGACTAAGGTTAGAGGAGGAGGTTCAAAGGAAAAATCTTCAAATTTTCTTCAAAGATTGATGGGCAGGGAAGGCCGACAAACCAACGAAAGAGATGTGTAACATCCTCAAAAGGAAACAAGCTAGGGAATCCAGCCCCCTAATGGTCGATAACAATGGAACTGAATGTTGCACGGAAGTGGAGAATAGATCTATCATCGTCGAACACTTTAACAATCTTCTCGGGGTCTCGACTCCTCTTTCCCCCCACAGGTGCGAATCCATGGCTACCATCTCAAGGGTTGCTCAAACGAGAATCCCACAGAACTTGATTGCTCTACTGGATGCTAACATCTCCGAGAATGAAATTATCAAGGTTATTGATGCCCTTCCTAATGGGAAAAGTCCGGGTCCGGATGGCCTTACCAATGAGTTTTTCAAGTCCTTCAAACATCAGGTGGCCACCCCGCTGCGCCTCGTGTGGCAAGAGGCTCTCTCTTTCGGTGCCCTCCCTGAGTGCCTGAATAATGGCGTCATCAAGTTAATCCACAAACGGGGAGATAAGAACAAAATTGAAAACTGGCGTCCGATTACCATGCTCCAAACTGGATACAAGATAATTGCAAAAGTTATCGCCAACAGAATCTCTTGTCATTTAAAGTCATGGTTGTGCGAGGACCAGAAAGGTTTTATCAAAGGTAGATCTATACTTGAAGCAATTATCGATATTTGGGAAGGCCTTGCTTTTGCTGAGGAGTCTGCTCAAGATCTGGTATTCATTAAGATCGACTTCGACAAAGCGTATGACAGATTGGAATGGGACTTTATTCTTCAATCATTGAAAGACCTTGGATGCAGCCAAAAGTTCACGAAGATGGTTTCCACTCTTCTTGGAAATGCTTCAACTAGAATAAACATCAACGGTAAGCTCTCTGAGCCCATTCGTTTAAAAAGATCAATTAGGCAAGGCTGCCCTCTGGCTCCATTACTATTCGCTATCGCCTCAAATGGACTCAGCTGCCTATTAAAGCATCACATGGACGCTGGCAATCTCAAGGGTCTTTCCTTACCTCTAAATCACGGCCAAATGATTGTGAGACTTTTTGCTGATGACATGAATGCCTTTGTGCATAACGATATAAACAGCATTGAGGTGTTTTGGTGGTGCCTCCACACCTTTTGTGTGGCATCAGGCTCAAAAATCAACAATGCTAAAACTGCTTTTAGAGCAATCAGCGGACATACTCCCCAATTGTTGGTGGATCAGGGGTGTCAAGTTATCCCTAGCGGTCAAGTCTTCCGTCTCTTTGGCATTCCGATGGGTTTCGATATCTCAATGGACCAACGCTGGAATTAGGTGCTATCCAAGCTGGATAGGAAGCTAAATCAGTGGAAAGGTATGCAAGTCAACCTGGCAGGGCGTGCTATGGTTGTTAACACATTTATGCTCTCTACAATTATTTACTTTATCTCGTGTTGGAGACCTAAGGAGAAAGACTTGGCCAAAGTGGAAAGAATCTGCAGAAACTTCCTTTGGACTGGGGACCCCAATAGAAGGGGGATTCCCAAAATCAAATGGGAAACTTGCATTAGCCCTAAAGACTCAGGGGGATTGGGAATTCTGGATATTGTTGGGTTGGCTGACAAGTTGGCTGCAAAGTGGCTTATCAAGGCTTGGAGCAATAGGGAGTCCTCTTGGGCCAAATTGATCTTCAGAAATACGGAAGACCTTACCTTTGTTGGCCACCCTGGTTGGAAGGACTTAGGGATTCTCACGCTTTTGTTCTCCCCCCACCCGGTCTTCCCTAAAGGCTCTAGCCTCGTGCGTTCCTTATGGAAGAATTGGAACAAGGCCAAACAATTCATCAGAATCAGTGATGAGTGGAAGTGGGCGGCTAGCATAAGACAAAATGAATCTATTTGGTTCCCGATCAGTGGCATTCGGGGGGTGGAGTCTTGGAACCTCCAAACTGCAAGGCGGTTATGGAACAAGGGGTTCAAACAGGGGAAACAACTCTGGAAACAAGAGACCAGCCAGTGGATTAGGTTCGAAGAATTGGACCCGAGTCTTAGAGTTACCTTTGAGGAATGGACTCTCCTTCAAAGCAGGTGTTTAGCCTGGGACCGCTCAACTACCCGCCTTCTCTGCGGTCAGGATCTTCCTTGCTTGGAGGGCCTCAAATGGAGCGATGGTAAGAAGCTATCCAGAATCCCCAACTTCAAAGAGGATTTGGATGTTCACCACACCCTTAACAAGAGATGGTGCCTTTCTTGGACCAAACTTCGGTGGGAGCTAAAATTCATGTCTTTTTGGCACCCCCTAATTGAGGTCAAAAAGTCTGTTCTCATGTGGCAGATCTTGCAAATAAAGGTATCTGGACCAATGCAAGGGCGAACAAAATCTGTGGTGTGCCGCCATGGTGCAAACGTTGCCATCGGTGCATCGAAGATTTAGCTCACCTGTTCTTCGACTGCCCCAAGTCCCACGTTATCTGGCATCACGTGACCCGCGTTTTGAGACTCACGAGTCAAATCAACTGGCAACCAGTGATGTTGGGTGAGGCGATCGGTTGCTCATCGAGGTTGTGGAATGCCATCAGAGGTGAGGCTCTCTGGAAGATTTGGAGGGAGCGTTGTGCTGCCAATTTTGGCCAAACCCCTAAGGAATGGTCGATCGAGAAATCCTTGTTTCTCCTTGGTAAAAGAATCTCCCGAGTCAAGAGATCGCCGCCGTTTAGACATCACTGTATTTATCTCCTCGAAAACAACAAGTTGAAACCCAAATGGGTCCCACATGAGGGTGATGATAATTTTATCCACCTCATTTGTAATGCCCTGTAGCTTGCCATACTCCTCCCCTGCATTGTGGGATTTGGGGGCTCCCATGGGCACTAGTCCCATTCACTTGTAACTTTTTCTCTTCATTATAATTAAAGTCCGGGAGATTAGGCTAAGGCCGAACTTCCTTTATTTAAAAAAGAAAAAAGTGTCTATGCAGAGGCTCTTTCAGCTCATCCTTCGCCAGTTTAGCGAGGTCCTTTGCTGCATTTAATCCAAGCTTAAAGAAGGACGACATTACTGACTTTGGCTCAACTACAAGGTGTACAATGGCTGATTTCGTCTTCGAGGTCCGCCTGAAGCTCGAGTACTAACACAATGCAAGTAAAGAATCCCTTCGCTGATCTTGCTTGATGCTACCGACCAGCTCAAGGAAAGACTGACGACAACGGCTTTTGGGATTAGGATGCCATTGACGCCTGCAGGCGAGATCTTTTGGTAGTGATGCTCTTTTCTGCTATCGTGATGGATGTGCAGTTTGCGCTGGTATCGACGTGTGGTTGTGAGTATCAGATCGTCTTGGCATACCAACTGGTGTTATAGGAAAACCCAATATTATTTTCTATTCTTTCATGATGATATGCCATGATTTATGGGATACGCGCTTGATCTAATTTCAAGACACATAAATATATCAACTACATGCTAAGTCATTGCGATATAAAATTTCAATAGTCTCATTGTTTGTTGGATACCCCATAACTGCATGCTTACTTTAAGGCTGTCTTTCAATGATTCTTCACATCTTCCAAACGAAGACCTAAAAAAACTTATTGCCAACTTGCAGCCAATACCATGTGCTCATATCCATGAAGCCACTTTCATTCCACGCTGACGTCATTCAATGAATGTTCACATATTTTAAACGAAGACTTAAAACTCATTGCCAACTTGCAGCCAATACCATGTGCTCGTATCCTCGAAGCTACATTCATTCCACGTGCTTATGGAATGGTCTAACTATCGACAGCTGTTTTACGTTCAGTTTGATAACCGAAGCACTAATTTTGCTTCTTTTTTTTTTTAATAAAAGGAAGTTCGGCCTTTTTGCTACTTTTTTTAAACGAGTGGCATCGTCGCATGATCAGTGCATGATCACGTCTTTCGACAATGGATCCTCACATCTTCCAAACGGACAGCTAAAACTTATTGCCAAATTGCAGCCAATACCAATTGCATATGGAATGGTCTGACTGCTATTGTCGTACATTGTTGTTGTACATTATTTCGCCAAAAAGCTGAGTATTGTCGTTTACATTGTTTTCATCTACATCCGTTACAGTCTAGTTTAGTGTCCCCCTAAATTACCATCTATATTTGTCGTCCTATATTCGTCCCCCTATAATATGGTCTATATTACAGTCCCCCTATATGATCCTCTATTTTGTCGTCCAACTATTGTTGTCCAAGAGAAATAATGTAAAGTAGATTCCATATCATTTCATGAATTATACCAAAGTCTGCTCAAACGCTATCTTACAAAAGGTCCATCCTTTACTAAATCAATGGTTCTTTCGCTATCTCCATCGAGTAGACTTTACTTGAAACAATTGGGGTTAAGTGCACGATTTCCCAATTTATTTTCAAATATCATAGATCTCAACAACATCTTGGGCAACAGAAAGACAAGGGTTTCCCTCATACGCTTTCCTATCTTTACCTTCTCTTGTCAGCTAGTTTCAGTTGCATAGCTCTACTTGTGCCTTGTGAATTATGACTAATTAAAGGATAAGAACAAGAAATCAGCAAGGGACATGAGCAATCTTACTCGTTAGGGGGGCTGCTTACTCATTACGAAGCTCTTACAATCTCAGACAATGCATATTGGGAATTACTGTGGATCATCAACAATGATTTCAACCATGCATAATGGAATTGGAAAAAAAAAATTTAAGTTTACGATCCAATTAAAAACGATGTCAAAACTAGTTCGTGATTATTAGTTAACTCATTGATATCTTGTTGAATGAACTAATCATTTGAATCTGTTCATAGTTTTACTGCCAATTCCTGTGATTGCATGTTTTCTCCATGACTATCTAAATCCTCCGCTTTGTGTTTTTTTTGGACGTTTGAAGTGCCGAAACCATTGGCGCCTCTCTTTGGAAAGGTTGAATGATGATTTGGAGTCTCCAAATCCAAGGAATTGAGATATCTAATAACGTGAATACTTTACTCCAGAATATTGATGTTTTCATGCATGTGGCATGCAAATTTTGTAGGATTCACTACAACAAATCGAGGGTATACCGAGGTTGCTACTGAGGCAAATGAACGGGCGTGAATTCTTCGTGATGTTGGTGTTGCAGTCGGTATAGGCGTCGGAAACAAAGCACCGGTATGGCGTCGGTATATGCGTCGGTATAAGCATCGGTATTTCCGACGCAAATACCGACGTCTATACCGACGTCCGCTGGGTGTACCGGCGCATATACTGATGACCATACTGGACCTACCGACGCGTATACCGATGACCATACCTGCCCAAATTTTTTTGGACAGAGTGTGTTGTCTTTTGCTAAAGCATGATGTTGTTTAGCAAAAGACAATAGACTCTGCCCAACTGAGTACATGTGTTATGTACTCTAATGGCAACCAAAACATAAACTTATATGAACAAAAATGAACAATGATTCATGTACAGAAAGTCGTATATTCCATAAATGAAAAATGTACAAAAGTGTCGCAAACCACTAACATATAGGAATCGAATACAAAATTATGGTACATCATTGCCACATAGGAGTGTAATACAAAATTGTGGCAATGTGACAAAACACTTCCATATAGGAATCGAATACAAAATTATGGTTCATCATTATCGTATGCGAGTGTGATACAAAATTGTGGCATTGATCAAAATATTTATACCTACAATCCTACAACAAAACATATGTATAAAATAAGACCAATTAACATGACATTTATAAACAACAACTAGCAACACGAAACCAAGATATAGCTTTACCTAATCAAGAATATTCTCCCATGAGACGATTGCACCGCGTCCCTCTAAGTCTTCTAACAGTGCAGTCAGTCCATGTCCATATCCATACGATTCTTCAGTTCGCGTTGGAGGTCGACCCACTGCCAACTCCTATAGTAAATATGCAAAACGTTAGATGAATATACATAATATAGTTAACACAAACAACTTCAATAATCAACATCATACTTACAAATTGGTAGTGCATACTGTCGTATCCGCCACTACCTAAATGCGACGTTCCAACCGTATCTAACCGTGTGGCCGTCGCATCTCTTTGTTGACGATACCGATCAGGAGTATGTTGATGTTCATCCTGAATCGATTCCCATTCTTCGGCGTCTAGCCATACAGGCTTCGGTAAGCCTGCTTTGAAAGCATCACGAGCTTCCGATCGTCGATGCGACATCACTTCGCGTGCTCTATGTTGTATCCAATCAGATTTCATAACAGGATTGTTAGGTGTAGGCCGGTACTCTTCATATATGCATTGTGTGATATGATTTTTAGAGTCTCTATACTGTTCGGCCCATTTTAACATTACTGAATGACCGAATTCGATAGACCAGAGTTGTCGTATATGTTGTCGCATTGACTTCCCCGCCGCATCCATAACTGGAGCTCCATTACAGATATGATATATCTTGGATTCATCATGATCATGTGCACCCCAAGGTGTACGTGGAGATCCCATATGATGCAATATGAAGATCTCATCTCATCCAATGTATATATATGCGTGCTTAAGCTTGTATACATATGCATTCATGTATACATATGCATTCATGTATGCATATGCATTCATGTATGCAAATGCTTGCTTGTATGCATATGCATGCTTAAGCTTGTATGCATATGCATTCATGTATACATATGCATATGCATAGGCATACATGTATACATATACATATGCATATGCTTGTTTGTATACATACATGTATATATACATGTATGCATATGCATATGCATACATGTATACATATACATATACATATGCATATGCTTGCTTGTATATACATATACATATGCATATGCTTGCTTGTATGCATATGCATGCATAAGCTTGTATGCATATGCTTGCTTGTACACATACATGTACATATACATGTATGTATATGCTTGCTTGCTTACATATGCATATGCATGCTTAAGCATGTATGCACATGTAAGCATATGCTTGCTTGCTTACATATGCATATGCATGCTTGAGCATGTAAGCATATGCATATGCATGCTTAAGCATGTATGCATCTGCATATGCATGCTTAAGCATGTATGCATATGCATTCATGTATACATATGCATTCATGTATGTATGCATATACATGCATATATGCATATGCATGCATGTATGCATATGCATGCATATGCATGCATGTATGCATATGCATGCATTCATGTATGCATATGCATGCATGCATGTATGCATATGCATGCATGTATGCATATGCATGCATGCATGCATGCATGTATGCATATGCATGCATGCATGTATGCATATGCATGCATGCATGTATGCATATGCATGCATTCATGTATGCATATGCATATGCATTCATGTATGCATATGCATATGCATTCATGTATGCATATGCATATGCATTCATGCATATATGCATATGCATATGCATTCATGCATATATGCATATGCATTCATGTATATATATGCATTCATGTATACATATGCATTCATGTATACATATATATGCATATGCATTCATGTATACATATATATGCATATGCATTCATGTATACATATATATGCATATGCATTCATGTATACATATGCATTCATGTATGTATGCATATGCATGCATGTATGCATATGCATGCATGTATGCATATGCATGCATGCATGCATGCATATGCATACATGCATGCATATGCATACATGCATGCATATGCATACATGCATGCATATGCATACATTCATACATGCATACATATGCATATACATACACACATACATGCATATGCATACATGCATGCATGCATATCGATACATTCATGCATGCATATGGATACATGTATGCATATGCATGCATTCACGTATGCATATGCATGCATTCATGTATGCATATGCATGCATTCATGTATGTATGCATATGCATGCATTCATGTATGTATGCATATGCATGCATTCATGTATGCATATGCATGCATTCATGTATGCATATGCATTTCATGTATGCATATGCATGCATTCATGTATGCATATGCATGCATTCATGTATGCATATTCATGCATTCATGTATGTATGCATATGCATTTATGTATGTATGCATATGCATGCATGTATGCTGCATATGCATGTATGCATATGCATGCATGTATGCATATGCATGCATGTATGCTGCATATGCATGTATGCATATGCATGCATGCATGTATGCATATGCATATGTATGTATGTATGCATATGCATGCATGCATGTATGCATGTGCATATCCCTCATGCATGCATATGGATACATATGCATGCATGTATGCATATGCATGCATGTATGCATATGCATGCATGTATGCATATGCATGCATTCATGTATGCATGTATGCATATGCATGCATGCATGTATGCATATGCATGCATGCATGTATGCATATGCATGCATGCATGTATGCATGTGCATATCCCTCATGCATGCATGTATGCATATGCATGCATGCATGTATGCATATGCATGCATGCATGTATGCATATGCATGCATGCATGTTGTATGTATATGCATATGTATGCATGTATGCATGTATGTATGTATGCATATGCATGCATGTATGCATATGCATGCATACATGTATGCATATGCATGCATGCATGTATGCATATGTATGTATCCATATGCATGCATGCATGTATGTATGCATCTATGTATGCATGTATACATGTATACATATGCATGCATGCATGCATGTATTATGCATGTTTACATGTATACATATGCATGCATGTATGCATATGCATGCATGCATGCATGTATGCATATGCATGCATGCATGTATGCATATGCATGTATCCATATGCATGCATGCATGTATGCATATGCATGCATGCATGTATGCATATGCATGCATGCATATGCATGCATGCATATGCATGTATCCATGTGCATGCATGCATGCACATGTGCATGCATGCATGTATGCATGTGCATGCATGCATATATGCATGTGCATGCATGCATGTATGCAGGTGCATGCATGCATGTATGCAGGTGCATGCATGCATGTATGCATGTGCATGCATGCATGCATGCATGCATATGCATGCATGTATGCATATGCATATCCCTCTCTCTCTCTCTCTCCCTCTCTCTCTCTCTCAATGAAAAATAAAAAGAGAAGATATTAGAAAACAAAAATATAAAGAAAGATAAAAGAGTGATATATGTTTTACTTAGAGTGATGTAATTTTTGAATCAAAGTTGTCAAAATCCACTTGAAATTCTCCTTCGTTGAATTTCCAAAGATTTGATCTCAAAAATCTCTTGCAAAACTAAAGAGAGAAGATATTAGAAAAGCAAAAACATAAAGAAAGAAAACAGAGTGATATAATATGTGCGATCTACTTACCAAAGCGTCAAATCTATAAAAATAGAGGTGTGTTTAGAGAGAGAGAGAGGGAAAGAGAGGGAAAGAGAGAGAGAGAGAGAGAGAGAGAGAGAGAGAGAGAGAGAATTGTTTGAAACGAGCATCAAAATCGACTTGAAGTTCTTCTTCGTCCAATTTCCAAAGAATGGATCCCAAAATCTCTTACAAAACCAAACAAAGAACATATTAGTAAAGAAAAAACATAGAAAAAAAGAGAGAGAGAGAGAGAGGGAGAGAGAAACAGAGAGGGAGACAGAAAGAGGGAGAGAGATGGAGAGAGAGTGAGAGAGAGAGGGAGAGAGAGAGAGAGAGATAGTGAGAGAGAGGGAGGGAGAGAGAGAGGGAGAGAGAGAGAGAGGGAAGGGAGGGAGATGTGGAGAGAGAGAGAGGATGAAAAACAGAGTTCTGCTGGCGCTCGCAAACCCGAAAGCAAAAGTTCTACATTCAAAACGAGCAGCATGACGAATTTCGGGTTGGGGCCAGTTAAAAAGAGAGCGTTGGTATAAGCATCGGTATTTCCAGAAAAGTACCGACACATATACCGACGCCGTGATTTCGAGGCAACGTAGCTATGATTTGAGGCAATGCAGCTTTCCCAAATTTGCCGAGGGGTATACCGATGCCGACAGCTGCCCGTCGGTACATTGACTGTCGGTATTCCCTCGATATGTCATAGTGATTTCGATACATGCAATTTACAAAAACAAAGATACAAAGCACACGAAGTGATTCAATGGTGATGCACCACAGTGTACTTTCCTTCTCTAGAGATCAACGATGATATCTTGGGAGTAGAAAATTGATCTCCTAGTGCTGCGCACGGTGCTCTGCACAAAGGTTGCACAATACACAGAAAAACACAGTAGAGAGGGAGCATGAACACATACTTCTTAGGTATTACAAATGCAGGCAAACCTATATTCTGTAGTTGACCACACTAATGGAGAGCGTTAATCTCCAAAAGAACAAGCTACTCTTGAAGTTAGAGCACCTCTATATCAAGAGTAACTCGAAATCGTCACCAATTTGGAGCATCAATACTCAATTATCAAAATTTTGAACAAAACTGTGAAGAAGGTGACTACACTAAAAGTCTATTGCACATAACTCACTCATTGACTTATCAAATGTGTAGATTTTCTGATAAAACTTTTCACAAGGTGTCGCCTATAGTTTGCCCACCTCCTCCAAGTTAAATCATTCCAAAGGACTCGGTAGATCTTGAGAAATGATCTTAACAAGTCAACTATGTCTAAAACTGTAGTTCTTTACGGTCGACTTTGACACCTGTAACTTCTAAAGCTTGCTTCTCTCAAACTAGAAGCCATTTATGCAAATGCTTTTAGCCATAGATGGATTACCTTCCAACTTAGAGTTTGACTCCTCATTTGTGCAAAACGTTACACTCTGCATTGAGAAATGATCAATTCTTTGACCATCAAGATTGCTCCTGTTTCAGAAAACACTCACCACTTCTTCACATATGAATGTTCCTACTCATAATTCTCATAGGCTCTTTATAAATAAGCTCTCAAACTTTAACCATAGACTCATTAACTATGGAATTAGACATCTACAAAAGGATTCTTCAAATGATCAAACACAGAAAGAGAACTCTCATAAATATCGGGTGCAACTTTTCTTCATTTCTAAAAAAACTTTACATCTGGATAAGAGAGCTATTTTCCACACTTCACAAGTGTCTAATGACTTCTAATCCTCTTCAATTCTTTTTCTCACACATTCTCTCATCTTTTCCCCGACATTTTTTCCTTGTATATATAGGCAAATGATTACAAGCTCATGACCATACAAAAGTATAAGTGAACTAACTCTAAATTAATGTACATATGTATACACATCTTCATTCTCTGAACATGTACTTTCTTCATGCTTCATATCTGGATCTTTTCTTCAGTCCTTGAGTTTAAACCTTCATCAAAACTTCAATTTTTGATTGCCCTCCACCAACAGCTCCCCCTCAATCATCAATTGAGGTTTTCTCTATCTTCTTTATACCTGCCATGTCATTAAATCTTTGTAGCTTTGGTCTATCCCAGCTCTTTGTTAGCATATCAGCTATTTGATCTTTTGTTGAAGTATGTATTACTTCAATCTCCTTATCCATCACCTTATCTCTTAGAAAGTGATACTCAATCTCAATATGTTTAGTCCTGGCATGAAAAACAGGATTAGCAGCTAAATACAATGAGCTCATGTTATCTCCATCAATAGTGGGTGTACTCTGGATGATGTCAAAACTCTTCATAAGAGTCTTAAGCCATATCACTTCCTTTGGAGCTTCAACCACACCTTTGTACTCTACCTCTGTAGATAATAAAGAAATTGTGTGTTGCTTCTTTGAACACCATGAAATCAACTTATCTCCCACATAACACAAGTATCCATAAGTTGATCTCCTATCATTAAGATTACTTGCCCAATCTCTATCACTATAAATCTTGATGTTTGTATCTGATGTAAAACCATAATATAAACCCTCTTTGAGTGTACCGTTAATGTACCTCAACACTCTTTGTCCTGCAATCCAATGTTCTTTCCTAGGACAATGCATGAATTGAGATAATACTCCAACTGCATATGATAAATCAGTCCTAGTTAATGTAGAATAGATCAGACTACCAACCAAACTTTGATAAAGCTTCATGTCCTTGAACTCTTCTCCCTTATATTTGCTCAATTTGTGATTCACCTCCATTGGAGTAGGTGCTTCCCTGCAATCATTCATCTTAAACTTGGTCAACAAGTTTTTCAAATACCTTTCTTGAGTTACATACACTCCATGTTGAGTGTATGAGATCTCCATGTCCAAGAAATTTGACAAGTCTCCCAAGTCACTAATCTTGAACTCTTTCTCCATTTGCTTCTTTAGGCTTTGAATGCCTTTCTCATCTCTACCTGTAAGAATTATATCATCAACATATATGCACATGTAAATAAACCCATGCTTTAACAAGCAAGCTACTATCTGCTTTAGATACTTGAAAACCAAGTCCTTCAAGAAGTTCACAAGTCTATAATTCCATGCCCTTGGGGCGTGTTTCAAACCATACAGAGCTCTCTTGATCTTACATACATACTCTGGATAGCTTTCATCTCTGTATCCTTGTGGTTGCTCCATGAAAACATCATCTGAAATATAACCATTTAGAAAAGCATTCTTCACATCTAGTTGAAATAATTTCAAACCTTTACATGTAGCAATAGCTATGAGTGTTCTGATGGTTGTCATCTTTGCCACAGGACTATAGGTCTCATCATAATTTATACCATATGTCTGAGCAAACCCTTTCACAACAAGTCTAGCTTTATAACTAGACACACTTCCATCTCCAAACCTCTTTGTCTTGTAAACCCATTTGCATCCAATGATCTTCTGACTATTTGGTTTAGGAACCAAATCCCATGTCTGAATCTCCATTAATGCATCATACTCTTCCTGCATAGCCTTCTCAAAATTCTCCTTACATTTTGCCTCTTCATATGTAGAAGGGTCTTCATCTGCCTTTATCATATAAGCATAATCTTTGGTAGTCAAAAAAGAAGAGTCGTAACTATACCTTGTAGGTTGCCATTTATGTCTTGTTGACCTTATGAGCTGTCCACTCCTTGAGGTTTCTGGTTCATCACATTCTAGCTCAAACCTTGGCACTTCTTCAACTTCAACCTGTACTTCATTGTTCTCCTCTTCATCAAATATCTGAACCTTTGATTTACCTTTCTTTTGATTCACAATTTCTTCATCACCTGAGTGAACATTAAATGTACCTGCATACCAAGTACCTTGCTCATCAAATGTAACATCCTTAGACACAAGGAATTGTTTTGTGGATGGACTTCACAACCTATATCCCATCTGCTTATCATCATATCCAATGAACACATAGTTTTCAACTTTAGGCTCCAATTTATGCCTCAATGGAGATGGCATATATGCATATGCCAAACATCCAAATACTTTGCAATGCTCTAGAGTAGGTCTCTTATCCCACCATACCTCATATGGTGTCATACCCTGCAAAGCTTTACATGGTAATCTATTAACCAAATATGTTGTTGTATTTACAGCCTCAGCCCACAAATAATTTAGGCAATTTTTCTCCTTCCTCATAGATGTTGCAAACTCAACAAGAGTTCTATTCCTCTTTTCTGCTACACCATTTTGTTGAGGAGAGTACCTGCAAGTAATTTCCTTTTTTATACCTGCATTCCACAAGTAATCACTGAACTCATTAGAGAAATACTTTGCCCCTCCATCTGACCTTACTCTCTTCAACTTTTGATCTGTAATTGTCTCTGCATACACATGATAATGTTTGAATGTATTGAATACCTCTGACTTATCTTTAATCACATAGATAATGATCCATCTAGTATTATCATCAACATAAATCACATAATACCTTGAGCCATTGATATTGAAATCCTTTGATGGTCCCCACACATCTGTGTGTACTAACTCAAGCTTCTCTGAATACATAAAATGATGCTTGGAATAAGATTGCTTATGAGCCTTACCTAATGGACATGCCTCACATCTGTATGTCATATGTTGACCTGCAACATTAGGCAATCCAAGCACTGAACCATTATTAACCATATGTTTAATACCTCTTTCATTAAAATGTCCAAGCCTTTTGTGCCAAAGATCCAACTCTGAAATCTTATGTCCTCCATAAGTGTACAAGGCATGAACAATGTTACCTTGAATCTTCAATGTGAAGAGTCTTCCTTCTTTCTTCCCTGAAAAAATTTGTTTATACCCATTGCTAGGGTCTTCCACAAAAACTCCTTCATTAGTGAACCTAACTTCATAACCTTTTTCAACAATTTATCCTACACTTATCAGATTCTTTGGAATTGTAGGAACATACAAAACCTTAATCAAGAGAGTACTTCCATCCTTGGCCTTCACTGATCCAATTGACTTCACATTGTGCTTTGTATTGTCACGTGTTTGAACTACATGATTAGTTACCTTACTCTCCAAATCAGTCATCAAAGCTATGTTCCCACTCGGGTGATTGCTACAGCCTGAGTCAATGTAGAAGACTCTTTGGTCTTCACTTTGCCTTTCACAAGTTGCATTCATTATCAATGTTGAATCTCCTTCTGATCTGAAGCATAATTGTAGTAGGTATTGTTGTATTGGTGACTTTGGAATCGTGTACCTGCATTTCTTCCAAAGTAGCCTCTACCTCTAAAATTACCTCTTTGATTTCTACCATCTCTTCCTCTTGAATTAAAGTTCTGATTATATCCACCATTATTTTGAGTATTTTGCCAACAATCATTAGCTAAATGATTTGTCTTACCACAAATCCATCAAGCTTTGACCATCTTTATTACTTCTGCCTCTTCCTCTACCTTTCCCACCTCCTCTTCCTCTTAGGAAGTTAGCATGGATACTTGTACCT
Organism: Ceratopteris richardii; assembly: GCA_020310875.1. NCBI lineage: Eukaryota > Viridiplantae > Streptophyta > Polypodiopsida > Polypodiales > Pteridaceae > Ceratopteris > Ceratopteris richardii. The sequence goes on along the minus strand of CM035411.1, from coordinate 36,984,922 downwards.
TCATCTTCATTTGATTGTTGCTTCCCTTTGCTATTCTTCTTCTTATCCTTTGAATACATTGCTTGACCTGCACTTTTATCACCATCACCTTTGACATCCTGCTCAAAGGTTAACATGTGTCCTAGCAACTAATTTAAATGAGGAGTAAAATGATATAGTGATAATTCAATAGACAAAATGAATGGCTTCCATTTGTCATCACCTCTCAAACCTGTAAGGATTTGCCTTACCAATGTATCCTCCTCAATATCTTCATCAACTGCTCCTAATGCATCTGCAATGTCCTTCATTCTTGTTACATAATCTGAGATTGATTGAGAGGCCTTCTTCTTGAATGTAGTAAATTCTGCCCACAAGGATGCCTTCCTTGACTTTGTGGTGTTTTGGAAATGCTCCTCCAAAGAATTCCATATATCACTTGCACTTTCAAGACCTCTAATGTGAGGTAGCAAGTAGTCATTAACTGCCATATAGATAATGCTCGTGGCTTGAGCATCTCTCTTCATGCAAGTCTTTAAATCTGATAGTTCCTCCCTAGTTGGAACACTAGGATCTTTGAACTAAGGGTTTTCTTCTTCACCTGTAATATAACCTATCAAGTCTTTGCCTCATAAGATGATCTTCCATCCTCATTGACCATGCTGGATAGTTCTCTCTATCCAGTTTCTCTATCTGAAGAGAATCTCCCATCCTTTCTTCACCTGTGTATTAAATCCTTCTAGCTTTATGAGGAATAAGGTTACCTTTTCTTCGAATGAAGTTCCTTTTTTCTTCCTTGATGTCTTCTGGTCTCCTTCTCAAGATTTTCTCTCAAGCTTTCACCTTTTGAATCTTCAAATGTTGAATTCTTTATGACTGCAGCAGTCGTGGTCCTCCTTTCTTCAAGTTTGATACTTCCTGCTCTGATACCAATGATGGAGAGTGTTAATCTCCAAAAGAACAAGCTACTCTTGAAGTTAGAGCACCTATATATTGCGAGTAACTCAAAACCTTCACCAATTTGGAGGATCAATACTCAATTATCAAACTTTTGAACAAAACTGTGAAGAAGGTAACTACACAGAAAGTCTGTTGCACATAACTCACTTATTGACTTATCAAACGTGTAAAGTTTTTTATAAAACTTTTCACAAGGTGTTGCCTATATTTTGTGCACCTCCTGCAAGTCAAATTGTTCCAAAAGACTCAGTAGATCTTGAGAAATGATCTTAAGAAGTCACCTATGTCTAAAACTATAGTTCTTTACAGTCGACTTTGACACCTATAACTTATAAAGCTTGGTTCTCTCAAATTAGAACCCGTTTATGCAAATGCTTTTAGCCATTGATGGCTTACCTTCCAACTTAGAGTTTGACTCCTCATTTGTGCAAAACTTTACACTATGCACTAAGAAATGATCAATTCTTTGACCATCGAGATTGCGCCTTTTTCAGAAAACACTCACCACTTCTTCACATATGAATGTTCCTACTCATAATTCTCATAGCCTCTTAACAATTAGGCTCTCAAAATTTAACCATAAACTCATTAACGATGGAATTAGACATCTACAAAAGGATTCTTGAAATGATCAAACACAGAAGGAGAACTCTCAGAAATATCGGGTGCAACTTTTCTTCCTTTTTTGAAAAACTTTACATCTGGATGAGAGAGCTATTCCGCACACTTCACAAGTGTCTAATGACTTCTAATTCTCTTAAATTCTTGTTCTCACACATTCTCTCATCTTTGCCCCAACATTTTTTCCTTGTATATATAGGCAAATATTTACAAGCTCATGACCATACAAAAGTATAAGTGAACTAACTCTAAATTAATGTACATATGTATACACATCTTCATTCTCTGAATATGTATGTTCTTCATGCTTCATATCGGGATCTTTTTTTCAATCCTTGAGTTTAAACCTTCATCAAGACTTCAATTGTTGATTGCCCTGCACGAACATAGACCATTATATGTTTGATGAAAGAACATATAAAAAAGTGTTCGGTTTCCATTTGTCCTTTCACATGGACATTAATGGTAACATCTCCCACTAGAGACCAATATTATCGAAGTAACTATGGGAGAGAAAAAAAGAATGATAAAGAATACGTGAGTGTAAGTATACAAACTATACCTCCCACTAGATGGGCATGTCACACCATATACAAGTGACTGTGTGAGTTCATGAATCAAGTAAACCCCATCAAGTGACAATAGTGTTGAAAGTTATCCTGTGGTAGAGCTTTAGTCAAAGCATCTGCGGCAATATTTGGAGTATGAAACTTCTCAAGAACAATGTACTCAATGGTGAATCAATCTCTAATGAAGTGGTACCTCATCTCAATGTGCTTGGTCTTTGCATGATAGTCTGGATTTTTAGCCAACGGAATGGCACTCTGACTAGCACTAAGAAAACGAGGTACATGCTGAGTTAGACCCATATCACAAGCAACACAAGAAAGCCACAATGCTTCCTTACATGCCTCACTTTCCTCTACTTAAGAATAGACACTTGTCCTTTGTGGCACTCAGATATCTCAAAATCATCTTGATCGCTTCCCAATGTTGGTTGTGAGGATTGGACATATATCTTCTCACAACTCCCATTACAAATGCTATGTCTACTCTTAAGCTACCATAGCATACATGAGACTACCAGTAACAGAATCATAAGGAATTTGGTTCATAAATTCGTTTTCCTCATCTAATTTGGGGCAATCATCCTTGCTCAAATTCACATATGTGGATAAAGGTGTACTCAATGCCTTTTCACCTTGGATATTAAACCTGTGAAGTACTTTGGATATGTATTCACCTTGAGACAAGTATATGTATCTCTTACTCCTATCACGAGTAATCCACATACCAAGAATATGTTTGGCATCCCGCAAATCTTTCATATCAAATGTCTGACTCAACTTCTCTTTGAGAATTCATAGGTCATGAGAGGAATTCCCAACAATCAACATATCATTGACATAAAGTATCAAACATATCAAGCTACCATTTGAGCATCTCTTTGTGTACACACAATGATCCTCATTGCTTGGAGAATAGCCTCGAGACTTCATAAAAGCATCAGACTTTTGGTACCATTTTCTAGGGGATTCTTTAAGTGCATATAAGCTCTTCTTAAGCTTACAAACTAGAATTTCTTTGCCATGAACTACATAACCGTTCGATTGTTCCATATAGATTTCATCTATAAGATCTCGATGCAAGAAAGCAATTTTCATATGCAGTTGGACTAGCTCTAAGTTCTCTATTGAAACGAATCCAAACAACATGTGCAAGGTAGTCATCTTGACCACTAGAGAGAAGATCTCCTTGAAAACAATATGATGTTTTTGCTTAATAACCTTTACAACAAGTCGTACTTTATACTTTGGCCAAGCACTATCTGATGTGAAATTTAACTTATATACCCATTTACATGGTAAACTTCTTCAATCCTTTGGCAAAGGTACTAAATCCCTAGTACGATTCTTGTGAATAGAATCCAACTCACTCTTCATGGCATGCTCCCACTTGACATGATCCATCCTCTAAAAAGCCTCTTTGTAACAAGAAGGCTTACTAGCATCTATTAGCATGACAAAGTCCAAACATGGAACACATCTATCAGGTGGATGTGAGACACAAGACACATGTAGAGGGCCTTAATTATTGCTGAATAGGAACATTTGCAAACTTATTTGATCTGACATTCTCTTGAACATCACTATGTGCAACATTCTTATGCATGCTAACTAGAGCACTAGTATCCTTAAACACACTCTTCTCACTTCAACATCCTTAATGGGTAGTTTATGCATCTTAGACTGATTGAAAATGACATGACTATTCTATTCACTCATCATGTTTCAAGATCCCATAAGCGATATCCGAATTGTCCTTCTCGACAATATCCAAGAAAAATGCATCTCTTTGACTTATGGTACAACTTTTGTTTAAGATTCTTGGGTCATATGAACATATTCTTCACACCCAAAAACTCGATGATGATCATACTATGATGGTTGAAAGAACTTGGAGAAGCTTGTAAGAGATATGAAAGTGAGTTGCAAAGCGACGAAGTTTGGTCCTGACAAAGAGGTCAAAAACAACCCTTGAGCTTATGAAGACTCAACTAGAGCTTATAGGCACGTGATAAGGGCAATAAAATGCACTATGTACTTTGGAGCATCAAGTAGAAAGAGTTAATACAAAACAGATAGGTTTTGCATATTGACTAGCTCAAAAAACTTAGTATCTTGAGATGAGACAATCAACTTCATATGCTCATAGTAGCAAACATGATTACAATTGGAAAAAATCCTTTTGGACGAACGATACACATACGGTTGCATGTATATAATTCACAAGAGTACAAGAAATAAAAAAACATGCTTTTGGAATGAACTTGATACTCAAGAGTGGTAACTCCTATTTTTCAGGAATGTGTAGAGATAAACCCTAAGAGAAATGAATTGCGGTTTCTCCCAATCTACTAAACCAAATGATTTGAAAATTTATAGATATAAACTTGACACTAATACCGTTTGAGTGAGTCTCATTCACCCAATTTGCAGCTCTGTAGAGGAAGAGAAGTAGCCTCTACAAGGTTACTATTGTTGAAGAAGATGATGCAGAAAAATGAAGGAGCGAGATAATAATGGCCACAAGTGTATGTATATTTCTTCCATGTAATGTAACAGTGACTTGAAGTCTTTATATATACTATTGAAGTTCTCCACAACTTCTACAAATGGATTTTGATTCAAATGAAGGCAAGAGTATTTGTTGGAGGGAGTCAATTCACTTTCCTACAATCTAGAAAAACTAAAGATCTAGTTTAATCTACTTTTAGGTGATTGATTGATTCATTGTTTGCAAATCAACCACCTCAAAATCATGTAAGTTTATCTCTCTCTTTCTTCTTTTACATGTGTAAAGATCTAGGATTTTACAATGGTATATAATCCATAAAAAATCTCTTAAAAAAATACAATAACTCAGCACAGGTAAAAGAATGCTTCAATGGATATTTTTGCATAATCCAAACCATAGCTTTTCTTCATGTAGATCAGATTCACCTGAAGCATAGTGTAAGCTTGGAGTTCCAATAGATCCCTCTAAATTTTAAGTATGCTTGAGTCTTCATTCTCTAATAGGTTGAATACTTGCCATTGATTTAAATCTACAAAGCTTTATTCCATCAAGTGCCTTTGTCATCATATTTGCTACTTGCTTTTTAGTCGAAACAAAACAAATGTCAATCTCGTTTGCCATGATCTTCTCCTTGATGAAGTGTTCATGAACCTCTATGTGTTTGGTTGTTGCATGGAAAATAGGGGTTGTTGCTAGGTCATGGAACTTACATTATCTCCAAAATATGTGAGCTTTGGAACTCACAAGTCCCAAATCTGTATACAATGCTTTTAACCATATTGCCTCTTGCATTTCTATGGTCAAACCTCTATAATTTGCTTCAAGTGAGGATAAAGCAATTGTTGGTTGCTTCTTTGAACTCCATGACACTACCTTTAAACCTAAGAAGGCTAAGTAACTAGAGGTACTTTTTCAATCATCCTTAGATCTTGCGCAATCAGCATCTGAATAGATTTTGATATCCAGATCTGAAGAGTAGTGATAAAATAAACCTTCATTGATTGTACCTTTGAGATTTAAGTAGTCTCTTTGGTGCATCCATGTGTGGTCTTCTTGGAGAGTGCATGCATTGGCTAAGCAATCCCACACTATATGAGTAGTACATATCAAGCTACCTACCAAGCTTTAACATTCTTTAATGTGTTCAATTTTCTCACCTTTCTAAACACTAAGTTTATGATTCATCTCCAAAGTTGTAGCTGCAGGTTTAATGTTCTCCAGTTTGAACTTGAGAAGTAGATCTTGAATGTATCTTCTCTAAGCGATATACATCCCTTCATCTATATAAATAACTTGCATACATAGGAAATATGTGAGCTTACCTAAGTCATTGATTTTGAACTCCTTTTGCATGTTTCTGTTGATCCTGTGCCATTCTGATCATCACCCGTCACAATAATATAGTCTATATATACACATAGATATGTAAAATCATTGTGATATCTTTTGATAAATAGAGAAGGATCTAAGTTGCTAGGTTTGAGCCCTTCGTCTTGAAGGTATGCAACCAACCTGTAATTCCAAGCTCTATGAGCTTGTTTCAATCCATACAATGATTCGTTAAGTATGCAAACCTCTGATGCATGATTAGGGTTTTGAAATCCTAGAGGTTGTGACATGAATACCTCTTTACTTATCCAATCATTTATAAATGCATTTCTTACATCAAGTTAGAGGAGTCTCTAATTTCTTACAGCAGCTACACGTATCAATGTTCTAATTGTAGTCATCTTTGCAACTCGTGAGAATGTTTCCTCACACTCTGTACCATGAGCTTATGAGCATCCTTTTGCAACTGATCTTGCCTTGTATCTACAAACAGGGCCATCTGCGTTTATTCTTAAATTCTATTTACCCATCTATAACCAATTACCTCTTGATCAAATGACATTGGAACCAAATCCCAAGTGTCCATCTCCCTCAATGCATTGATTTCTTCTTCCATGGCATTTTTCCAATAAGTGTTTCCCTTTTCCTTTTTGTAGGTTCATGGATCCTTTGAAATTGATTCCTTTGCCAAGTAGATTGGATGCTTTGCAACAAATATGGAATCATATCTATACCTGTTTTTTTCTCTCTTGTTGGTCTTCTAGGAGCTTGCTTAGAGCATTCTCCACACTCGTGCATCTTTTCTTTGCCTTTTCACATCCATATTCTGTAATCCTTTTCTCTTTCATCTTGGTCATCATCCATATCACTTCTTGGAGCTTGGACCTATGTATCATGCTTGTTTCCTAACTGATGAGAATCAAAATCAAGATCATATGGTAGAGTTACCTTTTGTTTACCTTCATCATACCAAGATGTGTGTTCATCAAACACAACATCTCTACTTGTGGTGAATTACTTGGTTGAAGGATTATAGAATCTGTAATCGATCTTTGTTGAGTCATACCCAAAAAACAGTGCCTTTGTTGTCCTTTCATCTCGCCTACCTCTTATTTGTGGTGGTCTAGTTTAGGGTCCCCCTAAATTATTATCTTCCTATGATCATGGCAATCTTGCCCTTTCTATTACTATGTGGCAGCAGATGTATGCGTCCACGTACATGTTTATATGGACAAGCAACTGAGAAAATCGGAACATGGGAAATTAAGTCACCTTGATTCACCACATGGTTTCTTTTCTTGGTTACTACACAATATTTGAAATCTGCCGCGAAATTGTGATTCGGTACTCGCGGGGAGCTGATAGTTATGCACCAGATTTCTGCTTGTGCGTATCCGACGTGTTTACACCAATGGGCGCATAGCGTTGCCAACGCTCTGCCAAGGTTGTTCCCAATACAGATGACACGACAGATGTTGTCTACGTGCGCTCCTAGACCCTCTACAACAAGTCGTATATTTTCATCGTTTCTGCATGGGGCACAAGTGAACGCGTTTCATTCAAGGCGTCTGAATGTACCAGCACTGATCCCCCCTAGTTTAGTCGAACATGGTCGGGGCAGAAAAGGGACCCATTGTAATGAATGAGCGGTACTTGGATTTTGAAAGCATCAATTGTCATATCGTGCAGTATCGATCTGAGGTGCAGAGTCTCAGTGCATGTGTATCCGCTCGCAAGCCAAGAAACAATTCACTTGGTTGCTTAACGTCTTTGACTAAACGGCTCTTTCTGACAAAAGGATATTTTCAGTTTCCAGCCAACCTATTGTCATCGTATGCTTCCATTGCTTTGGAGGCTTTCAGGATCTTCTTTTTTTGCGTCGTCATCGTCGGACTCGATGATCTTGCCCTTACCGTCTACAGATCAGAAAACATTGAGATGAGGAGTTTAAAAAGCTTTATGGAAAGGAAAGAGTGGGCATTTGCGGGTTTGTTAATCATACGTACCGAATGAAATCAAGTCGTAGTCCTCATTACCAAGCAAGTGTCTATGCAGCGAACAAGGTTTTTTATCAAACGCTCCAACGCTCTCCGTCTGTCACGTTGGAGGAAACCATAACAGAGCTATGGAGGGGCGTTCGAGGAAGCCATAACAGCTCTGTAGCAAGGCATTGGTAATTTGGCATAGTAAGACAACAGAATTTATCAACGTCATGCTGCGGTTGAATCTTCTGCGACGACGACAACGTCTTCTCCGATTGAATGATGATGGAGCACAAGTAGAAGCGGCTCGTTGCTGAAGAATAGGAAGCGAGTGAGGGCTAGGCCGCTGAACGGAGAAGGATTACAAAGTGGCCGTCTTCCCTGTAACACCGCGCGAGGACGCTCCTATTTGTCGCGATACATGCTCAACGCCCCCCGTCTGTCACGATACATGTCCCCCCATCTGTCACGATACGCGCCCCCCGTCTGTCGCGATGCCCAACGCCCCACCACCTCTCGTGCGTTTGCCCGCCTGGGCTTTTTTTCCCATTGGAATTAAAGTTTATCTGTGCACTTCCTTCGGCGCAGAAGTCCGCGAGCTTTCTTGATTCCCATAGTAGAGTGAATTGGCCATGCCAATTAAAGTTCAACTGGAGTAACGAATAATCAATTCTGTAACAAAAAACAAATCTTCAAAACTATATAAAAAGAAAAGATCTTTTCTGGTGGGGGCTACAACGTGGCTTCATTAAAAGAAGGCTTTCAAAGTGTGTAATTCTTCGCGATGGAGTGATTAAAAAAAGAGATTTCTTCTCTTTCTCTTCCTCTCTAATGTCCACATTTATTCCCTCGCTGGTCTTGAGCAATGTGGCCCTATCTGAGCCCTGGTGCCCCCTCGGGATGGATTCGGCCTCATCGGATGTGGACCTCCAGTGGTATCTTTGTGTAAAGAATTTGTGGTGGCAAAGCAAGAAGAACTGATGAAAACGTGTCTGATCGATCAAGTTTTTGGCCCTAGACCCCTTCTAGAAAGTGTGAGAGCTTGGTTTCACAAGGAGTGGTTCCCCTATGGCCTAATTCTGTGCAAATGTCAATTCCTGCCGACGAATCACCTGCTTCTAGTCTTTGAGAATGAAGAGATGGCCTTCCAGACCCTGCAAGCCAGCTCTTGGCAAGTGGACCGATCCACCCTTTGCCTTATTAAAAGGACCCCAGACTTTGTTCTGAACAGATCAAAGCCGCTTTGTTACCTGTTTTGGGTGGAGCTTCCCAATCTGTCGTACTTTCTGTATGGATTTCTTCGAGAAATCATTTCACCGATCGGTCGCCCAATGGCCTCAAGAGAGGATGTTGGGGGGTTAATCTACGATGGTGCTCAACACTCTTTCAATGCAAGATGGCACCCACAGATCTGCGTTGAAACAAACCTGAACCAGGTCCTTCCCTCGAAAATCTCCATAAACTGTGGAGAAGGTATGACTTGGACACAGGAGGTTACTTACAAGAATATGCTAAACGCGTGCTTCTGTTGTGGGCATCAAGGTCATAGGATCAAAGATTTCTCCTTGAAGAAAAGTACCAATAAAAACAAGCTTAAACCAGATGGGACCCTGGATCCTTTCCCTCAAGTTGACACTCGGGGTCAGCCCCCTCCGATGGAGGAAGAAAAGGGAACTCGCATTGTTGAGACAGATTCAGAAGGATTCACTGAAGTAAGATGCAGGAGGAAAGTTAGCCCTCAAGATAAACACCAAGGAACACTACGACGATTGCTCCTTCGAATAACATGTACTGTAACCTAGAAAAGGAGATTAATGAGGTCAACTTCCTAAGGGACAACCATGATGAAGAAGACCCCACTATTAATACCCATGGGTGCTCTACCAGCAAAGAAGACAACCAAGAAGGTTACACCACGAGTAAAGAGGAACCGGATGTAGCACAGAAGTTGAGAATAGATCTATCATCGTCGAGCACTTTACCCATCTTCTTGGGGTCTCGCCTCCTCTTTCCCCGCACAGGAATGACTCCATGGCAACCATCTCAAGGGTTGCTCAATCTAGAATCCCACAAAACATGATTTCTCTGCCGGATGCTAACATTTCTGAGAATGAAATTATCGAGGTTATTGATGCTCTTCCCAATGGGAAAAGTCTGGGTCTTGATGGTCTCACCAATGAGTTTTTCAAGTCCTTCAAACATGAGGTGGCCACCCCACTGCATCTGGTGTGGCAAGAGGCTCTCTCCTTCGGTGCCCTCCCTAAGTGTCTTAATAATAGCATCATGAAGTTAATGCACAAAAGGGGAGATAAGAACAAAATTGAAAATTGGCGACCGATTACCATGCTCCAAACAAGATACAAGATAATTGCAAAAGTTATCGCCAATAGAATCTCTTGTCATTTAAAGTCATGGCTTTGTGAGGACCAAAAAGGTTTTATCAAAGGTAGATCTATACTTGAAGCAATTGTCGATATTTGGGAAGGCCTTGTGTTTGCTAAGGAGTCTGCATCTTGTATTCATTAAGATCGACTTTGACAAAGCGTATGATAGATTGGAATGGGACTTTATTCTTCAATCATTGAAAGACCTTGGATGCAGCCAAAAGTTCACGAAGATGGTTTCCACTCTTCTTGGAAACGCTTCAACTAGAATAAATATCAACGGTAAGCTCTCTGAGCCCATACATTTAAAAACATCAATTAGGCAAGGCTGCCCTCTGGCTCCATTACTCTTCGCTATCGCCTCGAATGGACTCAGTCGCCTGTTAAAGGATCACATGGACGCTCGCAATCTCAAGGGTCTTTCCCTACCTCTAAATCACGGCCAAATGATTGCGAGAACGTTTGCTGAGCACATGAATGCCTTTGTGCATAACGATATAAACATCATTGAGGTGTTTTGGTAGTACCTCGACACCTTTTGTGTGGTGTCACGTTTGAAAATCAGCCATGCTAAAATTGCTTTTAGAGCAATCAGTGGACCTACACCCTACTTGTTGTTAGATGAGGGGTGTCAAGTTATCCCTAGAGGTCAAGTCTTCCGTCTCCTTGGCATTCTTATGGGATTCGACATCTCAATGGACCAACGATGGAAGTGGGTGCTATCCAGACTAGATAGCAAACTAAATCATTGGAAAGGTATGCAAGTCAACTTGGCACGGCGTGCTATGGTTGTTAACACATTTATGCTGTCTACAACTATTTACTTTATCTTGTGTTGGAGACCTAAGAAAAAAGACTTGGCCAAAGTGGAAAGAATCTGCAGAAACTTCCTTTTGACTGAGGACCCCAACAGGGGGGGGGGGGTTCCCAAAATCAATTGGAAAACTTTCATTAGCCCGAAAGACTCAAGGGGCTTGGGAATTTTGGATATCGTTGGATTGGCTGATAAGATGGCGGCAAAGTGGCTTATCAAGGCTTCGAACAATAGTGAGTCCTCTTGGGCTAAATTGATCTTCAAAAACATGGAAGACCTTACCCTTGTTGGCCATCTTGGTTGGAAGGACATAGGGACTCTCACGCTTTTGTTCTCCTCCCACCCGGTATCCCCTAAATGCTCTAGCCTCGTGTGTTCTTTATGGAAGAGTTGGAACAAGGCCAAACAATTCATCAAACCTACCGGATTTTTGAACAAGTGGGCCCAGCAACTTTTCGGTTGATTAATTTGACCGAAATTCTTCTTCCAAAGGTGATAAATGGATCAAAGCTGCGGCAGTATCAACAAGCATCCGATCCACACTGAACGTTCCATGGATTGGCCGCGCATTTTTGCATTTTCTTTTCTTTTCTTTTATTTTCTTTTAATTTTGCGTGCTTAATAAATTAATATAAGTCTGTAAATATCCGCGTCTTGATAACTAATTATGTCAACAGCTGCCATGCCCTTTCGAGCTGCTCATGCATGCACACCGAAGTTATGAAGTTATCATCTCAGCGTCGCACGATGATTAGTGATTTTGACTGCTATCCAGTGCAGCGCATCTACTTAACCTTCTCCATTTCGCCGAAAATCGCTATTGTGTTTGCATGATTTGTGTGATTGTGTAAACCATGTGCTTTGCATCTTGTGCTTGCGTTTTCTGTGTGCTCCATGGAAGCTCTGGCAAACTATGCCATTTTCCATGACGGTCTCCCTGCCGATGTAGGAGAGTTTCTGCGCATATGTGGGTTGGCCAATTTTGCTGAACTGCCGTGGCATTCAGTGGAATCCCACCCGTTCTTTGCCCAGATAATCGCCGCTATCGCTAAAACACCTCCCACCGAACAAAGTTGGGCGATCACATCCCTACCTTCACGAACCGTAATCACCTTCCAAGCTTTTGCTGAGGCGTTTAGACTCCCTCAGCAAGGTCGGGAAAGTGGCCCGAATCTGCCAATAGCCACCATGAACCAACTATTCCCTAGGAGTTCGTCTAACAAATACACCATCCATTGCCGTCCTCAACCTGAGAGATCCGCGCTACAATTCTTAGTAGCCATCCTCAATCTCCAAAAGTGCACATATGGAATATCTCGACCCTTCTACTCCGCCATAGACTTAGCTACCCGAGAACCTATAAATTTTGCATCGTACTTCTTCCACCGCATTCACAAAGAATGCAATTCAATCATTAAATAGGTAAACAAAGGAGGAATGCCAAGGTCCAGATTGCCACACATTATTTCTTTTCTTTTTCCGACCATTCTTGCAGCACAACCACCACCCAGAGGCCCGATCCTGCACCATGAAGAATCAGCCCAATTATTGGAGGACGATGAAGAAGACGAAGAGGAACTCAATCAACTCTTCCACCAGAAAAGAGTTAGAATCAGTTCCTCTGAAAGTGAAGCCCACGGGTCAGCCGAAAAAAACAAAGAAGATGACAAAGAAGAAGAAACACAGGACGAAGAAACCTTCCATGACACCGCAACGTCTATGCAGCACGAATCATCAGCACAATCTTCATCAGAAGGGCCTCAAGAACAGGAGGATCACACCGACTCAGACACAAGCTCGTTCTAAGAAGCATCTCAATAGCAATCTGAGCAGGAATAGCAAGGAGATGAGGAACAAATCATTAAAGAAGTTTTCGAAGAGCTACTGAAAGAAATCAAGTCCACAACTGCCAACACCACCGACGCCACACAAAAAACCACAGAACAGGTAACATAACCTAATGCTGTTCTTCCCACTCCCCCACCGGAGCCTCCAATCAACCCAATTATGCCTGCTCCACCCATTCATCCCGAAGATCCCACTGCTTCTTCTTCCTCATCCCCAAACTACTCTCCACCGAACTCCGAGCAGCTCCTCAACACATCCTCATCACAACCTCGTCCTCATCTTCCACTCCCGTCCACTCCCGTATTTTCTGAGTTAGCATCTATGGGACAGATGCTAATCAATTTATCACAACAACTCCCTGCGCAAATGAAGCAAGTAACAGAGAATATTCGCAATGAATTCCAACATAAAGTAGATCTACTGGAGGCGGACATTAGCCCCCTACAGGAAGAATTACTAGTATCCAAAGCTGAAAACCAATCTCTACAAGAACAGCTGAAGGAATTACAGGCCAGAATTCTGAACAAGAAATGGTTAGCACACAGAGAGATGCGGCGGTGGCTGAGCTCACAAAGAAAGAAGAATCATTACAGAATGCAAATGCCGAAATCAATACAATGAAGCAAGAGTTACAGGACAAAGAAGATGCAAGAATCGCATTAGGAAATCTACTCGAAGAAACCAGAGTTCAACTAGACGAACTAGTACAAAAAGGCCAAGAGCAGTACGATCTAGCGATGAAAACAACCGAAGAACTCCAGAAATGTAAGATAGAATTCGACGAGGTAAACAACATTCTATGGCGAAAACTGACATTAGAAGCACAATTACAAAAAGTAATAACAGATCTCGGAAGAGAAAGGGATGCATATTCCATAACCATACAGTTTCAGAATCAAGAGATCGAAAGAAGGGAGAATCAGCTGGAGAATCAGAAAGAAAGAGTAAGTAAGATGGAGAAACAAGTGGAAGAAATGAAAGTTTCCAGAGATTTGGCCCTATCGAACGCTTTCTACCTATAAGAAGCCTTTCTGCAGACGCAAGCAGAAATTTTGCTGAACGAAGCTATAGCTTTAAGTTCTGTAAGAGTAGATGCACAACTAGTAGAACCGGATACTCTCAAACAACTGTTAGAAACTTTAAAGAAGAAAATTGCTCGAACCTTTAGATTAGCCAGAAACATGTATTTAGACGAAATTATAGAAGAACAGTAATTTTGTAAAACCTGCGGGTTCGAGTCTACCGTGCGTGCCAGAGTGTTAGTCGGCCGCCGGATGGAAGTTGTAAAACTGAATCTTTTGTTCGCACGCGCGAAAAGTTGTTACACTGACAGTTGTAATCTTTCATATAAAGCAATGAAAAGAGATGCTCAGTGACGATTCGTGGAATCACCAGACTGTCTGTCTGGGTGACTGTCGTGGTCGTTACTGTGTGTCGAGTTGGCTAATTTGGAGTACTGTGTTCATTTCTGTGTGGTATTATCGACACTTGTTCGAGTTGCTGTAGCGTTGCTTGTCTAATTCCTGAGTACTCTGAGTATACTGTACGTATCCGTGTTCGTTGTCTATCGATCTCTGTTGCGGCTGTGAGTTTTATTTACATCCAGTAGATCGTCGGAGTGTTGTCTGAGAGAGTTTTTCTACGGATCTTTGTGACGATTGTTCTGTTAAGTACGTATATCATGGTGTCCTTCTTCTTGATTGATCTGCCAATTGCTGATGAAGTCTGTGTAACTGTGGTAGTGTTCCTAAAAACGCTGTGCAGGATTGTGTTGTTCTCAGTATTGAGATTTGTACTTGTACGGTGAGATTTGGCTACAGTAATGGTTATCTCTAGTGTGTGTTAGTCTTCAACACTGTATGTTTGAAACTGTTGAGTCCTTCTGTGTTTTCGGTTTGTTTGATTGTGAGCATTGTTTGGTGAAGGTTGAACTACTGTTAAAGGTTACAGTCGTGTGTATTCGGAAAAAGGGTTTTGAGGTAATTCGGTATTATGATACTAATAGTCTGGTACAATGTGTTCGGTAGACTTTGATAGAGTTAAAATAACGAACCGTAAAGAATGAGAATGAGATACCAATTCTTGATAACATCTTGAATGTTGGTATATTGTGTGTTGTGACGTAATTTTGGGAAACAAGCATAGGTCCTCTGTCTTTAGAAACCCCTTCCACTCCCAAGAACCCAATTCTCGTTTAAACGCGCTTCTGATAGTTAGAACACAACGTTTAACAGATTATTAGATAAATCCCCCAACTTATTAATAAAGAGAGTTGCGAGCCATAATAGTACCCCTCTTTTAGAAAATCAATGAGATAAGCTCAAAAAAAGCATGGAAGCCTGAAAATGGGACTACAAATTTATTATTATAAAATTTTGCTTCTACCGTTTCTACAGAAAGCATATACATGTGATGACTGAATATACATGACATAAAAAAGACGTGCACAAGGCAATCAATGTGAGCGGCCTGAATAACTGATTGGAGGTTTTGTAGCATAAGCTGCCATGTGTATCATACTATGAAGGAGAATAGTGCACTTTACGTCGCCATAGAGGGAAGCAAAAATGAGTGAATTCAAGAAGAACGACAACGGAAGAGCAAGTACGCCTGTGTGTCGAATCACTCTGAGTTCTGAGGCGGAGGGAGACGCAAATGTTGAGGATTAGATAGGGTACCCAAGGCTTTAGTAATAGTCTTTGCATACGAAAGAGGGAAATGGTGAGTGATTCTTGGTATCAGGAACCCTGATCTTCCTGTGACCATGGCGATCTTGCCCTTCCTATTACTATCTGGCAGCAGATGTATGCGTCCACATACATGTTTGTATGGACAAGCAACTGAGATACGCGGAACATGGGAAATTATGTCACCTTTATTCACCACACGGTAGCTTCTTTTCTTCGTCACTACACGATATTTGAAATCCGCCGCGAAATTGTGATTCCCTACTCGTGGGGAGCCGATGGTTACGCACCAAATTTCCGCTCGTGGGTATCCGACGTGCCGACACCAGTGGGCACATAGCGTTGCCAGCGCTCCGCCAAGGCTGTGCCCAATGCAGATGACACGACGGACGTTGTCTGCGTGCACTCCTAGACCGTCTGCAACAAGTCGTATATTCTCGTCTTTTCTGCATGGGGCACAAGAGAAGGCGTTTCATTCAAGCCCAAGGCTGTGTAGACGTCTGAATGTACCAAGATTGATCAATGATCCCCCCTAGTTTGACCGAATTACGAAACCTACCTCGATGTCTTTGTTACATCATGCAGTGCAAGCAGAAAGCCTTTGTGAACTTTTATCTGTTCCCGGCTCCCATCGTACACAATATCCTCGGACCCATTCTAATGGATTAGCGGTACTTGGATTTTAAGAGCATCGGTCGCCATATCGTGCAGTATCGATCTGAGGCGCAGAGTCTCAGTGCCCCTGAAAACAAAAGCCAGCGAGCCATCCTCGAGCAGACATACATGAACCTGTGTATCCGTTCGCAAACCGAGAAACAATTCACTTGGCTGCTTTACGTCTGTGACTAAACGGCTCTTTCTGACGAAAGGAAATTTGGGGTTTCCAGCCAAGCTATTGTCAGAGTATGCTTCCATTGCCAGCTTTAACAGAGGATGAATTTCTGAAACTCTGCTTTGCAGGGTTTCAGGATCTTCTTTGTCTGCGTCGTCGTCGTCGGATTCGATGATCTTGCCCTTACCGTCTACAGATCAGAAACCATTGAGATGAGTACTTTCAAAAGCTTTATGGAAACGAAAGAGTGGGCATCTGAGGGTTTGTTAATCATACGTATCGAATGAAATCAAGTCGTAGTCCTCATTACCAAGCAAGTGTCTATGCAGAGGAATCTTCTCAAAAGGAGTCTGATGTCCGAGTCGGGAGCTGTCGGAGCTAAATACGGAGCTGAAGGTGGATTATGGAGCTGAAGGCGGAGCCGACGGAGCTGAAAATGTCATAAGAGTCATCGCCATGAACACTGTGACCATCAGTCGAGAGTGTGTCCATCGGCGTGTCTGTCCAACGCGCAAAAAGGCTCAAGTTTATTGTATTCAAGCGTGACCATAAGAAAAGTTTACTGTCGCCGGAAACAAGCTGTGAAGCGAACCGCAAATGCGTGTATTCTGTGCCTATGACTCCATAACTCCCATGAAAGCTCAGCTGGAAAGAAACTCCGGGTAGGATACCACTTGTCGTGTCGCCAACCCCGGTTACCGTCCATCGTGGGGGGAGAAAACCGTCCTTCGCGGTCCTGAAAACCGTCCATCGTGAGAGCAAAAACCATCCATCGTGGGTGAATACCGTCCATCGTGGGGGCGAAAACCGTCCATCGTGGGAGGAGAAAACCGTCCTTCGCGGTCCTGAAAACCGTCCATCGTGAGAGCAAAAACCGTCCATCGTGGGTGAATACCATCCATCGTGGGGCGAAAACCGTCCGTCGTGGGTGAAAACCATCTATCGGGGGGTAAAATCCGGTTTGTCGTGCTGCGCCGTCAGATTCTTGCCTCCTGGCTTGGGCAGACCACCTTTGTCAGAGGCTTTTTCCTCGTTTTCCGCGGACTCTCGTCTCCTTCCCTCGCGCTGGCGCCGTTCTTCTGTGGCCTTCACTTTCTCTGCCGCCACATTTCAGATTCGACTTTGGCTTGTTCTAGTTCTGGTTCTGTGATGTTAAAGGGTTTAAGTGATTTTGACGTGACAGGCCTTCTTTTTTTTCTATTAGCATCCTTATCTTTTCTTTTCCCAAGCGTTTGAGTTCGAAAATCTTTGTTGTTTCGCATTTAATAAAGCTTTTAGAATCTGCTTTTAAGTTTCGGCCTCAGGAATTGATTGCGGGGTTCACTTAACAATTTGCCATGATCAATGTGGCTCCCCCTCAGTCCGTGTCCCCCCTTGAGATGGAGTCCGTCCCAGTGGACGTCGCGCCCCCAGAGGTCTCTTTATGCAAGGAGTCTGTGGCGGCAAAGCAAGAAGAACTGAAGAAAACTTGCCTGATCGGTCAAATGTTTGGCCCCAGGCCCCCTCTTGAAAGTGTGAGATCTTGGCTTCGCAAGGAGTGGTTCCCGCGTGGCCTAATTGTGTCCAAATGTCAATTCCTGCCAGCGAATCACCTGCTTCTAGTATTTGAGAACGAAGAGATGGCTTTCCAAGCCCTGCAAGCCGGCTCCTGGCAAGTGGGCCGGTCCACCCTTTGCCTTTTTAAGTGGACCCCAGACTTTGTCCCGAACAGATCAAAGCCTCTTCGTTACCCGCTTTGGGTAGAGCTTCCCAATCTGCCTTTCTTCATGTATGGATTTCTTCGTGAAATCGTCTCACCGATCGGTCGCCCGATGGCCGCAAGACAGGATGTTGGGGGGTTAATCTACGATGGTGCTCAACATTCTTTCAATGCAAGATGGCATCCACAGATCTGCGTTGAAACAGACTTGAACCAGGTCCTTCCCTCGAAGATCTCCATAAACTGTGGAGATGGTAAGACCTGGACACAAGAGGTTACTTACAAGAATTTGCCAAACGCGTGCTTCCGGTGCGGGCATCAAGGTCATAGGATCAAAGACTGCCCCCTAAAGAAAAGTTCCAACAAGCTTAAACCAGATGGGACCCTAGACCCTCTCCCCCAAGATGACACTCGGGGTCATCCCCCTCCAATGGAGGAAGAAGAGGGAACTCGCGTTGCTGAGACAGATTCAGAAGGATTCACTGAAGTGAGACACGGGAGGAAAGTTAGCCCTCGAAGATCAACAGCAAGGAATACTATGACAGTTGCCCCCTCGAATAACATATACAGTAACCTAGAAAAAGAGATTCATGAGGTCGACTTCCTAGGGGACAACCTCTTTGAAGAAGACCCCACTGATAATACCCTTGGGTGCTCTACCAGCAAAGAAGACAACCAAGAAGGTTATACCACGAGTAAAGAGGAAGGCTTCACTACCAGCAATGAAGACAAGCCAGACAGCGAAAGCTCCTCTCTAGGTCCTACCCTCCCAGTATGCTTTCCAAGATTACCGCAACAAAAGTCAAAGCTTAAAGGAAAACAACCTTCCGGCATGCCTTGGAAGAGCCCCCTCAAGAGTAGGATCCTTAGTCAAGAAGTAGGGAGGAAAAAAGAAGACCACAAGAAGAAAAAAGATCGGGTCCCTCCCCTCAAAGAGGGCAACCATCATCAATGAAATTCACATCTCTAAACGTCAGGGGTCTGTCTGACCCGTCAAGAGCTTCGATTCTTGGCCAGTGGTTCAAAGACAAGTGCTTCGCCCCGGACTTTATTTGCTTACAAGAGATTAAAATCGACGGAGAGGATTTACAAAAACGGCTTAAATGCATTTCTCCGAACCACCTTTGATTCTCCACTTCTCACCCTAGAGGGACGGGGGGTGCTTCTATCGGCATCAGTCACTCCTTGTTGGGCAATGTGACCTCGACTTTTGAAGGTCGGAATCATCGTTGGATTGCTGCCTCTTTCGGGTTCCCTTGCCAGTTCATTGTGGTCTCAATTTATGCCCCTAATGGTGAAGCAGATAGAATGGATACTTGGGCGTCCCTCGACTCCCTTTCACACAATGTTCTGATTTGTGGGAACTTCAACATGGTTGAGTTTCCTGAGGACCGATGGAATAACAAAGGAAAAATTATTGACGGTCAGGAGAAAGAGATATGGGATAAAATCAAGCTCCATCTCGACCTGGTTGAGGTGAAAGACATGAAGGGGTTCTCCTGGTCAAATCTCCAGTCGGGGGACTCTTTGAGGAAAGCAAGACTTGATAGATGCTACATCGATCAGAACACCATCCTTCAGTGGGGTATGCCTTCGATTTCCCAACACATGGACCTGACTATCTCAGACCACTATCCGATTACTCTATCTTTCAAACCGATTCCCATGCTCCAGAAAGCTCCTTGGTTTCATGCTTGTCAGACATCGTTTTCCCTCCCCTCTGTCCACCAAGAAATTTTTGAGGTGTGGACGGAAGCCTTTGCTTACTGTAATGAACCGGCTAAGTGTTGGAGAAGCGCAGTAGAAAGGACTCGAAAAATTCTAATCAGGACTCAAAAGGCTATAAGAGAAATCCGAAAAAAAAGAAGAGAAACGGTGTACCGAAGGCTCTCATGGCTTGAAGAAGAGATGAACAAAGGTAAGCTACATTGCCAACAAGGTCTTTTGAAAATCAGGGGAAGACTAAGGTTAGAGGAGGAGGTTCAAAGGAAAAATCTTCAAATTTTCTTCAAAGATTGATGGGCAGGGAAGGCCGACAAACCAACGAAAGAGATGTGTAACATCCTCAAAAGGAAACAAGCTAGGGAATCCAGCCCCCTAATGGTCGATAACAATGGAACTGAATGTTGCACGGAAGTGGAGAATAGATCTATCATCGTCGAACACTTTAACAATCTTCTCGGGGTCTCGACTCCTCTTTCCCCCCACAGGTGCGAATCCATGGCTACCATCTCAAGGGTTGCTCAAACGAGAATCCCACAGAACTTGATTGCTCTACTGGATGCTAACATCTCCGAGAATGAAATTATCAAGGTTATTGATGCCCTTCCTAATGGGAAAAGTCCGGGTCCGGATGGCCTTACCAATGAGTTTTTCAAGTCCTTCAAACATCAGGTGGCCACCCCGCTGCGCCTCGTGTGGCAAGAGGCTCTCTCTTTCGGTGCCCTCCCTGAGTGCCTGAATAATGGCGTCATCAAGTTAATCCACAAACGGGGAGATAAGAACAAAATTGAAAACTGGCGTCCGATTACCATGCTCCAAACTGGATACAAGATAATTGCAAAAGTTATCGCCAACAGAATCTCTTGTCATTTAAAGTCATGGTTGTGCGAGGACCAGAAAGGTTTTATCAAAGGTAGATCTATACTTGAAGCAATTATCGATATTTGGGAAGGCCTTGCTTTTGCTGAGGAGTCTGCTCAAGATCTGGTATTCATTAAGATCGACTTCGACAAAGCGTATGACAGATTGGAATGGGACTTTATTCTTCAATCATTGAAAGACCTTGGATGCAGCCAAAAGTTCACGAAGATGGTTTCCACTCTTCTTGGAAATGCTTCAACTAGAATAAACATCAACGGTAAGCTCTCTGAGCCCATTCGTTTAAAAAGATCAATTAGGCAAGGCTGCCCTCTGGCTCCATTACTATTCGCTATCGCCTCAAATGGACTCAGCTGCCTATTAAAGCATCACATGGACGCTGGCAATCTCAAGGGTCTTTCCTTACCTCTAAATCACGGCCAAATGATTGTGAGACTTTTTGCTGATGACATGAATGCCTTTGTGCATAACGATATAAACAGCATTGAGGTGTTTTGGTGGTGCCTCCACACCTTTTGTGTGGCATCAGGCTCAAAAATCAACAATGCTAAAACTGCTTTTAGAGCAATCAGCGGACATACTCCCCAATTGTTGGTGGATCAGGGGTGTCAAGTTATCCCTAGCGGTCAAGTCTTCCGTCTCTTTGGCATTCCGATGGGTTTCGATATCTCAATGGACCAACGCTGGAATTAGGTGCTATCCAAGCTGGATAGGAAGCTAAATCAGTGGAAAGGTATGCAAGTCAACCTGGCAGGGCGTGCTATGGTTGTTAACACATTTATGCTCTCTACAATTATTTACTTTATCTCGTGTTGGAGACCTAAGGAGAAAGACTTGGCCAAAGTGGAAAGAATCTGCAGAAACTTCCTTTGGACTGGGGACCCCAATAGAAGGGGGATTCCCAAAATCAAATGGGAAACTTGCATTAGCCCTAAAGACTCAGGGGGATTGGGAATTCTGGATATTGTTGGGTTGGCTGACAAGTTGGCTGCAAAGTGGCTTATCAAGGCTTGGAGCAATAGGGAGTCCTCTTGGGCCAAATTGATCTTCAGAAATACGGAAGACCTTACCTTTGTTGGCCACCCTGGTTGGAAGGACTTAGGGATTCTCACGCTTTTGTTCTCCCCCCACCCGGTCTTCCCTAAAGGCTCTAGCCTCGTGCGTTCCTTATGGAAGAATTGGAACAAGGCCAAACAATTCATCAGAATCAGTGATGAGTGGAAGTGGGCGGCTAGCATAAGACAAAATGAATCTATTTGGTTCCCGATCAGTGGCATTCGGGGGGTGGAGTCTTGGAACCTCCAAACTGCAAGGCGGTTATGGAACAAGGGGTTCAAACAGGGGAAACAACTCTGGAAACAAGAGACCAGCCAGTGGATTAGGTTCGAAGAATTGGACCCGAGTCTTAGAGTTACCTTTGAGGAATGGACTCTCCTTCAAAGCAGGTGTTTAGCCTGGGACCGCTCAACTACCCGCCTTCTCTGCGGTCAGGATCTTCCTTGCTTGGAGGGCCTCAAATGGAGCGATGGTAAGAAGCTATCCAGAATCCCCAACTTCAAAGAGGATTTGGATGTTCACCACACCCTTAACAAGAGATGGTGCCTTTCTTGGACCAAACTTCGGTGGGAGCTAAAATTCATGTCTTTTTGGCACCCCCTAATTGAGGTCAAAAAGTCTGTTCTCATGTGGCAGATCTTGCAAATAAAGGTATCTGGACCAATGCAAGGGCGAACAAAATCTGTGGTGTGCCGCCATGGTGCAAACGTTGCCATCGGTGCATCGAAGATTTAGCTCACCTGTTCTTCGACTGCCCCAAGTCCCACGTTATCTGGCATCACGTGACCCGCGTTTTGAGACTCACGAGTCAAATCAACTGGCAACCAGTGATGTTGGGTGAGGCGATCGGTTGCTCATCGAGGTTGTGGAATGCCATCAGAGGTGAGGCTCTCTGGAAGATTTGGAGGGAGCGTTGTGCTGCCAATTTTGGCCAAACCCCTAAGGAATGGTCGATCGAGAAATCCTTGTTTCTCCTTGGTAAAAGAATCTCCCGAGTCAAGAGATCGCCGCCGTTTAGACATCACTGTATTTATCTCCTCGAAAACAACAAGTTGAAACCCAAATGGGTCCCACATGAGGGTGATGATAATTTTATCCACCTCATTTGTAATGCCCTGTAGCTTGCCATACTCCTCCCCTGCATTGTGGGATTTGGGGGCTCCCATGGGCACTAGTCCCATTCACTTGTAACTTTTTCTCTTCATTATAATTAAAGTCCGGGAGATTAGGCTAAGGCCGAACTTCCTTTATTTAAAAAAGAAAAAAGTGTCTATGCAGAGGCTCTTTCAGCTCATCCTTCGCCAGTTTAGCGAGGTCCTTTGCTGCATTTAATCCAAGCTTAAAGAAGGACGACATTACTGACTTTGGCTCAACTACAAGGTGTACAATGGCTGATTTCGTCTTCGAGGTCCGCCTGAAGCTCGAGTACTAACACAATGCAAGTAAAGAATCCCTTCGCTGATCTTGCTTGATGCTACCGACCAGCTCAAGGAAAGACTGACGACAACGGCTTTTGGGATTAGGATGCCATTGACGCCTGCAGGCGAGATCTTTTGGTAGTGATGCTCTTTTCTGCTATCGTGATGGATGTGCAGTTTGCGCTGGTATCGACGTGTGGTTGTGAGTATCAGATCGTCTTGGCATACCAACTGGTGTTATAGGAAAACCCAATATTATTTTCTATTCTTTCATGATGATATGCCATGATTTATGGGATACGCGCTTGATCTAATTTCAAGACACATAAATATATCAACTACATGCTAAGTCATTGCGATATAAAATTTCAATAGTCTCATTGTTTGTTGGATACCCCATAACTGCATGCTTACTTTAAGGCTGTCTTTCAATGATTCTTCACATCTTCCAAACGAAGACCTAAAAAAACTTATTGCCAACTTGCAGCCAATACCATGTGCTCATATCCATGAAGCCACTTTCATTCCACGCTGACGTCATTCAATGAATGTTCACATATTTTAAACGAAGACTTAAAACTCATTGCCAACTTGCAGCCAATACCATGTGCTCGTATCCTCGAAGCTACATTCATTCCACGTGCTTATGGAATGGTCTAACTATCGACAGCTGTTTTACGTTCAGTTTGATAACCGAAGCACTAATTTTGCTTCTTTTTTTTTTTAATAAAAGGAAGTTCGGCCTTTTTGCTACTTTTTTTAAACGAGTGGCATCGTCGCATGATCAGTGCATGATCACGTCTTTCGACAATGGATCCTCACATCTTCCAAACGGACAGCTAAAACTTATTGCCAAATTGCAGCCAATACCAATTGCATATGGAATGGTCTGACTGCTATTGTCGTACATTGTTGTTGTACATTATTTCGCCAAAAAGCTGAGTATTGTCGTTTACATTGTTTTCATCTACATCCGTTACAGTCTAGTTTAGTGTCCCCCTAAATTACCATCTATATTTGTCGTCCTATATTCGTCCCCCTATAATATGGTCTATATTACAGTCCCCCTATATGATCCTCTATTTTGTCGTCCAACTATTGTTGTCCAAGAGAAATAATGTAAAGTAGATTCCATATCATTTCATGAATTATACCAAAGTCTGCTCAAACGCTATCTTACAAAAGGTCCATCCTTTACTAAATCAATGGTTCTTTCGCTATCTCCATCGAGTAGACTTTACTTGAAACAATTGGGGTTAAGTGCACGATTTCCCAATTTATTTTCAAATATCATAGATCTCAACAACATCTTGGGCAACAGAAAGACAAGGGTTTCCCTCATACGCTTTCCTATCTTTACCTTCTCTTGTCAGCTAGTTTCAGTTGCATAGCTCTACTTGTGCCTTGTGAATTATGACTAATTAAAGGATAAGAACAAGAAATCAGCAAGGGACATGAGCAATCTTACTCGTTAGGGGGGCTGCTTACTCATTACGAAGCTCTTACAATCTCAGACAATGCATATTGGGAATTACTGTGGATCATCAACAATGATTTCAACCATGCATAATGGAATTGGAAAAAAAAAATTTAAGTTTACGATCCAATTAAAAACGATGTCAAAACTAGTTCGTGATTATTAGTTAACTCATTGATATCTTGTTGAATGAACTAATCATTTGAATCTGTTCATAGTTTTACTGCCAATTCCTGTGATTGCATGTTTTCTCCATGACTATCTAAATCCTCCGCTTTGTGTTTTTTTTGGACGTTTGAAGTGCCGAAACCATTGGCGCCTCTCTTTGGAAAGGTTGAATGATGATTTGGAGTCTCCAAATCCAAGGAATTGAGATATCTAATAACGTGAATACTTTACTCCAGAATATTGATGTTTTCATGCATGTGGCATGCAAATTTTGTAGGATTCACTACAACAAATCGAGGGTATACCGAGGTTGCTACTGAGGCAAATGAACGGGCGTGAATTCTTCGTGATGTTGGTGTTGCAGTCGGTATAGGCGTCGGAAACAAAGCACCGGTATGGCGTCGGTATATGCGTCGGTATAAGCATCGGTATTTCCGACGCAAATACCGACGTCTATACCGACGTCCGCTGGGTGTACCGGCGCATATACTGATGACCATACTGGACCTACCGACGCGTATACCGATGACCATACCTGCCCAAATTTTTTTGGACAGAGTGTGTTGTCTTTTGCTAAAGCATGATGTTGTTTAGCAAAAGACAATAGACTCTGCCCAACTGAGTACATGTGTTATGTACTCTAATGGCAACCAAAACATAAACTTATATGAACAAAAATGAACAATGATTCATGTACAGAAAGTCGTATATTCCATAAATGAAAAATGTACAAAAGTGTCGCAAACCACTAACATATAGGAATCGAATACAAAATTATGGTACATCATTGCCACATAGGAGTGTAATACAAAATTGTGGCAATGTGACAAAACACTTCCATATAGGAATCGAATACAAAATTATGGTTCATCATTGTCGTATGCGAGTGTGATACAAAATTGTGGCATTGATCAAAATATTTATACCTACAATCCTACAACAAAACATATGTATAAAATAAGACCAATTAACATGACATTTATAAACAACAACTAGCAACACGAAACCAAGATATAACTTTACCTAATCAAGAATATTCTCCCATGAGACGATTGCACCGCGTCCCTCTAAGTCTTCTAACAGTGCAGTCAGTCCATGTCCATATCCATACGATTCTTCAGTTCGCGTTGGAGGTCGACCCACTGCCAACTCCTATAGTAAATATGCAAAACGTTAGATGAATATACATAATATAGTTAACACAAACAACTTCAATAATCAACATCATACTTACAAATTGGTAGTGCATACTGTCGTATCCGCCACTACCTAAATGCGACGTTCCAACCGTATCTAACCGTGTGGCCGTCGCATCTCTTTGTTGACGATACCGATCAGGAGTATGTTGATGTTCATCCTGAATCGATTCCCATTCTTCGGCGTCTAGCCATACAGGCTTCGGTAAGCCTGCTTTGAAAGCATCACGAGCTTCCGATCGTCGATGCGACATCACTTCGCGTGCTCTATGTTGTATCCAATCAGATTTCATAACAGGATTGTTAGGTGTAGGCCGGTACTCTTCATATATGCATTGTGTGATATGATTTTTAGAGTCTCTATACTGTTCGGCCCATTTTAACATTACTGAATGACCGAATTCGATAGACCAGAGTTGTCGTATATGTTGTCGCATTGACTTCCCCGCCGCATCCATAACTGGAGCTCCATTACAGATATGATATATCTTGGATTCATCATGATCATGTGCACCCCAAGGTGTACGTGGAGATCCCATATGATGCAATATGAAGATCTCATCTCATCCAATGTATATATATGCGTGCTTAAGCTTGTATACATATGCATTCATGTATACATATGCATTCATGTATGCATATGCATTCATGTATGCAAATGCTTGCTTGTATGCATATGCATGCTTAAGCTTGTATGCATATGCATTCATGTATACATATGCATATGCATAGGCATACATGTATACATATACATATGCATATGCTTGTTTGTATACATACATGTATATACATGTATGCATATGCATATGCATACATGTATACATATACATATACATATGCATATGCTTGCTTGTATATACATATACATATGCATATGCTTGCTTGTATGCATATGCATGCATAAGCTTGTATGCATATGCTTGCTTGTACACATACATGTACATATACATGTATGTATATGCTTGCTTGCTTACATATGCATATGCATGCTTAAGCATGTATGCACATGTAAGCATATGCTTGCTTGCTTACATATGCATATGCATGCTTGAGCATGTAAGCATATGCATATGCATGCTTAAGCATGTATGCATCTGCATATGCATGCTTAAGCATGTATGCATATGCATTCATGTATACATATGCATTCATGTATGTATGCATATACATGCATATATGCATATGCATGCATGTATGCATATGCATGCATATGCATGCATGTATGCATATGCATGCATTCATGTATGCATATGCATGCATGCATGTATGCATATGCATGCATGCATGTATGCATATGCATGCATGCATGTATGCATATGCATGCATTCATGTATGCATATGCATATGCATTCATGTATGCATATGCATATGCATTCATGTATGCATATGCATATGCATTCATGCATATATGCATATGCATATGCATTCATGCATATATGCATATGCATTCATGTATATATATGCATTCATGTATACATATGCATTCATGTATACATATATATGCATATGCATTCATGTATACATATATATGCATATGCATTCATGTATACATATGCATTCATGTATGTATGCATATGCATGCATGTATGCATATGCATGCATGTATGCATATGCATGCATGCATGCATGCATATGCATACATGCATGCATATGCATACATTCATACATGCATACATATGCATATACATACACACATACATGCATATGCATACATGCATGCATGCATATCGATACATTCATGCATGCATATGGATACATGTATGCATATGCATGCATTCACGTATGCATATGCATGCATTCATGTATGCATATGCATGCATTCATGTATGTATGCATATGCATGCATTCATGTATGTATGCATATGCATGCATTCATGTATGCATATGCATGCATTCATGTATGCATATGCATGCATTCATGTATGCATATGCATGCATTCATGTATGCATATTCATGCATTCATGTATGTATGCATATGCATTTATGTATGTATGCATATGCATGCATGTATGCTGCATATGCATGTATGCATATGCATGCATGTATGCTGCATATGCATGTATGCATATGCATGCATGCATGTATGCATATGCATATGTATGTATGTATGCATATGCATGCATGCATGTATGCATGTGCATATCCCTCATGCATGCATATGGATACATATGCATGCATGTATGCATATGCATGCATGTATGCATATGCATGCATGTATGCATATGCATGCATGTATGCATATGCATGCATTCATGTATGCATGTATGCATATGCATGCATGCATGTATGCATATGCATGCATGCATGTATGCATGTGCATATCCCTCATGCATGCATGTATGCATATGCATGCATGCATGTATGCATATGCATGCATGCATGTATGCATATGCATGCATGCATGTTGTATGTATATGCATATGTATGCATGTATGCATGTATGTATGTATGCATATGCATGCATGTATGCATATGCATGCATACATGTATGCATATGCATGCATGCATGTATGCATATGTATGTATCCATATGCATGCATGCATGTATGTATGCATCTATGTATGCATGTATACATGTATACATATGCATGCATGCATGCATGTATTATGCATGTTTACATGTATACATATGCATGCATGTATGCATATGCATGCATGCATGCATGTATGCATATGCATGCATGCATGTATGCATATGCATGTATCCATATGCATGCATGCATGTATGCATATGCATGCATGCATGTATGCATATGCATGCATGCATATGCATGCATGCATATGCATGCATGCATGCATGCATATGCATGCATGCATATGCATGCATGCATATGCATGTATCCATGTGCATGCATGCATGCACATGTGCATGCATGCATGTATGCATGTGCATGCATGCATATATGCATGTGCATGCATGCATGTATGCAGGTGCATGCATGCATGTATGCAGGTGCATGCATGCATGTATGCAGGTGCATGCATGCATGTATGCAGGTGCATGCATGCATGTATGCATGTGCATGCATGCATGTATGCATATGCATGCATGCATGCATGCATATGCATGCATGTATGCATATGCATATCCCTCTCTCTCTCTCTCTCCCTCTCTCTCTCTCTCAATGAAAAATAAAAAGAGAAGATATTAGAAAACAAAAATATAAAGAAAGATAAAAGAGTGATATATGTTTTACTTAGAGTGATGTAATTTTTGAATCAAAGTTGTCAAAATCCACTTGAAATTCTCCTTCGTTGAATTTCCAAAGATTTGATCTCAAAAATCTCTTGCAAAACTAAAGAGAGAAGATATTAGAAAAGCAAAAACATAAAGAAAGAAAACAGAGTGATATAATATGTGCGATCTACTTACCAAAGCGTCAAATCTATAAAAATAGAGGTGTGTTTAGAGAGAGAGAGAGGGAAAGAGAGGGAAAGAGAGAGAGAGAGAGAGAGAGAGAGAGAGAATTGTTTGAAACGAGCATCAAAATCGACTTGAAGTTCTTCTTCGTCCAATTTCCAAAGAATGGATCCCAAAATCTCTTACAAAACCAAACAAAGAACATATTAGTAAAGAAAAAACATAGAAAAAAAGAGAGAGAGAGAGAGAGGGAGAGAGAAACAGAGAGGGAGACAGAAAGAGGGAGAGAGATGGAGAGAGAGTGAGAGAGAGAGGGAGAGAGAGAGAGAGAGATAGTGAGAGAGAGGGAGGGAGAGAGAGAGGGAGAGAGAGAGAGAGGGAAGGGAGGGAGATGTGGAGAGAGAGAGAGGATGAAAAACAGAGTTCTGCTGTTGGCGCTCGCAAACCCGAAAGCAAAAGTTCTACATTCAAAACGAGCAGCATGACGAATTTCGGGTTGGGGCCAGTTAAAAAGAGAGCGTTGGTATAAGCATCGGTATTTCCAGAAAAGTACCGACACATATACCGACGCCGTGATTTCGAGGCAACGTAGCTATGATTTGAGGCAATGCAGCTTTCCCAAATTTGCCGAGGGGTATACCGATGCCGACAGCTGCCCGTCGGTACATTGACTGTCGGTATTCCCTCGATATGTCATAGTGATTTCGATACATGCAATTTACAAAAACAAAGATACAAAGCACACGAAGTGATTCAATGGTGATGCACCACAGTGTACTTTCCTTCTCTAGAGATCAACGATGATATCTTGGGAGTAGAAAATTGATCTCCTAGTGCTGCGCACGGTGCTCTGCACAAAGGTTGCACAATACACAGAAAAACACAGTAGAGAGGGAGCATGAACACATACTTCTTAGGTATTACAAATGCAGGCAAACCTATATTCTGTAGTTGACCACACTAATGGAGAGCGTTAATCTCCAAAAGAACAAGCTACTCTTGAAGTTAGAGCACCTCTATATCAAGAGTAACTCGAAATCGTCACCAATTTGGAGCATCAATACTCAATTATCAAAATTTTGAACAAAACTGTGAAGAAGGTGACTACACTAAAAGTCTATTGCACATAACTCACTCATTGACTTATCAAATGTGTAGATTTTCTGATAAAACTTTTCACAAGGTGTCGCCTATAGTTTGCCCACCTCCTCCAAGTTAAATCATTCCAAAGGACTCGGTAGATCTTGAGAAATGATCTTAACAAGTCAACTATGTCTAAAACTGTAGTTCTTTACGGTCGACTTTGACACCTGTAACTTCTAAAGCTTGCTTCTCTCAAACTAGAAGCCATTTATGCAAATGCTTTTAGCCATAGATGGATTACCTTCCAACTTAGAGTTTGACTCCTCATTTGTGCAAAACGTTACACTCTGCATTGAGAAATGATCAATTCTTTGACCATCAAGATTGCTCCTGTTTCAGAAAACACTCACCACTTCTTCACATATGAATGTTCCTACTCATAATTCTCATAGGCTCTTTATAAATAAGCTCTCAAACTTTAACCATAGACTCATTAACTATGGAATTAGACATCTACAAAAGGATTCTTCAAATGATCAAACACAGAAAGAGAACTCTCATAAATATCGGGTGCAACTTTTCTTCATTTCTAAAAAAACTTTACATCTGGATAAGAGAGCTATTTTCCACACTTCACAAGTGTCTAATGACTTCTAATCCTCTTCAATTCTTTTTCTCACACATTCTCTCATCTTTTCCCCGACATTTTTTCCTTGTATATATAGGCAAATGATTACAAGCTCATGACCATACAAAAGTATAAGTGAACTAACTCTAAATTAATGTACATATGTATACACATCTTCATTCTCTGAACATGTACTTTCTTCATGCTTCATATCTGGATCTTTTCTTCAGTCCTTGAGTTTAAACCTTCATCAAAACTTCAATTTTTGATTGCCCTCCACCAACAGCTCCCCCTCAATCATCAATTGAGGTTTTCTCTATCTTCTTTATACCTGCCATGTCATTAAATCTTTGTAGCTTTGGTCTATCCCAGCTCTTTGTTAGCATATCAGCTATTTGATCTTTTGTTGAAGTATGTATTACTTCAATCTCCTTATCCATCACCTTATCTCTTAGAAAGTGATACTCAATCTCAATATGTTTAGTCCTGGCATGAAAAACAGGATTAGCAGCTAAATACAATGAGCTCATGTTATCTCCATCAATAGTGGGTGTACTCTGGATGATGTCAAAACTCTTCATAAGAGTCTTAAGCCATATCACTTCCTTTGGAGCTTCAACCACACCTTTGTACTCTACCTCTGTAGATAATAAAGAAATTGTGTGTTGCTTCTTTGAACACCATGAAATCAACTTATCTCCCACATAACACAAGTATCCATAAGTTGATCTCCTATCATTAAGATTACTTGCCCAATCTCTATCACTATAAATCTTGATGTTTGTATCTGATGTAAAACCATAATATAAACCCTCTTTGAGTGTACCGTTAATGTACCTCAACACTCTTTGTCCTGCAATCCAATGTTCTTTCCTAGGACAATGCATGAATTGAGATAATACTCCAACTGCATATGATAAATCAGTCCTAGTTAATGTAGAATAGATCAGACTACCAACCAAACTTTGATAAAGCTTCATGTCCTTGAACTCTTCTCCCTTATATTTGCTCAATTTGTGATTCACCTCCATTGGAGTAGGTGCTTCCCTGCAATCATTCATCTTAAACTTGGTCAACAAGTTTTTCAAATACCTTTCTTGAGTTACATACACTCCATGTTGAGTGTATGAGATCTCCATGTCCAAGAAATTTGACAAGTCTCCCAAGTCACTAATCTTGAACTCTTTCTCCATTTGCTTCTTTAGGCTTTGAATGCCTTTCTCATCTCTACCTGTAAGAATTATATCATCAACATATATGCACATGTAAATAAACCCATGCTTTAACAAGCAAGCTACTATCTGCTTTAGATACTTGAAAACCAAGTCCTTCAAGAAGTTCACAAGTCTATAATTCCATGCCCTTGGGGCGTGTTTCAAACCATACAGAGCTCTCTTGATCTTACATACATACTCTGGATAGCTTTCATCTCTGTATCCTTGTGGTTGCTCCATGAAAACATCATCTGAAATATAACCATTTAGAAAAGCATTCTTCACATCTAGTTGAAATAATTTCAAACCTTTACATGTAGCAATAGCTATGAGTGTTCTGATGGTTGTCATCTTTGCCACAGGACTATAGGTCTCATCATAATTTATACCATATGTCTGAGCAAACCCTTTCACAACAAGTCTAGCTTTATAACTAGACACACTTCCATCTCCAAACCTCTTTGTCTTGTAAACCCATTTGCATCCAATGATCTTCTGACTATTTGGTTTAGGAACCAAATCCCATGTCTGAATCTCCATTAATGCATCATACTCTTCCTGCATAGCCTTCTCAAAATTCTCCTTACATTTTGCCTCTTCATATGTAGAAGGGTCTTCATCTGCCTTTATCATATAAGCATAATCTTTGGTAGTCAAAAAAGAAGAGTCGTAACTATACCTTGTAGGTTGCCATTTATGTCTTGTTGACCTTATGAGCTGTCCACTCCTTGAGGTTTCTGGTTCATCACATTCTAGCTCAAACCTTGGCACTTCTTCAACTTCAACCTGTACTTCATTGTTCTCCTCTTCATCAAATATCTGAACCTTTGATTTACCTTTCTTTTGATTCACAATTTCTTCATCACCTGAGTGAACATTAAATGTACCTGCATACCAAGTACCTTGCTCATCAAATGTAACATCCTTAGACACAAGGAATTGTTTTGTGGATGGACTTCACAACCTATATCCCATCTGCTTATCATCATATCCAATGAACACATAGTTTTCAACTTTAGGCTCCAATTTATGCCTCAATGGAGATGGCATATATGCATATGCCAAACATCCAAATACTTTGCAATGCTCTAGAGTAGGTCTCTTATCCCACCATACCTCATATGGTGTCATACCCTGCAAAGCTTTACATGGTAATCTATTAACCAAATATGTTGTTGTATTTACAGCCTCAGCCCACAAATAATTTAGGCAATTTTTCTCCTTCCTCATAGATGTTGCAAACTCAACAAGAGTTCTATTCCTCTTTTCTGCTACACCATTTTGTTGAGGAGAGTACCTGCAAGTAATTTCCTTTTTTATACCTGCATTCCACAAGTAATCACTGAACTCATTAGAGAAATACTTTGCCCCTCCATCTGACCTTACTCTCTTCAACTTTTGATCTGTAATTGTCTCTGCATACACATGATAATGTTTGAATGTATTGAATACCTCTGACTTATCTTTAATCACATAGATAATGATCCATCTAGTATTATCATCAACATAAATCACATAATACCTTGAGCCATTGATATTGAAATCCTTTGATGGTCCCCACACATCTGTGTGTACTAACTCAAGCTTCTCTGAATACATAAAATGATGCTTGGAATAAGATTGCTTATGAGCCTTACCTAATGGACATGCCTCACATCTGTATGTCATATGTTGACCTGCAACATTAGGCAATCCAAGCACTGAACCATTATTAACCATATGTTTAATACCTCTTTCATTAAAATGTCCAAGCCTTTTGTGCCAAAGATCCAACTCTGAAATCTTATGTCCTCCATAAGTGTACAAGGCATGAACAATGTTACCTTGAATCTTCAATGTGAAGAGTCTTCCTTCTTTCTTCCCTGAAAAAATTTGTTTATACCCATTGCTAGGGTCTTCCACAAAAACTCCTTCATTAGTGAACCTAACTTCATAACCTTTTTCAACAATTTATCCTACACTTATCAGATTCTTTGGAATTGTAGGAACATACAAAACCTTAATCAAGAGAGTACTTCCATCCTTGGCCTTCACTGATCCAATTGACTTCACATTGTGCTTTGTATTGTCACGTGTTTGAACTACATGATTAGTTACCTTACTCTCCAAATCAGTCATCAAAGCTATGTTCCCACTCGGGTGATTGCTACAGCCTGAGTCAATGTAGAAGACTCTTTGGTCTTCACTTTGCCTTTCACAAGTTGCATTCATTATCAATGTTGAATCTCCTTCTGATCTGAAGCATAATTGTAGTAGGTATTGTTGTATTGGTGACTTTGGAATCGTGTACCTGCATTTCTTCCAAAGTAGCCTCTACCTCTAAAATTACCTCTTTGATTTCTACCATCTCTTCCTCTTGAATTAAAGTTCTGATTATATCCACCATTATTTTGAGTATTTTGCCAACAATCATTAGCTAAATGATTTGTCTTACCACAAATCCATCAAGCTTTGACCATCTTTATTACTTCTGCCTCTTCCTCTACCTTTCCCACCTCCTCTTCCTCTTAGGAAGTTAGCATGGATACTTGTACCTTCATCTTCATTTGATTGTTGCTTCCCTTTGCTATTCTTCTTCTTATCCTTTGAATACATTGCTTGACCTGCACTTTTATCACCATCACCTTTGACATCCTGCTCAAAGGTTAACATGTGTCCTAGCAACTAATTTAAATGAGGAGTAAAATGATATAGTGATAATTCAATAGACAAAATGAATGGCTTCCATTTGTCATCACCTCTCAAACCTGTAAGGATTTGCCTTACCAATGTATCCTCCTCAATATCTTCATCAACTGCTCCTAATGCATCTGCAATGTCCTTCATTCTTGTTACATAATCTGAGATTGATTGAGAGGCCTTCTTCTTGAATGTAGTAAATTCTGCCCACAAGGATGCCTTCCTTGACTTTGTGGTGTTTTGGAAATGCTCCTCCAAAGAATTCCATATATCACTTGCACTTTCAAGACCTCTAATGTGAGGTAGCAAGTAGTCATTAACTGCCATATAGATAATGCTCGTGGCTTGAGCATCTCTCTTCATGCAAGTCTTTAAATCTGATAGTTCCTCCCTAGTTGGAACACTAGGATCTTTGAACTAAGGGTTTTCTTCTTCACCTGTAATATAACCTATCAAGTCTTTGCCTCATAAGATGATCTTCCATCCTCATTGACCATGCTGGATAGTTCTCTCTATCCAGTTTCTCTATCTGAAGAGAATCTCCCATCCTTTCTTCACCTGTGTATTAAATCCTTCTAGCTTTATGAGGAATAAGGTTACCTTTTCTTCGAATGAAGTTCCTTTTTTCTTCCTTGATGTCTTCTGGTCTCCTTCTCAAGATTTTCTCTCAAGCTTTCACCTTTTGAATCTTCAAATGTTGAATTCTTTATGACTGCAGCAGTCGTGGTCCTCCTTTCTTCAAGTTTGATACTTCCTGCTCTGATACCAATGATGGAGAGTGTTAATCTCCAAAAGAACAAGCTACTCTTGAAGTTAGAGCACCTATATATTGCGAGTAACTCAAAACCTTCACCAATTTGGAGGATCAATACTCAATTATCAAACTTTTGAACAAAACTGTGAAGAAGGTAACTACACAGAAAGTCTGTTGCACATAACTCACTTATTGACTTATCAAACGTGTAAAGTTTTTTATAAAACTTTTCACAAGGTGTTGCCTATATTTTGTGCACCTCCTGCAAGTCAAATTGTTCCAAAAGACTCAGTAGATCTTGAGAAATGATCTTAAGAAGTCACCTATGTCTAAAACTATAGTTCTTTACAGTCGACTTTGACACCTATAACTTATAAAGCTTGGTTCTCTCAAATTAGAACCCGTTTATGCAAATGCTTTTAGCCATTGATGGCTTACCTTCCAACTTAGAGTTTGACTCCTCATTTGTGCAAAACTTTACACTATGCACTAAGAAATGATCAATTCTTTGACCATCGAGATTGCGCCTTTTTCAGAAAACACTCACCACTTCTTCACATATGAATGTTCCTACTCATAATTCTCATAGCCTCTTAACAATTAGGCTCTCAAAATTTAACCATAAACTCATTAACGATGGAATTAGACATCTACAAAAGGATTCTTGAAATGATCAAACACAGAAGGAGAACTCTCAGAAATATCGGGTGCAACTTTTCTTCCTTTTTTGAAAAACTTTACATCTGGATGAGAGAGCTATTCCGCACACTTCACAAGTGTCTAATGACTTCTAATTCTCTTAAATTCTTGTTCTCACACATTCTCTCATCTTTGCCCCAACATTTTTTCCTTGTATATATAGGCAAATATTTACAAGCTCATGACCATACAAAAGTATAAGTGAACTAACTCTAAATTAATGTACATATGTATACACATCTTCATTCTCTGAATATGTATGTTCTTCATGCTTCATATCGGGATCTTTTTTTCAATCCTTGAGTTTAAACCTTCATCAAGACTTCAATTGTTGATTGCCCTGCACGAACATAGACCATTATATGTTTGATGAAAGAACATATAAAAAAGTGTTCGGTTTCCATTTGTCCTTTCACATGGACATTAATGGTAACATCTCCCACTAGAGACCAATATTATCGAAGTAACTATGGGAGAGAAAAAAAGAATGATAAAGAATACGTGAGTGTAAGTATACAAACTATACCTCCCACTAGATGGGCATGTCACACCATATACAAGTGACTGTGTGAGTTCATGAATCAAGTAAACCCCATCAAGTGACAATAGTGTTGAAAGTTATCCTGTGGTAGAGCTTTAGTCAAAGCATCTGCGGCAATATTTGGAGTATGAAACTTCTCAAGAACAATGTACTCAATGGTGAATCAATCTCTAATGAAGTGGTACCTCATCTCAATGTGCTTGGTCTTTGCATGATAGTCTGGATTTTTAGCCAACGGAATGGCACTCTGACTAGCACTAAGAAAACGAGGTACATGCTGAGTTAGACCCATATCACAAGCAACACAAGAAAGCCACAATGCTTCCTTACATGCCTCACTTTCCTCTACTTAAGAATAGACACTTGTCCTTTGTGGCACTCAGATATCTCAAAATCATCTTGATCGCTTCCCAATGTTGGTTGTGAGGATTGGACATATATCTTCTCACAACTCCCATTACAAATGCTATGTCTACTCTTAAGCTACCATAGCATACATGAGACTACCAGTAACAGAATCATAAGGAATTTGGTTCATAAATTCGTTTTCCTCATCTAATTTGGGGCAATCATCCTTGCTCAAATTCACATATGTGGATAAAGGTGTACTCAATGCCTTTTCACCTTGGATATTGAACCTGTGAAGTACTTTGGATATGTATTCACCTTGAGACAAGTATATGTATCTCTTACTCCTATCACGAGTAATGCACATACCAAGAATATGTTTGGCATCCCGCAAATCTTTCATATCAAATGTCTGACTCAACTTCTCTTTGAGAATTCATAGGTCATGAGAGGAATTCCCAACAATCAACATATCATTGACATAAAGTATCAAACATATCAAGCTACCATTTGAGCATCTCTTTGTGTACACACAATGATCCTCATTGCTTGGAGAATAGCCTCGAGACTTCATAAAAGCATCAGACTTTTGGTACCATTTTCTAGGGGATTCTTTAAGTGCATATAAGTTCTTCTTAAGCTTACAAACTAGAATTTCTTTGCCATGAACTACATAACCGTTCGATTGTTCCATATAGATTTCATCTATAAGATCTCGATGCAAGAAAGCAATTTTCATATGCAGTTGGACTAGCTCTAAGTTCTCTATTGAAACGAATCCAAACAACATGTGCAAGGTAGTCATCTTGACCACTAGAGAGAAGATCTCCTTGAAAACAATATGATGTTTTTGCTTAATAACCTTTACAACAAGTCGTACTTTATACTTTGGCCAAGCACTATCTGATGTGAAATTTAACTTATATACCCATTTACATGGTAAACTTCTTCAATCCTTTGGCAAAGGTACTAAATCCCTAGTACGATTCTTGTGAATAGAATCCAACTCACTCTTCATGGCATGCTCCCACTTGACATGATCCATCCTCTAAAAAGCCTCTTTGTAACAAGAAGGCTTACTAGCATCTATTAGCATGACAAAGTCCAAACATGGAACACATCTATCAGGTGGATGTGAGACACAAGACACATGTAGAGGGCCTTAATTATTGCTGAATAGGAACATTTGCAAACTTATTTGATCTGACATTCTCTTGAACATCACTATGTGCAACATTCTTATGCATGCTAACTAGAGCACTAGTATCCTTAAACACACTCTTCTCACTTCAACATCCTTAATGGGTAGTTTATGCATCTTAGACTGATTGAAAATGACATGACTATTCTATTCACTCATCATGTTTCAAGATCCCATAAGCGATATCCGAATTGTCCTTCTCGACAATATCCAAGAAAAATGCATCTCTTTGACTTATGGTACAACTTTTGTTTAAGATTCTTGGGTCATATGAACATATTCTTCACACCCAAAAACTCGATGATGATCATACTATGATGGTTGAAAGAACTTGGAGAAGCTTGTAAGAGATATGAAAGTGAGTTGCAAAGCGACGAAGTTTGGTCCTGACAAAGAGGTCAAAAACAACCCTTGAGCTTATGAAGACTCAACTAGAGCTTATAGGCACGTGATAAGGGCAATAAAATGCACTATGTACTTTGGAGCATCAAGTAGAAAGAGTTAATACAAAACAGATAGGTTTTGCATATTGACTAGCTCAAAAAACTTAGTATCTTGAGATGAGACAATCAACTTCATATGCTCATAGTAGCAAACATGATTACAATTGGAAAAAATCCTTTTGGACGAACGATACACATACGGTTGCATGTATATAATTCACAAGAGTACAAGAAATAAAAAAACATGCTTTTGGAATGAACTTGATACTCAAGAGTGGTAACTCCTATTTTTCAGGAATGTGTAGAGATAAACCCTAAGAGAAATGAATTGCGGTTTCTCCCAATCTACTAAACCAAATGATTTGAAAATTTATAGATATAAACTTGACACTAATACCGTTTGAGTGAGTCTCATTCACCCAATTTGCAGCTCTGTAGAGGAAGAGAAGTAGCCTCTACAAGGTTACTATTGTTGAAGAAGATGATGCAGAAAAATGAAGGAGCGAGATAATAATGGCCACAAGTGTATGTATATTTCTTCCATGTAATGTAACAGTGACTTGAAGTCTTTATATATACTATTGAAGTTCTCCACAACTTCTACAAATGGATTTTGATTCAAATGAAGGCAAGAGTATTTGTTGGAGGGAGTCAATTCACTTTCCTACAATCTAGAAAAACTAAAGATCTAGTTTAATCTACTTTTAGGTGATTGATTGATTCATTGTTTGCAAATCAACCACCTCAAAATCATGTAAGTTTATCTCTCTCTTTCTTCTTTTACATGTGTAAAGATCTAGGATTTTACAATGGTATATAATCCATAAAAAATCTCTTAAAAAAATACAATAACTCAGCACAGGTAAAAGAATGCTTCAATGGATATTTTTGCATAATCCAAACCATAGCTTTTCTTCATGTAGATCAGATTCACCTGAAGCATAGTGTAAGCTTGGAGTTCCAATAGATCCCTCTAAATTTTAAGTATGCTTGAGTCTTCATTCTCTAATAGGTTGAATACTTGCCATTGATTTAAATCTACAAAGCTTTATTCCATCAAGTGCCTTTGTCATCATATTTGCTACTTGCTTTTTAGTCGAAACAAAACAAATGTCAATCTCGTTTGCCATGATCTTCTCCTTGATGAAGTGTTCATGAACCTCTATGTGTTTGGTTGTTGCATGGAAAATAGGGGTTGTTGCTAGGTCATGGAACTTACATTATCTCCAAAATATGTGAGCTTTGGAACTCACAAGTCCCAAATCTGTATACAATGCTTTTAACCATATTGCCTCTTGCATTTCTATGGTCAAACCTCTATAATTTGCTTCAAGTGAGGATAAAGCAATTGTTGGTTGCTTCTTTGAACTCCATGACACTACCTTTAAACCTAAGAAGGCTAAGTAACTAGAGGTACTTTTTCAATCATCCTTAGATCTTGCGCAATCAGCATCTGAATAGATTTTGATATCCAGATCTGAAGAGTAGTGATAAAATAAACCTTCATTGATTGTACCTTTGAGATTTAAGTAGTCTCTTTGGTGCATCCATGTGTGGTCTTCTTGGAGAGTGCATGCATTGGCTAAGCAATCCCACACTATATGAGTAGTACATATCAAGCTACCTACCAAGCTTTAACATTCTTTAATGTGTTCAATTTTCTCACCTTTCTAAACACTAAGTTTATGATTCATCTCCAAAGTTGTAGCTGCAGGTTTAATGTTCTCCAGTTTGAACTTGAGAAGTAGATCTTGAATGTATCTTCTCTAAGCGATATACATCCCT
Source organism: Ceratopteris richardii (assembly GCA_020310875.1). Classification (NCBI taxonomy): domain Eukaryota; kingdom Viridiplantae; phylum Streptophyta; class Polypodiopsida; order Polypodiales; family Pteridaceae; genus Ceratopteris; species Ceratopteris richardii. Next base: position 36,944,056 of record CM035411.1, on the reverse strand, counting down.
TCATCTATATAAATAACTTGCATACATAGGAAATATGTGAGCTTACCTAAGTCATTGATTTTGAACTCCTTTTGCATGTTTCTGTTGATCCTGTGCCATTCTGATCATCACCCGTCACAATAATATAGTCTATATATACACATAGATATGTAAAATCATTGTGATATCTTTTGATAAATAGAGAAGGATCTAAGTTGCTAGGTTTGAGCCCTTCGTCTTGAAGGTATGCAACCAACCTGTAATTCCAAGCTCTATGAGCTTGTTTCAATCCATACAATGATTCGTTAAGTATGCAAACCTCTGATGCATGATTAGGGTTTTGAAATCCTAGAGGTTGTGACATGAATACCTCTTTACTTATCCAATCATTTATAAATGCATTTCTTACATCAAGTTAGAGGAGTCTCTAATTTCTTACAGCAGCTACACGTATCAATGTTCTAATTGTAGTCATCTTTGCAACTCGTGAGAATGTTTCCTCACACTCTGTACCATGAGCTTATGAGCATCCTTTTGCAACTGATCTTGCCTTGTATCTACAAACAGGGCCATCTGCGTTTATTCTTAAATTCTATTTACCCATCTATAACCAATTACCTCTTGATCAAATGACATTGGAACCAAATCCCAAGTGTCCATCTCCCTCAATGCATTGATTTCTTCTTCCATGGCATTTTTCCAATAAGTGTTTCCCTTTTCCTTTTTGTAGGTTCATGGATCCTTTGAAATTGATTCCTTTGCCAAGTAGATTGGATGCTTTGCAACAAATATGGAATCATATCTATACCTGTTTTTTTCTCTCTTGTTGGTCTTCTAGGAGCTTGCTTAGAGCATTCTCCACACTCGTGCATCTTTTCTTTGCCTTTTCACATCCATATTCTGTAATCCTTTTCTCTTTCATCTTGGTCATCATCCATATCACTTCTTGGAGCTTGGACCTATGTATCATGCTTGTTTCCTAACTGATGAGAATCAAAATCAAGATCATATGGTAGAGTTACCTTTTGTTTACCTTCATCATACCAAGATGTGTGTTCATCAAACACAACATCTCTACTTGTGGTGAATTACTTGGTTGAAGGATTATAGAATCTGTAATCGATCTTTGTTGAGTCATACCCAAAAAACAGTGCCTTTGTTGTCCTTTCATCTCGCCTACCTCTTATTTGTGGTGGTCTAGTTTAGGGTCCCCCTAAATTATTATCTTCCTATGATCATGGCAATCTTGCCCTTTCTATTACTATGTGGCAGCAGATGTATGCGTCCACGTACATGTTTATATGGACAAGCAACTGAGAAAATCGGAACATGGGAAATTAAGTCACCTTGATTCACCACATGGTTTCTTTTCTTGGTTACTACACAATATTTGAAATCTGCCGCGAAATTGTGATTCGGTACTCGCGGGGAGCTGATAGTTATGCACCAGATTTCTGCTTGTGCGTATCCGACGTGTTTACACCAATGGGCGCATAGCGTTGCCAACGCTCTGCCAAGGTTGTTCCCAATACAGATGACACGACAGATGTTGTCTACGTGCGCTCCTAGACCCTCTACAACAAGTCGTATATTTTCATCGTTTCTGCATGGGGCACAAGTGAACGCGTTTCATTCAAGGCGTCTGAATGTACCAGCACTGATCCCCCCTAGTTTAGTCGAACATGGTCGGGGCAGAAAAGGGACCCATTGTAATGAATGAGCGGTACTTGGATTTTGAAAGCATCAATTGTCATATCGTGCAGTATCGATCTGAGGTGCAGAGTCTCAGTGCATGTGTATCCGCTCGCAAGCCAAGAAACAATTCACTTGGTTGCTTAACGTCTTTGACTAAACGGCTCTTTCTGACAAAAGGATATTTTCAGTTTCCAGCCAACCTATTGTCATCGTATGCTTCCATTGCTTTGGAGGCTTTCAGGATCTTCTTTTTTTGCGTCGTCATCGTCGGACTCGATGATCTTGCCCTTACCGTCTACAGATCAGAAAACATTGAGATGAGGAGTTTAAAAAGCTTTATGGAAAGGAAAGAGTGGGCATTTGCGGGTTTGTTAATCATACGTACCGAATGAAATCAAGTCGTAGTCCTCATTACCAAGCAAGTGTCTATGCAGCGAACAAGGTTTTTTATCAAACGCTCCAACGCTCTCCGTCTGTCACGTTGGAGGAAACCATAACAGAGCTATGGAGGGGCGTTCGAGGAAGCCATAACAGCTCTGTAGCAAGGCATTGGTAATTTGGCATAGTAAGACAACAGAATTTATCAACGTCATGCTGCGGTTGAATCTTCTGCGACGACGACAACGTCTTCTCCGATTGAATGATGATGGAGCACAAGTAGAAGCGGCTCGTTGCTGAAGAATAGGAAGCGAGTGAGGGCTAGGCCGCTGAACGGAGAAGGATTACAAAGTGGCCGTCTTCCCTGTAACACCGCGCGAGGACGCTCCTATTTGTCGCGATACATGCTCAACGCCCCCCGTCTGTCACGATACATGTCCCCCCATCTGTCACGATACGCGCCCCCCGTCTGTCGCGATGCCCAACGCCCCACCACCTCTCGTGCGTTTGCCCGCCTGGGCTTTTTTTCCCATTGGAATTAAAGTTTATCTGTGCACTTCCTTCGGCGCAGAAGTCCGCGAGCTTTCTTGATTCCCATAGTAGAGTGAATTGGCCATGCCAATTAAAGTTCAACTGGAGTAACGAATAATCAATTCTGTAACAAAAAACAAATCTTCAAAACTATATAAAAAGAAAAGATCTTTTCTGGTGGGGGCTACAACGTGGCTTCATTAAAAGAAGGCTTTCAAAGTGTGTAATTCTTCGCGATGGAGTGATTAAAAAAAGAGATTTCTTCTCTTTCTCTTCCTCTCTAATGTCCACATTTATTCCCTCGCTGGTCTTGAGCAATGTGGCCCTATCTGAGCCCTGGTGCCCCCTCGGGATGGATTCGGCCTCATCGGATGTGGACCTCCAGTGGTATCTTTGTGTAAAGAATTTGTGGTGGCAAAGCAAGAAGAACTGATGAAAACGTGTCTGATCGATCAAGTTTTTGGCCCTAGACCCCTTCTAGAAAGTGTGAGAGCTTGGTTTCACAAGGAGTGGTTCCCCTATGGCCTAATTCTGTGCAAATGTCAATTCCTGCCGACGAATCACCTGCTTCTAGTCTTTGAGAATGAAGAGATGGCCTTCCAGACCCTGCAAGCCAGCTCTTGGCAAGTGGACCGATCCACCCTTTGCCTTATTAAAAGGACCCCAGACTTTGTTCTGAACAGATCAAAGCCGCTTTGTTACCTGTTTTGGGTGGAGCTTCCCAATCTGTCGTACTTTCTGTATGGATTTCTTCGAGAAATCATTTCACCGATCGGTCGCCCAATGGCCTCAAGAGAGGATGTTGGGGGGTTAATCTACGATGGTGCTCAACACTCTTTCAATGCAAGATGGCACCCACAGATCTGCGTTGAAACAAACCTGAACCAGGTCCTTCCCTCGAAAATCTCCATAAACTGTGGAGAAGGTATGACTTGGACACAGGAGGTTACTTACAAGAATATGCTAAACGCGTGCTTCTGTTGTGGGCATCAAGGTCATAGGATCAAAGATTTCTCCTTGAAGAAAAGTACCAATAAAAACAAGCTTAAACCAGATGGGACCCTGGATCCTTTCCCTCAAGTTGACACTCGGGGTCAGCCCCCTCCGATGGAGGAAGAAAAGGGAACTCGCATTGTTGAGACAGATTCAGAAGGATTCACTGAAGTAAGATGCAGGAGGAAAGTTAGCCCTCAAGATAAACACCAAGGAACACTACGACGATTGCTCCTTCGAATAACATGTACTGTAACCTAGAAAAGGAGATTAATGAGGTCAACTTCCTAAGGGACAACCATGATGAAGAAGACCCCACTATTAATACCCATGGGTGCTCTACCAGCAAAGAAGACAACCAAGAAGGTTACACCACGAGTAAAGAGGAACCGGATGTAGCACAGAAGTTGAGAATAGATCTATCATCGTCGAGCACTTTACCCATCTTCTTGGGGTCTCGCCTCCTCTTTCCCCGCACAGGAATGACTCCATGGCAACCATCTCAAGGGTTGCTCAATCTAGAATCCCACAAAACATGATTTCTCTGCCGGATGCTAACATTTCTGAGAATGAAATTATCGAGGTTATTGATGCTCTTCCCAATGGGAAAAGTCTGGGTCTTGATGGTCTCACCAATGAGTTTTTCAAGTCCTTCAAACATGAGGTGGCCACCCCACTGCATCTGGTGTGGCAAGAGGCTCTCTCCTTCGGTGCCCTCCCTAAGTGTCTTAATAATAGCATCATGAAGTTAATGCACAAAAGGGGAGATAAGAACAAAATTGAAAATTGGCGACCGATTACCATGCTCCAAACAAGATACAAGATAATTGCAAAAGTTATCGCCAATAGAATCTCTTGTCATTTAAAGTCATGGCTTTGTGAGGACCAAAAAGGTTTTATCAAAGGTAGATCTATACTTGAAGCAATTGTCGATATTTGGGAAGGCCTTGTGTTTGCTAAGGAGTCTGCATCTTGTATTCATTAAGATCGACTTTGACAAAGCGTATGATAGATTGGAATGGGACTTTATTCTTCAATCATTGAAAGACCTTGGATGCAGCCAAAAGTTCACGAAGATGGTTTCCACTCTTCTTGGAAACGCTTCAACTAGAATAAATATCAACGGTAAGCTCTCTGAGCCCATACATTTAAAAACATCAATTAGGCAAGGCTGCCCTCTGGCTCCATTACTCTTCGCTATCGCCTCGAATGGACTCAGTCGCCTGTTAAAGGATCACATGGACGCTCGCAATCTCAAGGGTCTTTCCCTACCTCTAAATCACGGCCAAATGATTGCGAGAACGTTTGCTGAGCACATGAATGCCTTTGTGCATAACGATATAAACATCATTGAGGTGTTTTGGTAGTACCTCGACACCTTTTGTGTGGTGTCACGTTTGAAAATCAGCCATGCTAAAATTGCTTTTAGAGCAATCAGTGGACCTACACCCTACTTGTTGTTAGATGAGGGGTGTCAAGTTATCCCTAGAGGTCAAGTCTTCCGTCTCCTTGGCATTCTTATGGGATTCGACATCTCAATGGACCAACGATGGAAGTGGGTGCTATCCAGACTAGATAGCAAACTAAATCATTGGAAAGGTATGCAAGTCAACTTGGCACGGCGTGCTATGGTTGTTAACACATTTATGCTGTCTACAACTATTTACTTTATCTTGTGTTGGAGACCTAAGAAAAAAGACTTGGCCAAAGTGGAAAGAATCTGCAGAAACTTCCTTTTGACTGAGGACCCCAACAGGGGGGGGGGTTCCCAAAATCAATTGGAAAACTTTCATTAGCCCGAAAGACTCAAGGGGCTTGGGAATTTTGGATATCGTTGGATTGGCTGATAAGATGGCGGCAAAGTGGCTTATCAAGGCTTCGAACAATAGTGAGTCCTCTTGGGCTAAATTGATCTTCAAAAACATGGAAGACCTTACCCTTGTTGGCCATCTTGGTTGGAAGGACATAGGGACTCTCACGCTTTTGTTCTCCTCCCACCCGGTATCCCCTAAATGCTCTAGCCTCGTGTGTTCTTTATGGAAGAGTTGGAACAAGGCCAAACAATTCATCAAAATTAGTGATGAGTGGAAGTGGGCGGCTGCGATAAGACAAAATGACTCTATGTGGTTCCTGATCGGTGGCATTTGGGGGGGGTGGAGTCTTGGAATCTCCAAACTTCAAAGCAGTTATGGAACAAGGGGTTCAAACAGTGAAAACAACTCTGCAAACAAGAGTCCAACAAGTGGATTAGGTTCGAAGACTTGGACCCAAGACTTAGAGTTACCCTAGAGGAATGGACTCTTCTTCAAAGAAGATGTTTAGCATGGGACCGCTCAACTACCCACCTTCTCTACGGTCAGGATCTTCCTTGCCTGGAGGGCCTCAAATGGAGCAATGAAAAGAAACTATCCAGAATCCCCAACTTCAAAGAGAACTTAGATGCTCATCACACTCTTAACAAGAGATGGTGCCTTTCTTGGAACAAACTTTGATGGGGACTAAAATTCATGTCTTCTTGGCACCCCCTAATTGAGATCAAAAATTCTATTCTCATGTGGCACATCTTGCATAAAGGTATCTGGTCCAATGCAAGGGCTAACAAAATCTATGGTGTGCCACCGTGGTGCAAGCATTGTCATCAATGCATTGAAGATTTAGCTCATCTGTTCTTCAATTGTCCCAAGTCCCGTGTTATCTGGTGTCACGTGACCCGAGTATTAAGATTCACGAACCAAATCAATTGGCAACAGGTGTTGTTGGGTGAAGCGGTCGGTTGCTCATTGACACTGTGGAATGCCATCAGTGCTGAGACTCTTGGAAGATTTGGAGGGAGCGATGTGCTGTCAATTTTGGCCAAACTCCAAAGGAATGGTCGATCAAGAAATCCTTGTTTCTTCTAGGTAAAAGAATCTCCCAAGATAAGAGATCTCCACCGTTTAGACATCACTATATTTATCTCCTCGAAAACAACAAGTTGAAACCCAAATGGCTCCCCTTGACACTCTAAGATTTTTAGTGATCGGATTCTAACACTTGTAACCCTTTTGCTCATTTGAGTAGCCAACAAAAATGCATTTTTCAGCCCTAGCATCAAATTTACCTTCTCTAACTTCCTCTAGGACATGAACATAGCATATGCAACCAAACATCGTTAAATGAGACAAATCTGGTTTCCTTTCATAGTATACCTCATGTGGAGTAAGATCATGGACTCCTGAAGTTGGTATCCTGTTCATAATATATGCTGCTATGGTTGCTGCATCAGCCCAATATGAGAAAGGTACATTCATCTCATTCAACATGCATCTAGCTACCTCTGCAATTTGTCTATTCTTTCTTTTTGAAATACCATTTTGTTGAGGGGTATACTTGCATGTGTATTGCCTGCTTATGCCTTCATCTTCTAAGAACCTTGTGAACTCATCGGAGAAATATTCTCCCCCTCCATCTGACCTTAGGGTTTTAATCCTATGACCTGTTTCATTCTCAACAAGTGCCTTCTATTTTTTTAATACTTCAAACACATCTGATTTTTGCTTGATTCTATACAACCACATTTTCCTTGAAAAATCATCAATAAAGGTAAAAGAGTACCTATTACCTACATGTGAAGGTTCTCTTGAAGGTCCCCATACATTTGTATGCACTAAATCCAAAACCCTTGGAGAAACATACTTGCTTGACTTGAAAGGCAACCTAGTTTGCCTCCCAAATTGACAAGCTTCACATACCTCATGAAGATGTGATGTTGAGAAGTTTGGAAGCCCTTTGACCAATGCACTTTTCTCCATGTTCTTTAGCATTTCAATGTTTACATGTCCTATTCCTTTATGCCACAAATCCAAATCTGTAATTCTTCTATTTCCTAAAGTGATGAACATTACCTTGTTGGGGTTTTTCTTGATATTGAGAGTAAACATCCTTCCTCTCCTTTTGCCACAATCTGCAATCCATTCTTTGGATCCTCTATGAAGCAACCTTTGCTATTGAACTTCACTTGGTATCCTTTATCTACCATTTGACCAATAGAAATGAGATTCCTTGTAATAGTAGGGAGATATAATACCTCGAATAGTGTCTTGATCTTCTTGCCATCCTGAAACTTGACATCACCAATGTGTTTGATCTCATGCTCGATGTTGTCACCTGTCTCTACACATTCTCTTTGCTTTGGAGCGTGTAAATTGCAAAACATGTCCTCCTTACAAGACATATGATTGCTACATCCACTATCTATGTACCAAGTATCATCCTTCTCATGTTTAGTATCTCCATATGCATGACTCATGGCAAGAACTTGATCACTAGACTCATTTGAAGCACAGTTACCTTGAGCATTGTTCCTCCTTTGGTAGCGTTCATTTGCCCAATGTCTTAGCTTCCCACAAATGAAGCATCCATTGCCTCTTTATCCTCTTCCTCTTCCTCTTCCGCTCTTGTTTCTGCCTCTACCTCTTCCATTTGAAGATGAGCCTTCATTTGAGTCCTCTTGGGTGTCACTTTGCTTGCTTTGGCTTTGCCTTCCTCTTCCTCTACCTCTTGATGCTTTGCCTCTTCCTCTACCTGCATATAGCATTTGACCTTGGGCACCATTTCCCTTGCTTCCACCTTGGAATATTTCTTCATTAACCATTAAAGTGTTCAATTGATCAAAATCAGGCATGTTCTCACTAGCATGCAATGAGGATATGAAGTTCCTCAACTTGTCATCATCTTTAAGACCATTAAGTACAAATGCAACCATGTCATCATCATCAATTGAATGTCCTATGGCTGCCAATACATCTCTAATACCTTTGCCTTTAACTATGTAATCATGTGTGGATTGGTTACCTCCTTTCTTCAAGTTGTTGAGCCCATTTTTAAGTTGTACCTTCTTTGCCTTTGTGTTTGTGGTCAACATCTTCTCCAAATATTCCCACATTTCCTTGGTGGTCTCCATGCTTTGAATGTGACCTATCATTGTGTTGCTTACATGCAGAGATATCATAAACATAAACCTTCTATTTCTAACCTCCCATTTTCTAATTTCTCTCCTTTCTTGGTGGATAGGGTTAGTTGGATCCGCAACAGTTGGTTTCACATCTCCTCCATTGATTATGCCTCCTAGGTCCTTGCTCATGATGAAGTTTGTCATCCTAAACTTCCAAGGTTGAAAGTTGTCTTTGTCCAAGTTTTCAATCTGGTTGGATGCATCTCTTATCCTCTTGAATCACCTAAAATTGAAATATGTTGTGGGATTACCTCCTTTCTTGAAATTGAAGTCCCTTTGTGTCATGAAGATGAAGCTCCCCCTTGGTTCCAAGTTTCCAATGTCCTTCAAGATTTCAAAAGGCTTCAATGGTTGATTCCTTGGCTTGGCCTCCTTCTTTGTACTCTCCTTGATGTCCACAAGGAGATCTGATACCACTTTTGGAAGATCTCTCCTCCAAATGCACAACAAAAAGCTTGGATTCTTCCCAAGACCTATCTACCTTCAGACTAGTACTCACTAAAACTAGAACATCTCTGATTTCTCAAAGCAATCTAAAAACCCTTTTAGCCACAAAACATGGCCAATACGGGCTTTCCAATGAGCTATCAATCACTGGATTTGGACACCTGTAGAACTGTCAACTAAGTCACACAAAACAACCCAGTTTTCCTAGCAAGCTTTGGGACAGAACAAGAGACCAAGAAATAGCTATATCTCACAATACAAGAGGTGGTTTGCCAAAATTATTTTTAGAGTAGAATCTTTGCTCTATAAGCTTTCCAAAAAATACCGGAACTCTCAAAATGGAGCTTCCTACAAAGAGAAATTGAAGTCCTAACAAGCTGCTACAGAAATGAAGCACCCTTTGGAAAGGGTAGGAGAGATACATGAGAGTAAGAGCATCTATGAGATCCTATGGCTCAATGGCACATAAATATGCAGGACCCCAACTTCCTAGCATCCACAAACACCTTGAATGAGCTTTGATTGTTTTTATATAGCCATGAGAGCCTTCTATGACTCTTCATATGTCCTCCATGTCTTTTCACATGCCCTCCTTGTCTCTTCACTTGCCTTGTGACTTTGTCTCTTCATTGGAGTGGCTTTTGGTGGTCCAATGCCTCCTTTTGGATATAGTTGCACCTTTAACTTTATTCTTTGACTTTCCTAAGGTTCAAAAGCCCTTAAATGGAGTTATTTTATGAAAAACAAAACTTGAGCTTGCGCTAGAAATGCATATCTTTTAACGTATAATTCCATAAAGATTTCTACCTTGCAAATAGGCCTCCATTACGATTTGACAAGCCGCATAGTTGTGTGGATTAAGCTTCTCAATAATTGAAAGATCCTTATCACCCATCTTGATCTAGCTCTAATACCACTGAAAGAACTTGGAGAAGCTTGTAGGAGGTAGAAAAGTGAGTGGCGAAGCAACGAAGTTCGGTCTAGCGAGCCGACACAAGACTAGCCCTTGAGCTTATGGAGACTGACATAGATCTTATAGGAATGTGATACATGCAATAAAATTCACTATGTACTTTGGAGCATCAAGGATAAAGATTCAATACAAAACAGATAGGTTTGCACATTAACTACCTCAAAAAACGTACTATCTCTAGATGAGACAATCAGCTTTAAATGCTCATAGCAGCCACCATGATTAAAATTGGAAAAACTTCTTCTGGAAGAGTCCTAGACAAAGGATTGAGTGTATAGAATGCACAAGAGTACAAGAAATAAGCAAAATGTGCTTTTGGAATGAACATGACACTCAATAGTGGTACCTCCTATTTTTTAGGAATGCATAGAGATAGATCCCATGAAAACAACATTGCCATTTCTCGCAATCTAATGAGCCGAATGCTTTGAAAATATTTACACATAAACTAAACCTAAATACCTTTCCAATGCGCCCTTAATCATCCAATTTAACACTCTATATAGAGAGCAACATCCTCTACAAGGTTACTATTGTTGAAGAAGGTGATGCAAAAAAATGAAATAGCAAGACAATGATGGGCACAAGTGTATCTGTATTGCTTACATGTAATGTACAAGTTATTTGAAGTCTCTATATAGACTCTTGAAGGACTCCATGACTTCTACAATTGGATTTTGAACTAAAATAAAGGCAGGATTTTGAACTAAAATAAAGACATGAGATCCCATGTGAAATATATGTACTAGGCTTGTATATTTGTAAATAGCTCATTAAAACTAAGTTGTAACCCTTAGAAACCCTAGGGTTTGACCCTTGAAACCCCCTGAAAACCCGAGTTTTATCCCATTAAAACCTAATCCAAACCCTTAGAAACCCTAGGATTCTAGCCCCTAAGTGTAAATAAACCCTTGAATTGACATGCCAGACCTTTAATATAGGCAAACCCTAACTTTCCCTCACTCAAACCCTAAGTTCGAACCTTAAATTTAATTTTTACCCTAAGTCTTACCTTTGAGTTTGATTTAATTTGATTGCAAGTGTGAAACCAAAAAACCTTAGCCCAAAAGAAATAATAAAGAAAATCCAAAAATAGAAAGTTGAGTGAGGAGGTTAGAAGATTCTAAAGAGAAGTCCTATGGGGGGCCTATAAATAGGTGCCTAAATCTTAGTTGTTGCTCCCCATGGATCTTCTTTCTAGGTATGCTTCTTTTCCATTTCTGTTCATTCATGTTTTATCTTCTTGCTCATACTTTATGGTAGTTCAATTAGGAAGAGAGAGAGAGATAGAGAGAGAGAGATCTGATTACGTGTAGAGGGATTCCTTGGGTCATACTATTTATTTCTTATGAGATCTTACCTCCTTCCCAACACCATTAGGGCAATAGGCATATAAACAACCGGGGAAAAAAAACTCCTAAAGAGGGAAAAAAGTGCCCGAGCGGTCCTAGAGTGTTCACACACATCACACTACCTAAGTATATCAATAAATCCACCTTGGGGGTGAACAAGGAGCTGGCACTCATGTATAAGGAAGTGGCAAGCTATGTGGAAATCACTCCACAAAAGGAAGTAAGCCCAAAGCTTTGTGGAAAGCTTCAAACTTCTCCCTAGGTAGAGCCTTCGTGAAAAGGTATGCAGTATTCTCCTGCATGGGCATATATGCCAAGCTGATCTTCCTAGTAGAGAACCTCTCCCTGACATATTGATAATGCACCTCAATGTGCTAAATGCGATCATGGAACATGGTTCCTTGCAACTCCCAATATGCTCTGACTGTGAGTGAAGATGGTGGTTGCAGAAGACTCACCAACACCCAAATCAGCCATAAGGCATTTGATCCACACACACTCAATAGTCACTCTGAAAGCTATCCTATCCATAGCCTCACAACTGGAAATGGCCACAGTGGGCTGCTTCTTTCTCAACCAAGATATACATGAGCTACCAAGGATGAATCAAAAACCACTAGTGGACACACACATGTGATAGCAACCAACCCAACCACTATCAAAAAAAGCATGCAAACCTGGCGGTAGTGATCCCCCCTCTTGATAAAACAATCCAAGTAGTCGGGTTCCACTGAAGTAGTAAAAGATGCACTGATTTGTGTAAAAGTCGGGTTCTATCTCTCTCTCTCTCTCTTTGTCGATTTGTGTGATCTATGTTTGTCTACCTCTCTCTCTCTCTCTCAATTTTGCATGCATCTCCAATTGCGTGCATCTGTGTGTACGGCTCTCTCTCTCTCTCTCTCTCTCTCTCTCTCTCTCTCAATTTTGCATGCATCTCCAATTGCGTGCATCTGTGTGTACGGTTCTCTCTCTCTCTCTCTCTCTCTCTCTCTCTCTCTCTCTCAATGTTGCATGCATCTCCAATTGCGTGCATCTGTGTGTATGGTTCTCTCTCTCTCTCTCTCTCTCTCTCTCTCTCTCTCTCTCTCTCTCTCTCTCTCTCTCTCTCTCTCTCTCTCTCTCTCTATTTCAGGTGCATCTCCAACTGCCTACATCCATCTGTGTTGCTCTCTCTCTCTCTCTATCTATCTATCTATTTATCTCTCTCTCTCTCTCTGAGTTTGCCAATTTGTGCGATCGATGTTTGTCTGCCTCTCTCTCTCTCTCTCTCCCCAACTCTCTCAAAATCTAATGCAATGAATCTTTTGCTCTATCCACTTCACTATGCCATTGCTAGCAGAGCCATCAAAAAGTTACATGGTGTCCCTCTCTTTCTCTGACACAGTGCCGACTTCATCTCTATAAACAGCCTTAAGCACGTATTTCTCCCTCTCTCTCCACCACCATACCCTCTACAAGAGTGCACCATAACCACTTTCTATCTCTCTATATGCTCGAAATAATTTTAGTTTTTGGTGACGAATGAGTTCGAATAAAGATCAATAACTTCTTTGACTACATGGGGAAGATTAAGGTCTAACCGAGATCTAGGCTCCACTTGAGCTTCTTGTTCATCTCTACAAAATCTGTCATGTGCCTCTGCCTGACCTTATCTTGATCACGCGACCATTCATGCATGCAATTGTTAAACTGTACAAAGTTGGAGCACTAATGAAAAACCATATGTTATATAGTGAATAAATTCGTAGCTATTTCTTCTTTGGGTATGCAAATGCAAGCACCCCTGTAGTCATATCCAACATGATCTTGATGAAAGGAAGATGGGAGGACTCATGCAGAATATTGTAGGATTAGGGTATGGCATGTATGGATGAGGTATCATCATGCCATCTGCATGTTTATTCTTCTAGAGAGGCAAGCAAAGAAGATTGACAACCAATAGCGATACTAGAATTCATTGGTAGAAGTAAAGATACTAACAATGAAAGAAGAAGACTCTCTCCCTCTTTCTCTTAACATCATGTAGACTAATCTCTCTCTTTCTCTCTCAGAAAAGAAGCATGAACATAAAAAACGTAACGCATGAACAAGAAAGAATGAATAAGAAAAGGGCAAGAAAGAGTACCTTGAGAAAATCCATAGGGAAAACCAAATGAGCATTGGGCATCTATTTATAGCTTTCCCCTAGGTCCGTTCTCTAGAACTCTAGACTCTTCTAGCCTTCTCCTTTATATTCTTGGAGAATCTCCTTTTTGATCCCTTCTATTTCCACAATCTTCTTTCTTGTTCTTATTTTTTTTGGAAATCCAATATTTTGTTTCTATTTAAATTTTTCTCTTTTTTTATTTTTCTAACTTTAAGTTCTCTTTTTTTATTTATTTTTCTTTTTCTTTTTTATTTTTGACTAAGGTTTTTGCTTCATTTCACACCTATGTAAAAATTTAATTAAATTAAGGATTTAGAATTAGATAAAATGGTGAACCTAGATTCCAACCTAGGGTTTGTATTTGGAACATGTTAGGGTTTGACTATGATTAGGGTTATCCACAAAAATTAATGAGTTTATTTGCATTTTAGCTTTAAAATCTAAGGGTTTTCTAGGGTTTAGGTTAGGTTTCCATGGGTCCAAACTAGGGTTTCAAGGGATTTCTAGGGTTAGAAGTTAGTCTTTCATGGGTCAGAGTTAGGGTTTCGGGGTTCTTAAGGGTTTAAAGAACTGAAAAGAAATGTAAATGCACAGGTCTAATGTACAACAATGACATGGTTTCTTATTGCATAAACAATCAGATCAACCTAAACTTGAACAATTCATAATCCATATCATGTTCTTGAAGTCAAGATAGCATATCATGATCAGAAAAACAAAGAAATAGACTTGAAAAAAATTTTCTTGGTACACACTCCTTGAGGGATTTCATCATGAGAGCATGAATTAAATTACAGTCTCTATGGAAAAATATAGGAAATGCATTCTTAGGTTCCTCCAACCAAGAAATCATTGTTGACTACCTGTGATCTATAGTGGTTAAAAAATCAATCGATTAAGTTGTTCTAGTGGTCAATTATTCTAGCATCTATTCCTACGCAAAGATTCGAAAGCCGGATTATATGGGGGATGCTCATGGGTTGCTGAAATTGAAAATGTTGGTACCATGATATAGTGTTGTGGTTATGGTGGTAAGATTTGATTCATAATGGGAATGGCATGTGAAGAGGTCAAGTTGGTGGTTTGGTGTGAAAGATGACTTCAAAGTCTTTTGATAGTCACTTGACGATGATGATTGAATGGGAAGAGGTGCCTAGAGTAGAAATATCAGTTTATGTGATGGGTGGTCATATATGGACTTGCAATACAGATTGGTAGGAATGTTTGCATAGAGTGAGAAGTCATATATTGGAGTTGGGGCATGGCTGGGTGCAAGAAAATTCTGGGTTAAATCAAACAGCGTGTTTCTTTTTCAAGAATCTAAGGGCATCGAAAAAAATATCCATATTTAATAAAATATGCATAGTTTCTATAAATACCTCATCAAATCCACTTCAAGTGAGTTCTTGATGTAACAAGGCATTACCTCCCTCTTTATTGAGTTGGTTCCACACTGAGTTCCCCAATGCGTGCATATAATCTTGGCCAGGCTTTTGTAAGCCTAATCGAAACTATAATCTTTTTCTTCTTCTTGTAGGAAAGGCTCTTCCTCTTTGTATGTTTGTGATTGTGCGAGCTGAGGCATTCCTACGCTTGTGAAACAGACTATCTGAATACTCCAAATCTTGGAAGCCTTCTATAAGGAGCACTTCAAAAGCCGATGAAAATTTTTTTTCATGGAGATTCTCACCTTTTATTGGGAGCAAAAAGCCTTTTGCAGTGCCTTACACTAGAAGATCAAGAGAAGCTCGTTGTGCACTTACACCTTGGGCTTCTACTTGTGGTACTACAACTGGTTTTGAAAGTTCTATTTCTTTCAAAAGAGGGATGAGAATCATGAAAGGTAGGATTACTGGGTGAGGCCGTGTATGAGAATGCATAGTTGTGAGAATGTTCTTAGTCAATTGAAGGCATGGTATGGTGCCAAACATACTTTTTGGGTTCATGTGACATGGAGGATCTTTTATCTTTGAAGGTTTCTAATTGTGTCTTTCTTAGTACACATCCAATTAGCGCATCATACACTTAACACATATATATGATGGATGTGGTCCCACATAATCAATTAGGAACCTATTTTGTGATGCATTGTGATTTATTGCATAGAATTGATCAATAATCCAATGAGGAGATTAAATTTTTGGTGATTGTATAAAACAATCCTACCTAAGAGAAAATGTCAAAGTTTTGTATGTACATGCACTATTCAGTAGACAACATAAGGGTGAAGGCAAACATATATGCTAGCTCCATTACCTAGGTTTCTTTAATGGTTTCTATAATAAGAGTCTCTTTCTTAAATGGGATATGTGTTTCAAACATCTTCAAGGCTTCTAGTACAAACTTATGTGTTCTATGGAACCTTCCAAAGGTTTGGTTTGAGGTAAAGTGGATACTATAGAAGCTTGTAAGACATCCATGTTTTCCCCTAATAGTAAAGTATGAGCTAGAGAATAGCATATGAGGAAATCTAGTCTTGGAAAAGATCCATTGAGATACTCATTCATGTCAACTTTCTTCCATGGTGATTGTAAATCCTCAAACTTTTCTAAGGCCTCGAACTCTCTAGCAAAGACTTACAATCAACTTCACTTGTTACCAATGTCCATCTTGGCTTCCCAAGTAAATTTGGCGTCAACCAATGGCCCACAAAGTCGGTCAAACACTTGTGACTTGCAATGGACTCATTCTAGTTGATGCATTGGAATATCATTGATGGATATGGCATCTAAGTAGTCACCAAATCCTTAAGGGGGTCATATGGGACATTCTTCTATAGGGAATAATGATAATTGATGGGCATAGTACTTGGTCCCGTAGCTCCATTAATTCATTTCTTCTTAAATAATTTTCAAGATCATGTAAGACAAATAACACACACACACACAAAATAATTTTGAATACACAAGATCACAATATGGAAACATTGGAATCTCTTGGGGAAAATGAATGGTGAAGAAGTAAGGGAGGTGCAAGCAAGTGGGTAAGTTACCATTAAGCTTTTCAACTATTGTCTGATATTCCTTATGGGTCAGTTTGAAAATTAAGAGTGCCCAATCGGGTAGGTGCTAGTAGTAGGGAGTAGGTGAGAATAAAATTGCCATGAAATACCATAGTGTTTATGTTCCAGGTTGAGATCAAAGATGAGGAAGTGGGTTATGCACTGCTCTAATTTAGGGCATGTTGATATCGCAAACTCGTTGGAGCTTTCCTTGGGGAAGAGCTCATGCATAAAAATGACTGGGATGCAATCTGTTATATTAGATCTATCCATGGGCAAGTGAAGCCTTTGCGCTAGCTCACAAAAGGTCATGGTAAGCACATATCCAGTGATGGGAGCCTTGCAAAGGATATTCGTCTTCCTGGCTGCATCTAAAGATTTAGCAATGGTGGTGAAGTACGAGTATGCCCTAATCCATCAAGAGGAAGGTAAATAACATGAAAATGATGAGATACTAGATCATAGATGTAATATGGTTGATGTCAATGCATAGACGGGCACAAGAGCTTCCATAGAAATTATTGGAGTAGAGATTCAAGAGGGCAATGTAAAGAGAGATTTCAATGTTATAGTACATCAATTCATGCACATGACCATATGTATGTGGGTGATGACAACAATGTACTAGGTAAATAAAATGGTCATAGCTTTGATTCATTGATTGGAACATTGAGTAGTTGCTCGATCAAAGTTTCTAACAGGAAGTTCATCATACCATCTTGTGCTTAAATTATGTACAATTGAAATTGGCATACATTGAATTCCTTGTAGTTATTTCTCCTTCTAAATTATAGAAGAGTACAAATTTCCCTTCTACAAAAACTAGAGTTTTCAAGTGTTGATCATGTGTTCGGGCCTCTCTATGTTGCACTTTCGATAATAGCAAAAACATGTCAATATAATCCTCATGTAAAGCTCTGAGTGCTTTTAATCCATGACACAAAGACTCTTTACACAATAGCTTTTCGTGTAAAGCAACATTGAGGCTTGGAACAATGATTTCCATGGGTTCTATATCCTTGATTCCATATACTACTTTGATATAGTGAAAACAAAGTATCGACTCTATAAGTTTTTCAACTAACCTAGAGAAGAGATGGTGACAACTGATCAAAACTTGAAGCTCTTTTAATTGAAATTTTTGAGCATTGATAATAATACTTTATTTTAACTCCATGAGAATAATATGGGGTAGTATACTTTATTTTAACTCCAGCCAATCTATTTCCATGAGAATAATATGGGGTAGTATACTTATGGAAAATGTTGAATTCAATTGTTAAGGGCTTAATCAAGTCATTGGAAAAATGTGTTCCACAATCTTAAAGACTATCTAAGGGTAATTTGGAGCAAGGAAAACGTTCTTGAGTTAGAGGTTGGGACAAAAATAATGGAATTGGTAATCTTCATGGACTAGGCTTTTGACAAGTGCATAGCATAGTCAATACAAGTTAATACATGTAGATGATGAGTAGAGATGGTTGTTGGTGTGATACAAAAAATGAATTCTAAACCCAAGTTTTTAAAAGGTTCAAGAAGCATGACATGCTCTACAAGAAAACATTGACCTGTTATCGAATGATGGATTCTCTAATAAGGACTATAGGCCTATGTATATTGGTGGATACTTGGATGCATAGTGGGCCATGTGAGGCCACTATATACGACTTTCCTTATGACATGATCTATAGAAAAATGCCCTTCTATCAGATATGCATGAGCCATGTATAGGATTGAGTACACGTTTTGTGTATGGACACATTAGAGCTAGTCATGAGATTGGTCTCTATAATACAAGCAGCCAAAAATAACCCAAAAGTATCTACCTTACTAATCCAATTTCTTTAAAGCAATAGATGAAAGATTCTTTAATAGTATGTCGATAGAAAAAAAATGTATAGAGTGTTTCATAATAAAACTTGACCAAATTTGAGATGGTTGTGGGGTGATTGGGTTGAGTTGTATAGATAGACAAAATAGGAAAGAACTCCTTCATGCCAGTTAGAGCCTTTCTACAGTGTAATTAGGAAAAACCTTGACAATCACATGGGAAGAACTTGCGTGGTCTATTACATCATAGCTGAATTCATGTAGCACAATCACTTAATGAGCCAAGTATCCTAGGAGGTTCTGCTACTTAGTGAGGTGTGTCAAAGAAAAGTGATCTACTTTTAGGTATAAAGCTTGGCTTGTAGCTGAAGGCTTTGATCATACATATGGAGTGGATTAGGAATAAATATTTAGCTCTATGGCTAAGATTACTACCATCAGAACAATTATGGCAATTGCGGCCACCGAGAACTGGAAGGTGTATCAACTTCATGTGAATAACCCTTCTCTAAATGGAGATTTAGAGGATGTAGTATACCTAGACCAACCATAAGGATTTGAAGATGAAATGAGAGATGATTGTATTTGTAGGTTAAATAAAGCACTATATGGTGTCAAGCAAGCCTCGAAAGCATGGAATCAAAGGCTTGTAAACTACTTAATCAATTGTGGATACATGAAAATCAAAGTAGATCGATCATTATTTTACAAAAGAGAAGGTGAATCATATGTCTAGTTATTTGTATATAAAGATGACTTGATTATTACAAGTGATGAAGAAGACCGCATCGAGGACATCAAAGAAGGGCTTGGGAAGGAGTTCAAGATGTTGGACCTTTGAGATATAAGTTATTTTTCTTAGGTATTAACGTCATGTATAAGGATAGTCATATCGAGGACATCAAAGAAAGGCTTGGGAAGGAGTTCAAGATCTAGGACCTTGGAGATCTAAGTTATTACTTTCATAGTTTTGAAACCTAAACATACAAGTGAAGATTGTTCTTGCAATTAGACAGAATTGGTTAGCGTATTCAGTATTGATATGGTTGATCTTTTTCTATATTCGTGAGAACTCCACTCGATCCATCTTCCTTCTAAAACGTGGAACCCTATCATCTATATACTAAATATTAGTGTTTGCATCATAAGAGATGAATGATCACATCAAGTACAGTATCCAGAAAGGTTTTTGTTCTTTTTGAAAAACGTCTTTAAAATTTGCAGCTCTCAAAATGAGATTTCAAAATATGAAATGGCTAATTATCCTTAGTATGTGACATCTTTGAGATTTTTGAACCTTCACGAGGTATATCAAACTTCGAATATTAAGAAGTGAGAGGGTTGACTTATTTCTCATTGATAAGGTTGATTTACCTGAGGATTTTTGAGACCTCCATTTGATACATTTTTTTGTCGAAGTTTTGGATTCCTGTCATTTATATACTTTCTATGCTTTGAGAAAACCTCTTCATGTCCAAATATGTCACGATTTTCGATTTTTAGAAGAAGGAAGAACATCGCTTTCGTGAGAACAAGACAAATAACGGGAAGTAAAAGATATCTTCAGTGAGAATAACGACAAGAAATAGAGATAATCAGAGATAATTTCATATGGGAACATAAATCTTAACTTTTTTTGAGGAAAGCTAGGCGAGGAGAAACTAACTCAGTGCAAAACTTCCCTAAAAGCCCTGGAAATTCTTTTTGGCTATTAGGAAATCCTCACAATTGTATCTTAACATAGAGAATTCAGCTTTCACATGGATTGAATTTATGATGAACTTTTCATGGATATGCTTTCCACAGATATGCATTCTTCATTGTTTGAATAGAAATTAACATTTTTTGTTAAATAAATTTAAGCAAGGACTAAACCAAAGATTCTTTGTTGAAATAATCAATACAAACAAGCGAAACAATTGAAGAAATGAAGAAGTCATTGAACGTTGTTTTTGATGTCTCACTTTCCCCGAAAGCTTGATGACATTATGAGCATATGATTCGGCAACGGCTTCATGTGCTAAATATGGCGGTCCACACTTTATCATTCAAATACTTGCTTAGAATACTATTGAGCCACCACACTAAAATATTTCGACATTTTTCTGATATCTTAAGAAGCCCATACAGTCTATACTTCAATAAAGGATGAAGATGATCGTTCAATCCAACAAATGAGCAATGTCATCCTTATTGATGGTGTTTTTGTGTGCATATCTACCGATTTCTTTGTTTTATTTCTAGTGGAGGCTGATCATACCAATCCATATCACAAATTTTCCCTTGATCTTCCTATTAACTCGTCACATGTAGAAATGAATAGGTAGATTATATTAAAAATACCTCACTGGCTAGCGATGAATATATTACGTTTATAAGATCTACAGGCAAGAAATGGGAACTATTTGGACAAGAGCTTGCCATACTTCAAGGCCGAAGAAATAATGAATTAAGCCCAAGTCTTTCATTTCAACTGCTTAACTCAGGTCATCTTCTGTTTTTTGGAGATGAGCAACATCATCTGTTGTAATCACAAGGAAACCTACATGGAGTACTCACAATTTCCTTCCCTCCTTCCTTTAGAACATACAACTTAGCATCGAAAGCACATCTTGTGAGACCTAGATCAAAGAGATACTTATGTATCTATTGATACCATGCTCTAGGGGATTATTTAAGAGCATATAAGGCCTTCTTTCTTGTACATCCTTTGTTCTATCAATGGGGAGCCTTAAACCCTAGTGTCTAAGACATTAATACCTCCTCCTTGAGCTCTCCATTTAGGAACTACCACTAGAAATCAACGTGATAGATATGCCACTAATTATGCACACCTAGAGCTAGTACTACTCAAACAGTTGTCATCCTTGGAGCTTTGCTAATGATTCCCAAATATCACTCCATTCAGCTTTTGAGTATCCATGTGCCGTGAGCTAAATTTGTGCTTATGGGGATGATCCACTATCTCCCAAGTTCCATTCTTCATGCTATTATCATACTCTATTTGCATGGCATCCCTCTAGTTCAGATTGCAAAGTGCCTCTTCCACATTGGTTGGCTCCTTTTTGTGTTCTTGAGTGAGCTTCAACATCATGAATTTATTTACAATAGGGGTGCTATCTTGTCTCAGGTCATCCATTTTCTCTCATCACCTTAGTGTATTTGGAACTGATTCTAGTAAATAGAGGTTGGGCTTTGTTCAATCATAGAACTTCCTCACCCAACATTGCAATGGATTCTTCGCTTGGATGATGAGACCTTAGTGAGTTTCACACTTATCATCTAAAGATGGTGCTTTCTTCTCTTGTCTAGAAGGGATAGCTCTAGGGACAAATTAATAGTGCATTGTCCCTTGGCTTGATGATAAAGTTGAAGCTGTCCTTTCCTCTTCCATTGCATGTGCCTACTCCTCCTTAAACACCACATTCAAATCACAATGATCTTTTAAGCCTTAACTTTATAAAGCTAATAAGCCTTCTTATCCTTGTTTTACCCTAGGAAGATACATTTGATAGTTTTTTATTGAAGCTTGGTTCTTTACCTATTGGGAGCACCTACATAATGTTGACTTCCAAATACTTTGAATATGAAACTAATCACTTTTTACTAGTATATGCCTCTTGTGGAGTATTTCCATTAAGTTCCTTGGTGTAACATTGATTCATGATATAGGGAAGAGTGTTGAGAGGCTCTAGCAAAAATTTATTTGACAAACCCTTTCCCTTCAACATGCACCTTTCCCAATTCCGACATCCTACAATACCGTTTTGTTGAGGGCTACGTGCCACTTTGAGTTGATCCTTGATTTCTTTTCTGTTGTAGAAATCTTCCAACTTTGTTGATGTAACCTACCACCACTCTCTATCCTGAATCTCTTCATCTTCTTCACTGCTTCATTTTTAACAAGTTGAAGCCATTCTTTAAACAAACCAAAATCTTTATCCTTATCGCTAAGCAAATGCACCCAATTCTTCCTTCTACACTCATGGATGAGTAACAAGAAGTAGAAAGATGATCAAAATCCTCTGTATGTGTTTTCTTGCATAGGTTAGCATGCACCATCTCTAGAGAATATCCTCATTTGTTGTTCTTTCATGTGGAAAAACCTTCTTCTCTTCATTGCCCATCATGCAAGATTCACATGGTTCCCTTGTATCTCAAATCGATAGAAGGTGTGCAACCATACCCCTGTGATGCATATGGCTGAATCTCTCATGCCATAGCATACTTCTCCCCACACTTGTAAGGGATTTAAGAGCAAACAACTCATTGAGGTTGTTCCTCCTTAATATGCCCATGGTAATAATGTTTTTGTTACTATCCATAATCGTAGCTCCTATCTTATCAAAAGATACTTCATGCCCTTGATCCCTCATAGAAGGTATTGGAAGTATATATCATTTCATATTTGACATTTAAAACATATTTGAGATTTATATGGTATGCCCATTAGAATTAATGACAAAAACTATACCTTGGACCTTCGCAATATATCTTGCATTTCTGCCTATCTTTATATAAATTTATACTTAGAGTGTTTGGTGTGTACCTAAGCTCCATATGTCTACATATGCATAACCTTGAAATTATGTCTTCCACTAGAACTCACTCGGAAATCTAGTACTATAAGCTCGTGGAAGAAATTTTTGGATGGGGCACTACCTTCATTACATAAATAGAGAAAAAAATGAATTCATATGAACTCTCATTTTGAAATACTCATTTCCAATGATTGGAAATAAACTATTAGTACTTCACAACAAGTAGTTACCAATGAATGTGTCAACACCTACTGTGTTTTACGCATAATGATTTAATTCTAATTTAAAGCGTGTTTTGCAAAAAAGAAAACACTAAAAGGAAAGGAGATTAGAGCATTTTTTAGACATAGAAAGGTTTTTTAGATGTATAACAATCTACTTCAAAAGGATAGATCCATAAAGGGATGAGGTGATTTTGTACCATTTTATATTTTTGCAGGTGAAGCAAACAAGCAAATTTCAGATGACCAAAGCATGCATGCCACAACTTCGCATCTGCCATAGCATGAGAATCATGTGTTACACATGTTGAATCAATCACTGATTTCTCATAGTCTTTGATCTTATTTAGCCCATGAAATAAAATTGCAGAAGTAATAATCATCTTGCTATTTGACATATCATGGACTGTACATCTATCATCAACAAATTTCACAACCAAGCTAATCTTGGCCAAAGCTAAAACTGATAATAGATTCTTCTTAATCCCAAGCACAAATAAAGCATCTGACAATGTAAAAGAACTACCATCAGTACTAATGAGAATGATCTTACCAACTCCCATGACAGGATAAGAGGAGTTGTTGGAGCATGTTATAGTTTTCCCTGTAGGGGAGGCTCGAGTGAAGTGAACAAATTGTGGTGTGAGGTAATATGTTTGGTTTCCCCATTATCAAAGTACCAAACATCTGAGTTTACTACAAACATACACTGTTCATGAGAAGATGGGTCAAAACTGCAAACAATAGTAAACACCCATTCTTCATTCTACACTAGATTGGCAGACTCTATTTTCAATGTAGAGGCCTCTCCAATAACCATTCAACCCTCTTTCTTCTTTTCCGCTTTTGCACTTGTTTTTGGACAATTATTTATGACATGATCATTTGCTTTATAGTACTTGCAACACAATTTCTACTTTTCTGTTTTCTTGTTATCTCTTTCATCCTTCTTTGATTCTGCAGAATTAGCAAACTTTTGCTTGCTAGTAGAGGAGCTCCATTTATCTTTGCCCTTCTAACTAACTAGGAAAGCTTGATCTACAACATGCATAATGGACTTGTTCTGCCTAGAATGATCTTCTTGCAAAAGAAAAAAGACTAACTCCTCAAATGTCAAGGCATTTTGATTGCCTTTCATCATCAAACAAAGAGTAGAAGTAGAACTCTAGTATCAATCAAGAAGACCATTCAGAATAGTCTATGCAAGTGAACTATGAGGCAAGAGTTCATGAATAGAAATAAAATTTTCCTTCAAATCTTTGATCTTTGTCAGAAAAATTTCCATGGAATCACTTTCATTCATGTGTGCACTCTCCAGTTTCTTTCGAAGTTAAGCAACACGAGCCTCATGCCTTGCCTAGTTTAAAGTGGTAAGTGTATCCAAAGCATCATTAGCTATTCTACAAGAGCAAATGTGAGGAATAATAGCATGTTTGATAGACAAGGCTATCAATGCATGTGCATGAGCATCTCTACCATCCCACTGAATTTTCTCTATAGTAGATGCGACAAGAACCGTAGCACAAACAAGAATCTACACAATATCACCGTCTTTTATGGCATCTGCATCATCTTTAGTACCTATATTTGTAGGTGTAATAGGACCTTTTTCAACACCCTACACAATATTCCATAGTCCCTTTGCAACAATACATGATGAATCATATAATCCCATGATTGGTAATTCGTACCATCCAACTTATCCTCAATAGACAACATACATAATATATCAATGCTTTTAGCCATAACCACTGGCTAAAATACTTTGGTGCAGAAAATTGATTGTATCTCAAAACGTTGAATAGAAGTACCCTGTCACGTTCTGCTAAACATATAGCAAACTTTGAGATGCTTATACTGGCAAACCGAAACCTGTATATCTTTGACACAAAAGGACAAAATGTCCTACAAAAGCACTCTAAGAGTGCATTTGGATGTCAAAACAAGCTTAGATCGTGATTTTGGCACCATAGAGAGAAATTGTTTTGATCTCCTAGTTATCTTGAGTATGCTCACCAAATTTTATACGATTTTGAGACTATGACTGGAAAGATGTTGATGATGTTCTAAATGAAGCGGCGACCTACTTTGAAACCAATTGTTGGAGTTTGAGGTCTTCAAAAGCACGCAAAAAACACAAGGAAGAAGAAGTAGATTGGAGCACAACACACAATACCGAATGCATTAGAATGTACAAAGATAATTAATCCATTAGGGCAATAAGGGTATATACAAGCCGAGGGAGAAAAACCACCTAAAGAGCTGAAAACGTGCCCCCGCTATATTAGTGTGTTCACACACATCACTATCTAAATATATCAACATTTCAGCCTTCTACTTTAGCTTCCAAATCCATTGATCTCAATGAATTTGTGTTTATGGGATTTATCCACTATCTCCCAAGTTCCATTCTTCATGAATTTATCATACTCCATTTTCATGGAGCCCCTCTAATTCATATTGTAGAATGGATCTTCCACATTGGTTGGCTTCTTTTTGTGTTCTTGTTTGAGCTTCAACATCATGGATTTATTTACAATAGGGGTGCTTTCTAATCTCTCGTCCTTTATTCTCTCTCATCACCTTGGTGTATTTAGAACCGGTTCTAGTGAATATAAGTTGAGCTTTGTTCAATCATAGAGCTTCCTCACCTAGTAGTACTGCAATGGACTTTTCACATGTGTGATGATACCTTGGTGAGTTTCACACTTATCATCTAAAGATGTTGGTTCCTTCTCTTCTCTAGAAGGAATACGTCTTGATCCAAGTTCATAGTGCATTGTCCCTTTACATAATGATAAAGTTGAAGTTTTCCTTTCCTCTTCCATTGCATGTGGCTAGTCCTCTGTAAACACCACATTCAAATCACCATCATCGTCTAAGCCCCAATGTACAAAAGGTTACAAGCCTTCTTATCCTCATTGTACCCTAGGAAGATACATTTGATAGTTTTTTATTGAAGCTTGTTTCTCTACCTATCGAGAGCACCTACAAAATGTTCATTTCCAAATACTTTGAAAAGGGAAACTAATGGCTTTTTACTAGTGTATGCCTGTTGTGGAGTCTTTCCATTAAGTTCCTTGGTGTAACATTGATTCAAGATATAGCAAAAAGTGTTGAGAGGCTGTGACCAACATTTATTTGGCAAACCCTTTCCCTTCAACATGCACCTTTCCAAGTCAAAGATTGTTCAATTATGACATTCTACAACACCGTTTTGTTGAAGGCTATGTGCCACTTTGAGTTGATCCTTGATTTCTTTACTCTTGTAGAAATCTTCCAACTTTGTTGATGTGAGCTACCACCACTGTCTATCCTAAATCTCTTCATCTTCATCATTTCTTTTTTTTTGAACAAGTTGAAGCCATTTTTTAAACAATGCAAAATCTTGAGCCTTATCACTAAGGATATATGCCAAATTCTTCCTTCTTTATTCATCGATGAGTAACATGAGGTAGGAAAATGATCAAAATCCTATGCATGTGCTTTTTTGCATAGGTTAACATGCACCATCACGAGAATATCTTGCATTGTTCTTCTTTCTTGTGGAAAAACCTTCATGTCTTGATTGCCCATCATGCAAGATTCACATGGTTTCTTCATATCTAAAATCGATAGAAGGCATGCAACCATATATATATATATATATATATATATATATATATATATATATATATATATATATATATATATATATATATATATATATATATATATATATATATATATATATATATATATATATATATATATATATAAGAAAATTAAACAAAAACAAAACAAAACAAAAATTGCATCGTCAACTTCTCTGTTTGTCCTAAACAAGAAGTATCGGAATTAAACTTTATCATGCATAGCTTGGACAAATAGCTATGACATCCCTACTCACATCATCAGTGCCCTAGAGTAGGTGCAGACTTTAATAAAGAGTCTTTCTAAATCAAGATCTCTAACAAAGTCAACGAATTGAGTTTCTATCACTTCCGAAAGTGAAGGGCAAACTCAGCCATGATAAAGTCTTGCACAAAGAACAAACAAATAATAAGAAGAAAGAAATTAGAATTATAAAAATAAAATTAAAATTAATAAATATATAGATAAATAAATGAATATATTCCTCCTTAATATGTCCATCCTAATGATGTTCTTGTTACTACCCATAATCTTGGCTCCTATATTATTAAAAGATACTTCATGCCCTTCATCACTGATAGAAGTTAGTGAAAGAATATATGATTTCATATTTGACACGTAGAACATATTTGAGAGTTCTATGATATCTCCATTCGAAATAATGACAAAAACTATACCTTGGACCTTTGCAATATATCTTGCATTATTTCCTATCTTTATATAAATATATACTTAAGAGTGTTTAGTGTATGCATAAGCTCCATATATCTAAATATGCACAACCTTGAAATCATGTCTTCCACTAGAACTCACTTGAAAATCTAGTACTCTAAGCTAGTGGAAGAAATTTGTGGATGGGGCACTACCTTCATTACATAAATAGAGAAAAAAATGAGATCGTATGCATTCTCATTTTGAAATACACATTTGCAATGATTGGAAGCAAATCCTCACTACTTCATGAGAAGTAGTGACCATGGAATATGTCAGCACTTATTGTGCTTTACGCATAATTCAATCAGTCCTAATTTAAAGTATGTTTTGCAAAAACGAAAACACTAAAAGGAAAGGAGAGCGGAGCCCCATTTAGACATAGAAATGTTTTTGATGTATAACAATCTGCTTCAAAAAGATGGATCCATGAAGGGATGAGATGATTTTGAGACTTCTTTGTATTTGCTTTTGATTCTCTTATAATTCCTCTCAAGGATATTAAATCTGCTTGGAAAAACAAAACGAACTGAAGAGTAGAGATTAAATATAATGATTTTTTTAAATATATTGGTACATTTGCAATGCTATACAAAATATTAATCTTCTTATGACATGAATAGACATGAATGAATAGAAAATTGAACTACATATGATATTGTAGTAAGAGATTAGAAGATGGCAACGCAAGGTAACTGGCAGGCTCACTTAACAAGGCCAACACAAATAAGAAGGTCAGAACAAGAAGGGCACCGATTTGTCTATGTCTCAAAGAGATTAGGGGTTTGATGACTGATGTGTAATCCAAAAGAGAACTGAAGATTTTCACAAGGGATAATTATAGATCCTTGAATTTAAAGAAGCAACATTTTCTAAGAGAATGGTAATTCCATCAAAGTCAACTCCAAAGTACATAGAAAAATAGACTCTTCTTTTACCCTAGAGCAAAAATGATATGACTAACTATCCTAGATCAGATGGGAGTTAACATTTCAATTACTTTGGAGCCTCCTCGTTGGACCGTTCTAAGTTTAAAAATTCTGCATGGAAGGAACTCGATTGATACGTTATCCAAGGTGCATTTACCTTGATTTATTCCACATAGATACCAATGTTTTTATCTTTCTTTGGTCTGGTTTTATGCATGGTCGAAGAGAAAAATGATATGGATCTCCTTGCAAAGGATTCTCATATCTTGGAAACAAGCTATCTACCGAAGCTATTGGTTGTTCAAGGACCTTATGAAATACAATCAATAGTGAGGGTATGAAGGACTTGGAAGCACCAATGTACGATGAGTTTGGATAACTTGTCCAAGGATTTGTTAGTCGGCCGCCGGATGGAAGTTGTAAAACTGAATCTTTTGTTCGCACGCGTGAAAAGTTGTTACACTGACAGTTGTAATCTTTTATATAAAGCAATGAAAAGAGATGCTTAGTGACGATTCGTGGAATCACCAGACTGTCTGTCTGGGTGATTGTCATGGTCGTTATTGTGTGTCGAGTTGGCTAAATTGGAGTACTGTGTTCATTTCTGTGTGGTATTATCGACACTTGTTCGAGTTGTTGTAGCGTTGCTTGTCTAATTCCTGAGTATTCCGAGTATACTGTACATATCCGTGTTCGTTGTCTATCGATCTTTGTTGCAGCTGTGAGTTTTATTTACATCTAGTAGATCGTCGGACTCTTGTCTGAGAGAGTTGTTCTACGGATCTTTGTGACGATTGTTCTGTTAAGTATGTATATGGTGGTGTCCTTCTTCTTGATTGATCTGCCGATTGCTGATGAAGTCTGTGTAACTGTGGTAGTGTTCCTAAAAACGTTGTGTAGGATTGTGTTGTTCTTAGTATTGAGATATGTACTTGTACGGTGAGATTTGGCTACAGTAATGGTTACTCTCTAGTGTGTGTTAGTCTTCAGCACTGTATGTTTGAAACTGTTGAGTCCTTCTGTGTTTTCGGTTTGTCTGATTGTGAGCACTGTTTGGTGAAGGTTGAACTACTGTTAAATGTTATAGTCGTGTGTATTCGGAAAAAGGGTTTTGAGGTAATTCGGTATTACGATACTGATAGTCTGGTACAATGTGTTCGGTAGACTCTGATAGAGTTAAAATAACAAACCGTAAAGAATGAGAATGAGATACCAATTCTTGATAACATCTTGAATGTTGGTATATTGTGTGTTGTGACGTAATTTTGGGAAACAAGCATAGGGCCTCTGTCTTTACAGACCCCTTCCACTCCCAAGAACCCAATTCTCGTTTAAACGCGCTTCTGATAGTTAGAACATAGCGTTTAACACTGGTGCCGTCTGTGGGAAGGTGGAAACAGATCAAATTGTTGCAAATCAGTTATGGAAACATGACTGTAAATTATAAATCGACAGTAATAGTACGTGATTAGTACCAAAAGATGATACATTCCGGTTACTCGATCCGGTGAAACGTATCCAAAGAACCGCCAGCCTGGGGTACCTAATTTGCTAAGGATGCCTCCAAGAGGTAAAACGCAGATAGGTCTAACCCAGTTGTCAGAAAGTAAAGAACGTTAGTAAGGATTTCGGTCATATTCCGGTGGAACAACTAAATCTCTGGCAGATTCCAGTGCGATTTTGTCACAATCTGTCGAAGATATAGTAACTCCAGAATCTAATAGGACGCAGTATGAAGTTAATTTAACATCATTCAGTAAAGATTCAAACTTGTTTACGAATAGAAACGTTGTGGAGGTGATCGCAATCCGGGTGGATCGGGTCCGGTCGTGGCACACAGAGGGTGTATGAAGCTAATGAATGTTGGATGGTTTAAGGACATGAAAGTGAAATTAATGTTGAGTATGGAGAAGAGAGAGATGTTGAAATGATTATGGGAATGGGAAAGTAGGAGTGCAAGTTAGATTTATGAACATGAATAATAAGAATGAAAGAGAACCATACACACGAATCAAATTTGGAAGGAAGAATGGTCCATTGAAGGAGCTTCTTAAACACTTCCTAATTCTAATCCATATGCATAGTCTTCTTTGGATGATATGTATGCATGACGTGAATAGATGAAATCCTTACACATAAACCAGTTTCGAAAGGAAGAATGGTCCAATAATATTGGAGCTTCTTATACACTTTCAGAAACTAATCAATATGTATGGGTATGTATGGATTATATGCATGCAAGTGAATTATGATGATAGAGATTACTCACAAGCTCAAAGAAACATCCTTACTGGTTCAACGCAATACTGCGGAGCCTTCTCACACATAGAAGAAATAGAAGACATGTAAAAATACTTAAGAGACTGAGAGAGGAGACAAGAGACAAGTGACAAGTGACATGAATTAAAAGGATTTGAATTAAGATACATGTATAAGATCGTCGTGGTACGTCAAGCTAGGTAGTCTACTGATCAAAGGTGGTTCCGACCCTCAAACCATGACAGTTCAACCGAACGTCACACGTAAGAAGGTGAGTTCCACTCCAATGACCCTATGTATGTCTAAGCTCGTAACCTCTAACTAAAGAAGTATAAGACTCATTAAAATCAGCTCTAACTCACTCACACGCTCCACCGAGGGTGAGTCAAGATAGAGATGCTGGTTTCAAGAGCCTATCCTAGATTGGAGTTCTAACTTAAATTTGAAACTAGCTACTATACTCATACTAGCTCACCTTGGATCCTCACTCGCTCAACCGAGGGTGATCGTCTCAAGGAAACCATAAGCTAGCATGAGCCCTATGGATGCCTAACAATGATGCTCTAGGAGTTTGGAGGGGGGTTTATATAGTTTTTTGAATGAATTTGGGCCCTTGGATCTAGAGAAATCAACTCTCAACTCTAGGATCACTACTTTCGATTACAACCATTTGATTAATCAAATCAATGGCTTGGAATTGTTGTTTCTATCAACTCTAGTGTAAAGGAGTGAAATTTAGGCGCCCTCATTCTCCACCATTGGATCTGGGGATGATCTGGACCGTCGGATCAGTGCTGACATCAATTCGGATAAGATAAGCCACTATTTTTGGAGAAACTTTGCATTATTGATCTTTAACTGTCAAAAAAGTCTTCTTTGATGAAAACATTCGTGGATCCTCCTTCCTTTATGCTTAAGTGCATCTCCACCCTTGAATATGAGCTCATCTTGACCGTACAACATGGCATATTTTGACATGTGGTAGCCCTTCAAGCCTTCAATTTTCTTATTCTAGAAAATTGCGGTGACCTTGAAAACTGGACTTTGTACTCTTTGACCCTCCAAATAGGCTTTGATGAAGATGAAACTTTTTAGGACTATGTTTCCAAAGATCTCCTTCAGGAATATGCAGAAAAAACTCCCATCTGAATCTCCCTTGTACAAGTTTGACTACATTTGGAAGCTTGCAAGGTGGCATTAAGGTGTCTAGGAAGCTCTGATAGCCTTAAAAAATTTTACAAATATGTAGCCATATATGATCTTTATACATGCCAAACCATATGGCTAACATAATTTTCTATACAAGAATTTGTAGGGTCAAACTAGAAAAATTACATTTTTACAAAATGAACATAGCATATCAATGTGCTACAAAATCCATTTTCTACTGAAATTGGGGCTATAGACTGCCTTTGAAAATCTTTACAAGTATATGAATTTTCATCTAATTTGGTGATAATGAAATTTTTGCCCTAATTTCCTAACTTTGACCAGCTTTGACTAGCTTTGACTGCTACCATGGACTTTCTTGATTTCTTTGAAACTTTGTATGTTAGCTTCCTTTGACATCCTTGATGCATCTTGGACTTCTCGGGGAATTCCGGCTACCTTCACCAAATATGTTTTTTGTAGGCCTTCACAAGTGAGAGAGGAGAGAAAATCTCGACGACATTCACCCCCACTAAACCTGCGATTCCTCCGGAAGTGCCACTCTAGCATCTGTGAAAAACAAAATGTTCCAGGCATCAAATTCTTTTATAGGTAACATAAGAAACATGGAAGGAAAATTGATTATATGCATGAATCAGTAGGTAACGTGACATGAAGCAAAATTTGCATGAAAGAAAGAACTGAAACAGGCAACATGAATATGCATGAACAAATAGGCAACATATATGCAAATGAACAAGCAACATTGGCAACAAGAAAGAAAAAAAACAAGCATCAATATGAAGTGGAAGTGGATGTATTGAGTCGTTTTAAGCATCAGTTCCTCTCATCTTGAAGAAAATTTTGTACCTTTTTCATAAAGCTATCTACCTTAAATATGATTATAAACAAAGATTTAGGATTTTCAAGAGACATCTTTCATCTTTAGCTTATTTTAGATCAACTCCTTTCCTACATAAATATGAATATGCTCTTTCTCTAATAACATGCAAGGAAATCTAACTAAACTCCACTAATGCATAAATCTACCTACATAGCCCGTGATTTATTCTACTATGCCTCTTTATCCTCCTTTGGCTTGCTCTTTTTTTTTTTTTTTTGATGATGGTGATGATGATTCGGCAACTTTATGGTTACGATCACTTTTTTGGGGTGGAAGAAAGTGTAAACTTCTTGGTAACATGTAGCAACTTTTTTTTATTTGATGACGGGGAAAAATTAAACCCCGATACAAGGTACAACCATTTTTGATGACGGAGAACAGTCGTTTAAACTCCGATACAAGTGTTGTGAGATGGACTAAGGATGTAGAAACATGCAGTAGCAGGAGCTAGGATTTCAACAATTATGCTTTCGATACAGGATACATATGCATGTTTATATATGAAAGTCTTGTCACCAAAATAAACCTCCAAATCTACATGCCCTATCTTTCCACAATCCTAGATTATAAACAATTTCTTGGTAGATAAGTTACTACTTAAGATAAAATTTTACACAAGTAGAGAAATCATCATTTGCCTTTTTTGACTCAAGTGATGTGGATATGCAATGTGATGCAAAGACTGAAAAAAACATGCATGAAACAAGCATGGAAAAAAAATAGAATGAACTTGAAAAAAAACAAAGCAACATGAACTTGAAAAATTAATGATATTTTTATACTTTTTTTTTTAATTCCTTTATTTTATTTTTTATTTTTTATTTTTTATTTTTTATTTTTAACATGGATACTCCTGTTTATGAATCGGCCTCATTGTTTTCATCTTCTTCAATGTCCTCATCCAAAATGTACTCGTCATTATCACGTTTCTTGAATAGCTTTATCCTTTTACCTGCAATCAAAGTTTTTAGTGCAACACCATTTAATTCACAAAGAGCATACATACCATTGTTGTTGCCTTTTGATACTATGTATGGCCCAAACCATCGTTGAGTGAGCTTTTTGCATGCATCATATTGAGAGTCAAATGTACTATCATAAATGAGCACCCAATCTCCTACTTCAATTGGATTAGGACACAGTCGATGAGTTTTATCAAAATAATGCTTATTCTTCATTCTAGATTCTCTTAATTTTTCAACAACATCATCAAGTCTTACTTTACCTTGTTCTAACTGTTTAATGCGCAAACTCAAAAAGTCATCAGTAGACATGTTTTCTGACCAAGGCAAATTTGACCATGCAAAAATATGAGATTGAATTGGAAACAATGGTTTTTGACAGTACATAAGTTCAGCAGCCATATACCCAGTAGTACGTGTGCATGTCATTCTATCTGCCCAAAGTGCAAAAGGTAAGAATCTAGGCCATTGTTTGATGTCACCGTTACATGCTTTAGATATGGCTTTCACAATAGGTGGATGCCCTCTCTCTATTTTACCATTGGCCTCTGGATTATATGCAGTAGTGAGAGACAAACGAATACCGTGACGCTCAAAGAACTCTTTAGCTTCTCTCGCATTTAACTCTCCACGATCGGCAACTACTTTCTCTATGTACCCAAAGCGACTTATGACATCTTCAAGCAAGAATTTGCAAACATTGTAAGTGGTCTTAGATCGTAGTGCACATCCCTCTACATGATTAGTTAAGTCTTCTCTTGCAAGTACAATGTAACGCATTTTGTCGATACCTTTAGGCATAGTTACAAGATCTACTACCCACTTGTAGTGAATACAAGGTGGATAAGTAGGATGCAACGGATATCTATGTTTGACTCATGAATGAAGTTGACAAGTAGAACATGTAGAAACATAGCTACTAATGTCAACATACATCCTAGGCCAATAATAGGTACTTCTAATTTTTTCATATGTTCCAAAAAATCCTTTATGACCTGCCCATAATGTCTCATGCATTTCCTTCATTACTTGCAATTGAAGACCTCTCTTTCCTAGGACTCGTTGTGGATTCTTAACCTTACCCTTAGCATGTCTCCAGAGATAACCATTACATAGGAAAAAGTTATAAGCTCGTTTCCTAATGTTACGGAATCTATTCGTAGTCCAGCTAGGTAATGGTTGTAGTGTACTGAGATACTTTCCTATGTCTCTCCATTCATCTTCATACTGAGACTCATGAAATTTCCCATACTCATATATATGTGGAACATAGTCAACTGAATTCACATTCTTTATTAGATCACTTTCAAGATCATCATCAAATCTAGCTCTCGATAACATATCAGCAACTGAGTTTGACTTACCTGAAATATCAACTAACTCAGGATTTATGAACTTAATATATGAGATCCATCTAAGCATGGCTATATCAGGAGATGAACAATTGGCTATCATTCCAATGAGAGACAAACAATCAGTCTCAACTTTGACATTTGCACCAATGAAATATTCTTTGTCTGTTTTCAAAGCTGTTACCATACCCCATAGTTATCGTTTGATCTGTGGATATTTTCGTTGTGTTTCATGTAGAATTTTGGCACCAAACCTAATTGCATATCTATTCCCTTCACTATCATCTTGACTCAACTTTGACATTTGCACCAATGAAATATTCTTTGTCTGTTTTCAAAGCTGTTACCATACCCCATAGTTATCGTTTGATCTGTGGATATTTTCGTAGTGTTTCATGTAGAATTTTGGCACCAAACCTAATTGCATATCTATTCCCTTCACTATCATCTTGACTTATGACCCAACCTATTCCATAGCTAATCCATCTAAGGCTAGAATTTGAGAGTCTAATTGTCATCAAGTTAGGAGAATTTTGCATAGGAACATTCATATGTAATGATGTTCTGAGAGTCGACAAAACTGGCGCAGATTTCATGTTTAGAGAAATGAACATTGCTCAGCGTGTGGTGTAAAGTTTTACACAAGTGAGGGCTTAAAATTTAAGTTGGAAGATAAGCCATCTATGGCTAAAAGATCTTGATCAAACGGGTTCGACATTGAGAGAACTATAACTAAGAAGTTATAGGTGTCAAACTCATCACTGCAGAGAAGGTGTTTTATACACAGGTAACTTGTTTGTATGATTTCTCAGAGTAAACTGAATCATTTGAAGAGATTTAAGTTGGAGGAGGTGCGCAACCTTAAGGCGAAGCAACCTACAAAGTTTTATAAAAAACTTTACAGGATTGATTAGTCAATGAGTGATTAATCTGCAGCAGACTTTCAGGAAGTTTTCAGTTTTCAACAGTTAGCCAAAATTCTGATAATTTGGTGTTTGTTTTCTAAATTAAGTGGAGTCAGAAGTTGTTCTTGATATAGAGGAGTTCTAAATTCAAGTACAACTTATTCTTTTGGAGATTAACACTCTCCATCAGTGGTATCAGAGGAGATTGTATCAAAATTGAAGTGAAGAAGACTCCGACTACTGCAGAAGCACAAATCTTTACATCTCGAAGTTGCAAAAGGATAAAGGTTGAAGAAAACTTGAAGGTAGACACATTGAAGCTATCAAAAGGATCAGAAGGAGTAAGATTCGAAGT
The DNA here is from genome assembly GCA_020310875.1 of Ceratopteris richardii. NCBI lineage: Eukaryota > Viridiplantae > Streptophyta > Polypodiopsida > Polypodiales > Pteridaceae > Ceratopteris > Ceratopteris richardii. Next base: position 36,907,817 of record CM035411.1, on the reverse strand, counting down.
CAAGGTACATTTATTTCTTGTAAAGGTTAAAGTTTTGAGACTACAGGTGAAGCAAGGATGGGAGATAGTCTCCAAATTGAAAAGTTGGATAGAGAGAACTATCCAGCTTGGTCTGTGAGGATGGAAGCTCATCTTATGAGCAAAGATCTGATGGGATACATCACAGGAGAGGAAGAAAAGCCAGAATTTAGAGACTCTAGTGTTCCAACTAGAGAGGAGATTGCAGACATGAAGAATTGGATGAAGAAGGATGCTCAAGCAAGGAGCATAATTTACATGGCAGTCAATGACTACCTGCTTCCTCACATTAGAGGACTTGAAAGTGCATGTGACATTTGGAATGCTTTGGAAGAGCATTTCCAAAACACAACCAAATCAAGGAAGGCTTCACTATGGGCAGAATTTACTACTTTCAAGAAGAAGGCCTCACAATCAATTTCTGATTATGTGACAAAGATGAAGGATATTGCAGAATCTTTAGGTGCAGTGGATGAAGATATTGAAGAAGATAAATTGGTAAGACAAATTCTCACAGGGCTAAGAGGAGATGAGAAGTGGAAGCCTTTTATTTTGTCTACATAACTTTCACTAGATCACTTTACTCCTTATTTGAATCAATTGTTAGGTCATATGCTAACTTTTGAGAATGATATCAAAGGAGATGTTGATAAGAGTGCAGGTCATGCAATGTACTCTAAAGACAAGAAGAAAGCTAACAAAGGAAAGCAACAATCAGGTGAAGAAGAAGGTACTTCAAACCAAGCAAATTTCATAAGAGGAAGAGGAAATGGCAGAAGTAGAGGAAGAGGCAGAAACAACAAGGATAATACAAGAGCTTGTTGGATATGTGGTAAGACCAATCATCTATCTCATGATTGTTGGCATAATAATCAGAACAATGGCAATTATCAGAACTTTAATCAAAGAGCAAGAGGTGGTAGATTTCAGAGAGGAAATTTCAGAGGTAGAGGTGGTAGGAATTCTTTTGGAAGAGGTGGAGGAAGAAGCTTCCAAAATCAATCCTATAATAACACCTACTACAACTATGCATCAGATCAAAAGGAGGATTCGACTCTCATTATGAATGCAACTTGTGAAACCTCACATGAGGACATGAGAGTGTTCTATATTGATTCAGGATGTAGTAATCATTTAAGTGGAAATATTGCTTTGATGACTGATCTAGATCATAATGCAATTAACCATACAGTTCAGACAGGTGATAATACAAAGCATAAGGTAAAGTCAATTGGTTGAGTCAAAGCTAAAGATGGGAGCACTCTTCTGAGTAAGGTTCTTTATGTTCCCACAATTCCAAAGAATTTGATTAGTGTAGGTCAAATTGTGGAAAAAGGATATGAGGTAAGGTTTACCAATGATGGAGTCTATGTTGAAGACCCTAGTCAAGGGTATAAACAGATTGTTACAGGAAAGAAAGAAGGAAGGCTCTTCACATTGAAGGTACAAGGAAATGTTGGACATGCTATGTTCACATATGGAGAGCAGAAGGTGTCTGAATTGGATCTTTGGCATAAAAGACTTGGACACTTCAATGAAAGAGGTATCAAGGACATGATCAATAATGATTCAGTGCTTGGGTTGCCTAACATTGCAGGTCAACATATGACATACAGATGTGAGGCATGTCAATTAGGTAAGGCTCATAAGCAATCCTATTCCAAGCACGGGTTTATGTATTCAGAAAGGCTTGAATTAGTGCATACAGATGTGTGGGGTCCTTCAAAGGACTTTAGTATAAATGGTTCAAGATATTATGTCATATATGTTGATGATGCTACCAGATGGATCACAATTTATGTGATTAAAGAAAAGTCAGAAGTGTTTAATACATTTAAACACTATCATGCTTATGCAGAAAGGATTACAGGTCACAGATTGAAGAGACTAAGGTCAGATGGAGGGGGAGAGTATTTTTCAAATGAGTTCAATGATTACTTGTGGAATACAGGTATAAAGAGAGAAGTTACTTGCAGGTACTCTCCTCAACAAAATGGGGTAGCAAAAAGAAGAAATAGGACTCTTGTTGAGTTTGCAAGGTCCATGATGAAAGAGAAGAGTTGCCCAAATTATTTGTGGGCAGAGGCTGTAAATACAGCTACTTATTTGGTCAATAGGTTGCCTTGTAAAGCTTTGCAAGGCATGACACCATATGAAGCTTGGTGGGGTAAAAGACCTACCTTGGATCATTGCAGAATATTTGGATGTTTGGCATATGCATATGTGCCATCTCAATTGAGACATAAGTTGGAGCCTAAGGCAGAAAAGTATGTATTCATTGGCTATGATGATAAGCAAATGGGATACAGGTTGTGAAGTCCATCCACAAAGCAATTCCTTGTGTCCAAGGATGTTACTTTTGATGAGCAAGGTACTTGGTATGCAGGTAAATATAATATACATGCAGATGATGAAGAAGTAGTGGATCAAAGAAAAGGTAAAGCAAAGATTCAATTACTTGATGAAAGTGAGAATAATGAAGTACAGGTTGAAGCTGAAGAAAGGCCAAGGTTTGATCCAGAATGTGATGAACCAGAGACTTCAAAAAGTGCATAAATTAGGAGGTCATCTAGACACAAATGGCAACCTACAAGGTATAGCTATGACACCTCATTCTTGACTACTAAAGATTATGCTTATTTGGTAAAGGCAGATGAAGAACCATCTACATATGATGAAGCCAAAGGCAAGAGAAATTGGGAAGAAGCTATGCAAGAGGAGTATGATGCATTGATAGAGAATCAGACTTGGGATCTGGTTCCTAAACCTAATAGCCAGAAAATTATTGGATGTAAGTGGGTGTACAAAACAAAGAGATTTGCAGATGGAAGTGTGTCTAGATACAAAGCTAGACTTGTTGTGAAAGGGTATGCACAGACATATGGAGTGGACTATGATGAGACCTATAGTCGTGTGGCAAAAATGACAACCATCAGAACTCTCATAGCAATTGCTGCTTGCAAAGGTTGGAAGCTATCTCAATTAGATGTTAAAAATGCTTTTTTAAATGGTTACATTTCAGATGAAGTGTACATGGAGAAACCAGATGGGTTCAAAGACCAAGTGAGTCCAAATTATGTGTGTAAGCTCAAGAGAGCTTTGTATGGATTAAAGCAGGCCCCAACGGCATGGAATTATAGGCATGTAAAGTTCTTGAAAGAACTTGGATTTCAAGCATCAAAGGCAGATAGTAGCTTGCTAGTCAAAGCAAGTGAAGATGGATTCATTTATGTTTGCATTTATGTTGATGACATAATACTTACAGGAAGAGATGATAAAGGAATACAAATGATCAAGAAGCAGATGGAGAAAGAGTTCAAAATCAGTGATTTGGGGAACTTGTCATTCTTCTTGGGAATGGAGATTTTATATACTCAACATGGAGTATATGTGACTCAAGAAAGGTATCTTAAAAATTTGCTAACCAAGTTTAAGATGGAAGATTGCAGGGTTGCACCTACACCTTTGGAAGTGAACCATAAATTGTCTAGATTTGGAGGAGAAGAATTCAAAGACATGAAGCTCTATCAAAGTTTGGTTGGTAGCTTGATTTATGCTACATTGACAAGGCCTGATTTGTCATATGCAGTTGGTGTGCTTTCACAATTTATGCATTGTCCTAGAAAGGAACATTGGGTTGCAGGACAAAGAGTACTTAGGTACATCAAGAGTACACTCAGAGAAGGGTTGTACTATGGATTTACTTCTGATACAAGAGTGAAGATATACAGTGATGCAGATTGGGCAGGTAATGTGGATGATAGAAGATCAACACATGGATATTTGTGCTATGTAGGAGACAAATTGGTTTCATGGTGTTCTAAGAAGCAACATACAGTTGCTTTATTATCTACAGAAGCAGAATACAAAGGTATGGTGGAAGCTGCAAAGGAGGTAATATGGCTAAAGACACTTATGAAGGATTTTGATGTGATTCAAAGCACTCCTATAATTTGTGGAGATAATATGAGTTCTCTATACTTGGCAGCTAATCCTGTGTTTCATGCTAGAACTAAGCATATTGAAATACAGTATCATTTCCTGAGAGAGAAGGTCATTGATAAGGAGGTTGAAGTCATACACACTCCTACAAAAGATCAACTTGCAGATATGATGACAAAAAGTTTAGATGGACCAAAGCTACAGAGATTCAAGGATATGGCAGGAATCAAGAAGATAGAGAAGAACCTCAATTAATGATTGAGGGGGAGTTGTTGGTGCATGACAATCATCAATTGAAGGCTTATGAAGGAATGAAGTCAAATTTATAAGTTTGAAGGAAGGACATACTCAGAAACTCAAAGCTATGTACACATATGTACATTAGTTCAGATATAGTTAACTCACACTTATGATTAGTCATAAGTTTGTATATATTTGACTATAAATATGTTGGAAATGTCGGGACATGTATCCTTGAGACATAGAGAAGAGTGTATGAGATGAGTTAGTATGTACATTGTACAAACCATCCATCAGATGTATGAAATATAGAGAAAAGTGAAAGTTTCAGATATGGCGCGTCGATCTTCTGTCCCATTCTCCTTCTGTGTTTAATCTTTTGTGAAATCCTTCTGCACGTATCTAAGTCCATAGCTAATCCATCTATGGCTAGAATTTGAGAGTCTAATTGTCATCAGGTTAGGAGAATTTTGCATAGGAACATTCATATGTAATGATGTTCTGAGAGTCGACAAAACTGGCACAGATTTCATGTTTAGAGAAATGAACATTGCTCAGCGTGTGGTGTAAAGTTTTACACAAGTGAGGGCTTAAAATTTAAGTTGGAAGATAAGCCATCTATGGCTAAAAGATCTTGATCAAACGGGTTCGACATTGAGAGAACTATAACTAAGAAGTTATAGGTGTCAAACTCATCATTGCAGAGAAGGTGTTTTATACACAGGTAACTTGTTTGTATGATTTCTCAGAGTAAACTGAATCATTTGCAGAGATTTAAGTTGGAGGAGGTGCGCAACCTTAAGGCGAAGCAACCTACAAAGTTTTATAAAAAACTTTACAGGATTGATTAGTCAATGAGTGATTAATCTGCAGCAGACTTTCAGGAAGTTTTCAGTTTTCAACAGTTAGCCAAAATTCTGATAATTTGGTGTTTGTTTTCTAAATTAAGTGGAGTCAGAAGTTGTTCTTGATATAGAGGAGTTGTAAATTCACGTACAACTTATTCTTTTGGAGATTAACACTCTCCATCAAATAGGACTAGTATCAACAGTCAATATAATAGGTTTGTTAGCAGAATAGTCTACACGCTTAAGGATGGGAGCTTCAAGCAATAATTTCTTCAATTTACGCATAGCTTGAGTGTGTTTGTCAGTCCAAATAAATTTTCGTTTCTTCCTCAACAAGTCATAAAGACAATCAGCAACATGAGCAAAGTGTGGGATCCAAATAACATAAAAGATGCAAGCACCAAGAAATCTACGTACCTCACTCACGTTGTTACATGTTTCAGAAATCTTGCTAATGGCATCAAATTTTTGTGGGTATGGCTTTCGACCATAATGGCCACATAAATGTCCAACAATAAGCACCTCGTTGACACCAAAAACAGATTTCTCTATGGAAAATGTGAGACCTACCTCTTCAAATCGTTGAAATATTCATTCACAATTAGAGATATGGTCAAGAACAAATTTACAACATCCAGATGAATCTAAAGTAATGTCCTTTATGCGTTCCTCACTCCCTTTAATTGGAATATCATCAATGAATGGCATAGTTATATGAGGGATAAAATCATGTAAGACCATATTCATAGCACTCATCATATGAGCCACAGAATTGGTCGCTCCTTGAGGTAAAGTAGACATTCGCACTAAGCCTAAAGGAGTTTTCATTGTGGTTATGTCACGACTATCAATTGCTAATTGGAATTGGTCATATCCCGAATATAAATCACCCATTGAATAGATAGAATGTCCTGAAAATGATTCAACAAACTCATCTACAATGGGTCCTGTTCCTACATTCCTTATGGTGACTTTATTGACAGGTTGGAGATCTTGAATAAAACGTAGTTTCCCATTCTTTTTAGGCACAGTGAACCATCTGTTTGAGTAAGGTGCAAAAGATGGCTCTAAAATTCTCATGTTTATCTTCTCCTTAAGTAGTTTCAATAGCTCAGGTAAGTGAGCCTTTGGAACAGGTATAGGACAAAGATTCCATGGAATATGTGGAATAGTAAAGATTATCATGGGTGCAACTAGCTTAGGATCTACACAACCAATCTCATGAGGATCTCTGTTGGCAAAAGAAAGTCATCATCTCTACCAATTTTCACCTGTTTGATTGTCTCATCCGTGAATGTATGTCCTATGTTTTTCTTATCCCGAAGAGTTGGATCATTTTTCACATCAATAATTTTTTCATTACTTCCTTGAGGTAATGGTTGAGCTATGGGTTTGATTTTTTTGTCTACAGTTTTGTACTTTGTTTCAACTAAGGCATCATGTGTTTGGTTAAATTTTGAGCACTTGTCAACATTGAGAGCATACTCTTGGATTAGAGCATACTCATCAAGGGAAAAAATAAGAATAATATGGGAATTAGAATTTTGTTGAAGACATAACTCTAACTCCTCAAGAGTAGAGAAACAATGAGATGTCTCAATCACATGCTCAATGTTCTCATCATGTTCCATGATTTTGTTGTTTTTATAATTTTTTTGGGTTTTTTGGATAAAAGACTTGGACAATTGACTCTTATGAAGAAAATCTAATCTAGAATGTGGAGAACAAAGTGACAAACTATAGTACATGTTGGTTGGATGCGAGATGTCTAACCAATATCCACTGTTGTCCTGCTCAACAATGGATTCTATCCAAAATTTTGATCATATGTAGCTCCAAACATGAATCGAGGTGCACAATCACTACAAGCATGCTCATGACCCTGAGTAACAATAGGTTTCTTTCTAATTGACAATCGATTCCTAGGATGATTCACTTCTACCGTCATGACTTGAAGTGATTGCATTCCATCCTTAGACTTAAATCTAGCATAGGTAGACCCATCATCCATGGCTTTAGTTTCCATACGACTCTCACAAATAAAGGGTTGACCTAAGAGAACTTCATAGGAGCAATTATCTTGAATAAAAAAGTGAAACTCTTCTGTGATTCCTCCTATGGATATGGGCACACTAGCACAAGCTCCATACAGGGTACCTACACCATTATATGTAGTTCTCATACGCCATCCACAATCTTTATCTATGGACCATGGAAACTTATCATCGAATCTACTAATGCATTTACAATGATAGTGTTCTTATCATTTCCTATTTTAACATGCATCTCTGATGTACCTCTAGACCAAAATGTTCTTTTAAAGTGACTTTCAGGATTGTTTTCATAATTTTCATGGTCAGGTTGAATAGGTCCTAAGAAATTTTTATTAACATTTACTTCATCATCATCAAAGTCCTCTTCATCAGATTCATCAAAGTTTAAGGCCTCATTCATAGCTTGATCTTGATCTAGAGAATCTTGCATCTCAATATCTAGATTAAGCGGAAACCTCTTCCTTTTAATTAGGCCGATAAAGTTATCTTTAAAAACAGGCTTTGCAATAGAGAAAACTTGTTCTAAAGACATAGTCACTTGAATCTTAAGCAAAATGTCATCTAAAATCTCCATAGGATCTATTTTTTTCTCAATTTCTGAAATCAAGATGGCTTTAGGTTTTCTCTTTGGTTTCTTTTGTTTTTGCTCAGGGTCTTGTTTTTGTTCATGTTCTCGTGTTTGGTCTTCAGTTTGTTTTGATTGTTCTTGTTTATCTAAAGGCTTTGGTTCTGTTTTTCTTTGCTTTGTCTTCTTCCCTTTTTGTTTCTCCTCTTGTTTTTGTTCATTGGGTTGTGATTCTTGTTGTTTATCTTTGGATTGTGATGTTTCTCCCTGCTCTATGATTGTTTATATTCCCTCTGAGGTTTGTTTTCGTGTCACTCTTCTTTCACTAGGCTCAGCTTCATCTCTTTTTCGTTTTTCTTCTACATTGGATATGTGAGAAATAAGAGATTGATCTTCTATTGGTGATTCCCAAGCCGTTATTCTCCTAATCTCATCTCGTGCTCTTACTAAAGCCTCTATGGAAAAATCACCTTCCTTTGTGGGTTTACTTGATTCCACTTGTTCATCAAGAGCTTCTAGTTTCACTCCTCTAGTTCCTGCATCCGTTATGGTTATATTTTCATAGTGTTTTTTCATTCCTCCCTTACCATAATTTCCTTGCAAAGTTAGCCTAGATCGATAGTCACAGATTTTCTTGTCTATGTCTATTACTAGTCGTTGCTCCTTAGCAGCCTTCAATAGTTCACAATCTCTCAAAAAGTGCTCTAACGAATCACACCAAGGACACCTACGAGGGCCACGCACAAAACCATTTTGAATTTGAGGATTTTGATTAACTTGTGGTGGGAAATTTTGAAATTGAGGATTTTGTTGATAAGGTATTGCTTGAACAGGATAATTAGGATTTTGATAAGGCAATTGATGTATTTGAGGAGCTTGGGGAGCAACATGTGGTACTTGAGGTGCAAGAGGAGTTTCCATATTATACGGTTGATGATTTTGAAAATTTTGATTTTGAGGATTTTGAAAAGCTATTTGTGAAGCTTGAGGATACATGTTTTGATACATTTGAGGATTTTGCACATGAGGATGAGGATTTTGCATTAGAGGAACTTGATATGCTTGAGTAGGAGCTACTTGTGGATTTTGCTTGGTAGCTATAACATGTGGATTAGGCTCTTGAAAAGTCATTGGGTTCATTTGATTTTGGAAAGTTTTGGTGTAATTAGATTGTAAAGCATCTATAGTCTTGGCCAAATTGGATTGTGTAGCAATAAGACTTTCCATTTGCTTAGTGAGAATTTCCACTTGAGATTGTTCAACTACACTTTTATTTGGCTCTACTTTAAGACCTTGAGTAGGCTCCATCATTTGAGGAATATGAGCACAGTCAAAATTCATAGCATGGGATTGTTCTCTAAATTGCTCCTTAATTTGTGGAAGGCTAGCTTGAGGAAGACTAGTTTGCTCATAAAGCATGGATTGTCATTGATGTCTATGGACTACAACCTCTACTACTTTACGCACTTTTTGCCAATTTTTAGTAAGACCATAGCGCTTATCCGGTTCTTCTAATCGTCGTTCAACTTCCCTACAAGTTTCAGGATGAAGAAGCTTAAGAAATTTGATCACAAGATCAGGTTCCAAGGTTATCTTATCCTCATCAGGAAGTTGTTCATAGCGTCTAGTATACTCATTTTGTAAATGAGTAATAGAGCTACTAGGCTTTGGTGAATTGACCCATCGTAAGAATCCATCCCGATTATGTTGGCTATAATCTTCAAGATAGAATTCTTTGAGCATCTCCTTTCTAAAATCACTCCAAGGAAGACTATCATATTGAGTGACACGGTTTATGATAGAGCTATCAACAATTCGTTCAAAGAATGATATCAAAAGATCTTCGGGAAGACCAAAAATCATAGCTTGCTCTTCAAACAAATCTAAGTAGCTTGTAATGTTGATGCCATTGAATTTTCCCTTCTCTCTCAACATAGAAGAGACTATTCTTTGGCCTTCTTTCTCAACAATAAGGGATTTGAATCCTTCCTCCATCTTATGTAAATAAGCAAGTGATGCACGATGCTCTAGATCTCTCACAAATGCGTTTACTTGATGACGAAGATGTGCACGATATTGTGAGAAATCCAGTGCAACACTCAAGACTGATGATGATGAAATGATGAGGATAAAAAATATGAAACAAAGGATATGGATCACAACCTCCCAACAAGATCAAAAGCAAATGCCACGAAGCGTTTCACGTCGGGTTCAAATGTGGAGGTGATCGCAATCCGGGTGGATCGGGTCCGGTCGTGGCACACACAGGGTGTATGAAGCTAATGAATGTTGGATGGTTTAAGGACATGAAAGTGAAATTAATGTTGAGTATGTAGAAGAGAGAGATGTTGAAATGATTATGGGAATGGGAAAGTAGGAGTGCAAGTTAGATTTATGAACATGAATGATAAGAATGAAAGAGAACCATACACACGAATCAAATTTGGAAGGAAGAATGGTCCATTGAAGGAGCTTCTTAAACACTTTCTAATTCTAATCCATATGCATAGTCTTCTTTGGATGATATGTATGCATGACGTGAATAGATGGAATCCTTACACATAAACCAGTTTCGAAAGGAAGAATGGTCCAATAATATTGGAGCTTCTTATACACTTTCAGAAACTAATCAATATGTATGGGTATGTATGGATTATATGCATGCAAGTGAATTATGATGATAGAGATTACTCACAAGCTCAAAGAAACATCCTTACTGGTTCAACGCAATACTGCGCAGCCTTCTCACACATAGAAGAAATAAAAGACATGTAAAAATACTTAAGAGACTGAGAGAGGAGACAAGAGACAAGTGACAAGTGACATGAATTAAAAGGATTTGAATTAAGATACATGTATAAGATCGTCGTGGTACGTCAAGCTAGGCAATCTACTGATCAAAGGTAGTTCCGACCCTCAAACCATGACAGTTCAACCGAATGTCACACGTAAGAAGGTGAGTTCCACTCCATTGACCCTATGTATGTCTAGGCTCGTAACGTCTAACTAAAGAAGTTTAAGACTCATTAAAATCAGCTCTAACTCACTCACACGCTCCACCGAGGGTGAGTCAAGATAGAGATGCTGGTTTCAAGAGCCTATCCTAGATTGGAGTTCTAACTTAAATTTGAAACTAGGTACTATACTCATACTAGCTCACCTTGGATCCTCACTCGCTCAACCGAGGGTGATCGTCTCAAGGAAACCGTAAGCTAGCATGAGCCCTATGGATGCCTAACAATGATGCTCTAGGAGTTTGGAGGGGGGTTTATATAGGTTTTTGAATGAATTTGGGCCCTTGGATCTAGAGAAATCAACTCTCAACTCTAGGATCACTACTTTCGATTACAACCATTTGATTAATCAAATCAATGGCTTGGAATTGTTCTTTCTATCAAAGATTTAGGCTAAAGAAGTAAGGGATGCATTTTTTGCAAAGATTTAGGCTAAAGAAGAATCAAGCCAAAATTTTCGATTACTTGCAAAACAATAGACAGAAGATAAATCAAACAGTGCAGGAATATGCCACTCTATTCAGAACCCATTTGAGGCAATTACCACCAACACATGCCAACCTACCGGATGACGTTATCACTCAATGGTTTATCAATGGATTGACTTTGCAACTTAAACAGATTATGATCATACGCTGTGTAGGAGCTATGATACTAGATGCAGTTATTGCAATGGCTTTGCAGCTTGAGAACAAGGTTGGAGGATTTACAGAAGACTTGGAATGGTTAAAGGCAAATAAAAATGTTGCAGACGACCCGACCAGACAGATGTTCTACACCACATGCAAGAATTCAGGGCACACTACTGCCACGTGTGCACTTAATCAGTTGTTTTGCGCTATCTGCAACACGACCGGACATACTACCAAAAACTGTGCATACAACGCTAAAGTGCAGGGAACCGCAACTGTCAATGCTATTATACAGTAACCAAGACAGCCAACCAATCATTATGTACCTCCACAAATGAGAAACAACCAGCAACAAGGCTATCGAAATTATAGAGGACAGAGAAATAATAACTACAATGCAAATCGCTGGCAAGTAGAACAGCACAGGAGAATCCCAATTTGCCACCATCGTGCTGCCATTTTTGTGGTGAATTTGATCACATTAGAAGATTTTGTAAGGATGCAGCTAAGTATGATCAGAGGAAGAAAGAACGACAAAACCCAATGACTAATATGGTACAAATCACACCCGTAGAAACGCAAGCTGCAGTAATTCAGATCCGATCCGGTAAGCAACTGCAACCAGCGGCACAAGTATTTGAACCAGGCATACGTGAACAACAAAGGATGTATGATAAGGCCAGTCAATGGACCACCGCCGAACCTCCAGTGTTTCAGATCCTATTCCGGTGACCCAGGCTCCGCCAACCAAGGAAAGAACACAAAAACAAGATTCTAATTCAGTAGCAGGCACATCATCTTTAGCAGATACATCCTCTTCAGCCGGCGCATCATCTTCAAAATCCGTGGAATGCACAATTCAATCACATAAGGCCTGGGAGATTTTATCTAAATTGTCCATTACTCTCCTCTTGGCCAATTACTTGCACTAGTACCAGGAGTTCGACAACAATTCCAACAACAGTTCAGTCCTGTACCTTCTTGCATTCCAGCAACAGCGGCAGTGCAACCGGAACCTGGCTCTACGATCGATCATTCGGTTCCTTTAATTACGGTATGGTATAAAATCATAAAATTACACATGTACTAATTGATGGAGGATCTGGAGTCAACATTGCTACTGATGCACTGTGTAAGAAGTTAGGATGGACTGAAATCAAACCACTTAAGTTCTTTATCAGAATGGACTGACCAGTCAAGAGTCCATCCAATAGGACTTGTACGGAATGTACCAATAACTTTGCAGGGTACCACATTTAAGATGACCTTTGTCGTCTTAGAACTACCTGAATCCACCCTTGATTATAATCTTCTTTTTGGCCGTCCTTGGCTAAAGCAAGCTAAGGTTATACAAGATAGGTCTGCACAGGAACTCACTTTCAAAGACAACAATCGTAAATATGTTGTAAAATTAGATGCTATACAGCCTTGCGAATTGCATGCTAGACCGTATTTTGCAGAACCAGTTCATATGTTAGATGGTCTGTCAGATGATGAAGAAGAAGATTTTTTAAAGAACAACATTGACTTAATCTCCCTAGGAACTCTTGATCTACAATCTGTTGTAGATAATTGGAATCCCGCAATTTGTACGGTGATGCCTGTAACAGAAGAAGATAAGAAGGAAGATACTGCTACTATAGATGATGCTCAACTGCAATAATTTTTTAAGCCAACTGACGATACAGAGAAGCCCCGATAATTTTATGTTCCAGAGGATCAGTTGATCACTTATAATTTAGGAGATGAAGACCATCTGCGTCCTCTCAAGATAAAAGAAAACTTACCAGAAACATTTCAAGCAGACCTAATCCAGCTACTCCGAGAGTTCTCCGACGTCTTTGCATGGGATTACAAAGATATGAAGGGTTTGGACCCGCGTATTTATCAACACAGGGTCATGCTGAAGCCGGAAACAAAACCAATCAAACAACCAAGCTACCGGATGAATCCGAACTATGCATCACAGGTAAAGGCAGAACTTGATAGGCTACTCAAAGTCGGATTCATTGTACGAGTAGAGCATGCTGAATGGATCTCCCAATTGTTATTGTGCCTAAGAAGAATAAGAAGCTACGAATATGTGTAGATTACCGGAAACTGAACGCAGCTATGGTGCCTGATCCATTTCTGCTACCTTTTCTTGACACAATGCTTGATAGAGTAGCACGATATGAAATGTATTCATTCCTAGACGGATACAATGGGTATAATCAAGTTAGAATGGCTGAACAAGATATACCAAAGACCGCTTTCATCACCAATTGGGGCGTTTTTGCTTATACTGTAATGTGGTTTGGATTAAGAAATGCCCCAAGTACTTTTCAGAGGTGTATGCAGGAAATATTCTCCCCTTACCTTACCTCGTTTATGCAAGTTTATCTTGATGATTTTTTGTTATTTGGCAAGATAGTAGCACACTTGTTCCATTTACGGTGTTGCTTTGAAAAATGCAGAGAATACAGACTTTGTTTGAACCCAAACAAATCTGTGTTTGCGGTTTCATGTGGAAGGCTACTTGGCCACATCATATCTGCACAAGGTATACAGGTGGATCCAGATAAAATTACAGTTGTGTTAGAAGCACCTCTGCCCACTACACCTAAGGAAGTGATGCGCTTCATGGGCCAAGTAAGTTGGCATGGTCGACACTTACGGCGGCTTGCTCATTTGGCAATACCACGGAACAGATTCATCACCAAGACTCCTCGACAATTTGAGTGGACTCAAGAATGTCAAAGATCATTTGATCGTCTAAAGTGTTTATTAACACAAGTTCCCATCTTACAGCCTCCTGACTGGGATCACCCCTTTCATGTATTTGTTGATGCCTCAGATATAGCACTTGAAAGCGTATTAATGCAACAAACGAATAAGTGGTTCAGACCAATATACTATGCAAGTCGAAGGCTTGCCCTTGCGGAAAAGAATTACTCTGTAACTGAAAGGGAATGTTTGGGTTTAGTATACTCTGTCAAGAAGTTCAGGCATTATTAACTTGGCCGCAAATTTACTTTTCATGTAGATGATGCTGCACTTGTCTATCAGGTTCGGCAACAACACTTAGGTGGCCGATTAGCACGATGGGTTCTGCTTTTACAAGAATTTGATTACGAAGTTATTCATCGGCTTGGCAGTTCACATGCCTTAGCAGATTTTCTTTCTCGCTTAGATTCCGGTGAAGCTCCGGTCGGTGTAGATGACACAACACCGGCAATTTATGTTTCTGAACCAACTAATGATGAAATTGCAGACCCACCTATGCCATCTACATACTATGATCAGATATTGACCTTTCTTACTGATGGATGCCTCCCTTCTCAGACTTCTACTGTAATACGCAGGAAAATTGCAGTTCTCAGCCGCCAATTTCGGTTGATTGGTGGGGAATTATACTATATGGATCACACTAGAGTTTTACTTCGTTGTATTGAACCACATGAAGTTAACTCAGTCATTACTTTGGCTCACTCAATTCCTTCCGGTGGCCATTTTGCAACAGATTTAATGCACCAAAAAATTCTGCAAAGCGGACTTTGGTGGCCTACTATATACAAGGATGTTTCATAGTTTTTTCAAACAATGTGATAGTTGTCAGAAATCTGGAGAGCCCCTGCAATGTCATCTTTTCCCTCTACAACCTGTCTTTCCATTAGAGCCTTTTCAGAAGTGGGGTCTAGACTTTATCGGACCTATTACACCGCCAGCAATACTTAGCAATAATCGTTATATTCTGACCTGTACAGACTATACGACCAGATGGGTAGAAGCATGGGCTTTAAAGTCTGCCACAGCTGTTTCGGTAGCAAAGTGCCTAATGAAAGATGTCTTTTTGCATTTTGGATTACCTTTAGAGCTTGTTACAGATCAATGCACTCCTTTTGTCAACAATTTAATGATAGTACTTACACATTCTTTTCAGATCACGCATAAATTCAGCTTACCATATTATCCTCGTGCAAATGGTTTGGCTGAGAGTACCAACAAGGCCCTGTTGAATATGCCTCGAAAACTCATTCTGGAAGCACCGGAAAGATGGGACCAACTGTTAGCTACAGTCCTGTGGGCCTACCGAACTACCTATAAGGTAGCAATAGTTCTAACACCCTTCAAACTAGCTTATGGATTGGAAGCCATAGCACCCATGGAAATTATTGTGCCAAACTTACGTGTGGCTCTCACTCAGAAATTAATACTAGAAGATTCTTTATCATTTCGGCTAGATACACTCAGAAAACTGGATGAGCACCGATGGTAAAGTTTTCTAACTATGTAGGAAGTACAGCTAAGACAAGCTCGAACACATGATCGCTATCTAAAGACCCGAGTTTTTACGGTGGGACAACTTGTACTATTTTACAATGCAAAATCAAATCGCTCTACTGGCAAATTCAAATTACGATGGTTTGGTCCCTATCGGATTTTTGAACAAGTGGGCCCAACAACTTTTCGGTTGATTACTTTGACCGAAATTCCTCTTCCAAAGGTGATAAATGGATCAAAGCTGCAGCCGTATCAACAAGCGTCCGATCCACACTGAACGTTCCACGGATTGGCCGTGCTTTTTTGCATTTTCTTTTCTTTTCTTTTATTTTCTTTTAATTTTGCATGCTTAATAAATTAATATAAGTCTATAAATATCCGCGTTTTGATAACTAATTAGGTCAATTGCTGCCTTGCGCTTTCTAGCTGCTCATGCATGCACACCGAAGTTATGAAGTTATCATCTCAGCGTCGCATGATGATTAGTGATTTTGACTGCTCTCCACTGCAGCGCATCTACTTAACCTTCTCCGTTTCACCGAAAATCGCTATTGTGTTTGCGTGATTTGTGTGATTGTGTAAACCCTATGCTTTGCGTCTTGTGCTTGCGTTTTCTGTGTGCTCCATGGAAGCTCTGGCAAACTATGCCGTTTTCCATGACGGTCTCCCTGCAGATGTAGGAGAGTTTCTGCGCATATGTGGGTTGGCCAATTTCGCTGAAATGCCGTGGCATTTAGTGGAATCCCACCCGTTCTTTGCCCGAATAATCGCCGCTATCGCTAAAACACCTGCCACCGAACAAAGTTGGGCGATCATATCCCTACCTTCACGAACCGTAATCACCTTCCAAGCTTTTGCTGAGGCGTTTAGACTCCCTCAACAAGGTCAGGAAAGTGGCCCGAATCTACCAATAGCCACCATGAACCAACTATTCCCTAGGAGTTCCTCTAACGAATACGCCATCCTCTGCCGTCCTGAACCTGAGAGATCCGCGCTACAATTCTTAGTAGCCATCCTCAATCTCCAAAAGCGCACATATGGAATATCTCGATCCTTCTACTCCTCCATAGACTTAGCTACCCGAGAACCTATAAATTTTGCATCGTACTTCTTCCACCGCATTCACAAAGAATGCGTTTCGATCATTAAACAGGTAAACAAAGGAGGAATGCCATGGTGCAGATTGCCGCACATTATTTCTTTCCTTTTTCCGGCCATTCTTGCAGCACAACCACCACTCAGAGGCCCGGTCCTGCACCATGAAGAATCGGCCCAATTATTGGAGGACGATGAAGAAGACGAAGAGGAACTCAATCAACTCTTCCGCCGGAAAAGAATTAGAATCAGTTCCTCTGAAAGTGAAGCCCAGGGGTCAGCCAAAAAAAAACAAAGAACATGACAAAGAAGAAGAAAAACAGGACGAAGAAACCTTCCATGACACCGCAACATCTATGCAGCACGAATCATCAGCACAATCTTCGTCAGAAGGGCAACAAGAACAGGAGGATCACACCGACTTGGACACAAGCTCGTCCCAAGAAGCATCTTAGCAGCAATCTGAGCAAGAACAACAAGGAGATGAGGAACAAATCATTAAAGTAGTTTTCAAAGAGCTATTGAAAGAAATCGAGTCCACAGCTGCCAACACCGCCAACACCACACAACAAACCACAGAACAGGTAACAGAACCTAACGTTGTTCTTCCCACTCCCCCACCGGAGCCTCCAATCAACCCAGTTATCCTTGCGCCACCCATTCGTCCCGAAGAACCCACTACTTCTTCTTCCTCATCCTCAAACTACTCTCCACCGAACTCCCAACAGCTCCTCATCACATCCTCATCACAACCTCGTCCTCATCTTGCACTCCCGTCCACTCCCGTATTTTCTGAGTTAGCATCTATGGGATAGATGCTAATCAATTTATAACAACAACTCCCTACGCAAATGAAGCAAGTAACAGAGAATATTCGCAATGAATTCCAACATAAAGTAGATCTACTAGAGGCGGACATTAGCCCCCTACAGGAAGAATTACTAGTAGCCAAAGCCGAAAACCAATCTCTACAAGAACAGCTGAAGGAATTACAGGCCAGAATTGCCGAACAGGAAATGGTTAGCAGACAGAGAGATGCAGCGGTGGCTGAGCTCACAAAGAAAGAAGAATCATTAGAGAATGCAAATGCCGAAATCAATACAATGAAGAAAGATTTACACGACAAAGAGGATGCAAGAATCGCATTAGGAAATCTGCCCGAAGAAACCAGAGTTCAACTAGACGAACTGGTACAAAAAGGCCAAGAGCAATACGATCTAGCGATGAAAACAACCGAAGAACTCCAAAAATGTAAGGTAGAATTCCACGAGCTAAACAACATTCTACGACGAAAACTGACATTAGAAGCACAATTAAAAAAAGTAATAACAGATCTCCGAAGAGAAAGGGATGCATATTCCAGAACCAAACAGTTTCAGAATCAAGAGATCGAAAGAAGGGAGAATCAGCTCGACAATCAGAAAGAAAGAGTAAGTAAGATGGAGAAACAAGTGGAAGAAATGAAAGTTTCCAGAGATTCGGCCCTATCGAACGCTTTCTACCTACAAGAAGCCTTTCTGCAGACGCAAGCAGAAATTTTGCTGATCGAAGCTATAGCTTTAAGTTCTGTAAGAGTAGATGCACAACTAGTAGAACCGGATACTCTCAAATAGCTATTAGAAACTTTAAAGAAGAAAATTGCTCGAACCTTTAGATTAGCCAAAAATGTGTATTTATACGAAATTATAGAAGAACAGTAATTTTGTAAAACCTGCAGGTTCGAGTCCACCGTGCGTGCCAGACTGTTAGTCGGCCGCCGGATGGAAGTTGTAAAACTGAATCTTTTGTTCGCACGCGTGAAAATTTGTTACACTGACAGTTGTAATCTTTCATATAAAGAAATGAAAAGAGATGCTCAGTGACGATTCGTGGAATCACCAGACTGTCTGTCTGGGTGATTCTCGTGGTCGTTACTGTGTGTCGAGTTGGCTAATTTCGAGTACTGTGTTCATTTCTATGTGGTATTATCGACACTTGTTCGAGTTGCTGTAGCGTTGCTTGTCTAATTCCTGAGTATTCCGAGTATACTGTACGTATCCGTGTTCGTTGTCTATCGATCTCTGTTGCATCTGTGAGTTTTATTTACATCTAGTAGATCGTCCGACTGTTGTCTGATAGAGTTGTTCTACGGATCTTTGTGATGATTGTTCTATTAAGTACGTATATCGTGGTGTCCTTTATCTTGATTGATCTGCCAATTGCTGATGAAGTCTGTGTAACTGTGGTAGTGTTTCTAAAAATGCTGTGCAAGATTGTGTTGTTCTCAGTATTGAGATCTGTACTTGTACAGTGAGATTTGGCTACAGTAATGGTTATCTTGAGTGTGTGTTAGTCTTCACCACTGTATGTTTGAAACTGTTGAGTCCTTCTGTGTTTTCGGTTTGTCTGATTGTGAGTGCTGTTTGGTGAAGGTTGAACTACTGTTAAATGTTACAGTCGTGTGTATTTCGGAAAAAGGGTTTTGAGGTAATTCGGTATTACGATGATAGTCTGGTACAATGTGTTCGGTAGACTCTGATAGAGTTAAAATAACGAACCGTAAAGAATGAGAATGAGATACCAATTCTTGATAACATCTTGAATGTTGGTATATTGTGTGTTGTGACGTAATTTTGGGAAACAAGCATAGGGCCTCTGTCTTTACAGACCCCTTCCACTCCCAAGAACCCAATTCTCGTTTAAACGTGCTTCTGATAGTTAGAACACAGCGTTTAACAGATTATTAGATAAATCCCCCAACTTATTAATAAAGAGAGTTGCGAGCCATAATAGTACCCCTCTTTTAGAAAATCAATGAGATAAGCTAAAAAAAAAACATGGAAGCCTGAAAATGGGACTACAAATTTATTATTATAAAATTTTGCTTCTACCGTTTCTACAGAAAGCATATACATGTGATGACTGAATATACATGACATAAAAAAGACGTGCACAAGGCAATCAATGTGAGCGGCCTGAATAACTGATTGGAGGTTTTGTAGTATAAGCTGCCATGTGTATCATACTATGAAGGAGAATAGTGCACTTTACGTCGCCATAGAGGGAAACAAAAATGAGTGAATTCCAGAAGAACGACAACGGAAGAGCAAGTACGCCTGTGTGTCGAATCACTCTGAGTTCTGAGGCGGAGGGAGACGCAAATGTTGAGGATTAGATAGGGTACCCAAGGCTTTAGTAATAGTCTTTGCATACGAAAGAGGGAAATGGTGAGTGATTCTTGGTATCAGGAACCCTGATCTTCCTGTGACCATGGCGATCTTGCCCTTCCTATTACTATCTGGCAGCAGATGAATGCGTCCACATACATGTTTATATGGACAAGCAACTGAGATACGCGGAACATGGGAAATTATGTCACCTTTATTCACCACACGGTAGCTTCTTTTCTTCGTCACTACACGATATTTGAAATCCGCCGCGAAATTGTGATTCCCTACTCGTGGGGAGCCGATGGTTACGCACCAAATTTCCGCTCGTGGGTATCCGACGTGCCGACACCAGTGGGCACATAGCGTTGCCAGCGCTCCGCCAAGGCTATGCCCAATGCAGATGACACGACGGACGTTGTCTGCGTGCGCTCCTAGACCGTCTGCAACAAGTCGTATATTCTCGTCTTTTCTGCATGGGGCACAAGAGAAGGCGTTTCATTCAAGCCCAAGGCTGTGTAGACGTCTGAATGTACCAAGATTGATCAATGATCCCCCCTAGTTCGACCGAATTACGAAACCTACCTCGATGTCTTTGTTACATCATGCAGTGCAAGCAGAAAGCCTTTGTGAACTTTTATCTGTTCCCGGCTCCCATCGTACACAATATCCTCGGACCCATTGTAATGGATTAGCGGTACTTGGATTTTAAGAGCATCGGTCGCCATATCGTGCAGTATCGATCTGAGGCGCAGAGTCTCAGTGCCCCTGAAAACAAAAGCCAGCGAGCCATCCTCGAGCAGACATACATGAACCTGTGTATCCGTTCGCAAACCGAGAAAGAATTCACTTTGCTGCTTTACGTCTGTGACTAAACGGCTCTTTCTGACAAAAGGAAATTTGGGGTTTCCAGCCAAGCTATTGTCAGAGTATGCTTCCATTGCTAGCTTTAACAGAGGATGAATTTCTGAAACTCTGCTTTGCAGGGTTTCAGGATCTTCTTTGTCTGCGTCGTCGTCGGATTCGATGATCTTGCCCTTACCGTCTACAGATCAGAAACCATTGAGATGAGTACTTTCAAAATCTTTATGGAAACGAAAGAGTGGGCATCTGAGGGTTTGTTAATCATACGTACCGAATGAAATCAAGTCGTAGTCCTCATTACCAAGCAAGTGTCTATGCAGAGGCTCTTTCAGCTCATCCTTCGCCAGTTTAGCGAGGTCCTTTGCTGCATTTAATCCAAGCTTAAAGAAGGACGACATTGCTGACTTTGGCTCAACTACAAGGTGTACAATGGCTGATTTCGTCTTCGAGGTCCGCCTGAAGCTCGAGTACTAACACAATGCAAGTAAAGAATCCCTTCGCTGATCTTGCTTGATGCTACCGACCAGCTCAAGGAAAGACTGACGACAACGGCTTTTGGGATAAGGATGCCATTGATGCCTGCAGGCGAGATCTTTTGGTAGTGATGCTCTTTTCTGCTATCGTGATGGATGTGCAGTTTGCGCTGGTATCGACGTGTGGTTGTGAGTATCAGATCGTTTTGGCATACCAATTGGTGTTATAGGAAAACCCAATATCATTTTCTATTCTTTCATGATGATATGCCATGATTTATGGGATACGCGCTTGATCTAATTTCAAGACACATAAATATATCAACTACATGCTAAGTCATTGCGATATAAAATTTCAATAGTCTCATTGTTTGTTGGATACCCCATAACTGCATGCTTACTTTAAGGCTGTCTTTCAATGATTCTTCACATCTTCCAAACGAAGACCTAAAAAAGCTTATTGCCAACTTGCAGCCAATACCATGTGCTCATATCCATGAAGCCACTTTCATTCCACGGTGACGTCATTCAATGAATGTTCACATATTTTAAACGAATTCTTAAAACTCTTTGCCAACTTGCAGTCAATACCATGTGCTCGTATCCTCGAAGCTACATTCATTCCACGTGCTTATGGAATGGTCTAACTATCGACAGCTGTTTTACGTTCAGTTTGATAACCGAAGCACTAATTTTGCTTTTTTTTTTCTTAATAAAAGGAAGTTCGGCCTTTTTGCTACTTTTTTTAAACGAGTGGCATAGTCGCATGATCAGTGCATGATCACGTCTGACTGCTATTGTCGTACATTGTTGTTGTACATTATTTCGCCAAAAAGCTGAGTATTGTCGTTTACATTGTTTTCATCTACATCCGTTACAGTCTAGTTTAGTGTCCCCCTAAATTACCATCTATATTTGTCGTCCTATATTCGTCCCCCTATAATATGGTCTATATTACAGTCCCCCTATATGATCCTCTATTTTGTCGTCCAACTATTGTTGTCCAAGAGAAATAAAGTAAAGTAGATTCCATATTATTTCATGAATTATACCAAAGTTTGCTCAAACGCTATCTTACAAAAGGTCCATCCTTTACTAAATCAATGGTTCTTTCGCTATCTCCATCGAGTAGACTTTACTTGAAACAAGTGGGGTTAAGTGCACGATTTCCCAATTTATTTTCAAATATCATTTAACATCTTGGGCAACAGAAAGACAAGGGTTTCCCTCATACGCTTTCCTATCTTTACCTTCTCTTCTCAGCTAGTTTCAGTTGCATAGCTCTACTTGTGCCTTATGAATTATGACTAAGTAAAGGATAAGAACAAGAAATCAGCAAGAGACATGAGCAATCTTACTCGTTTGGGGGGCTGCTTACTCATTACGAAGTTCTTACAATCTCAGACAACGCATATTGGGAATTACTGTGGATCATCAACAATGATTTCAACCATGCATAATGGAATTGGAAAAAAAAAGTCTAAGTTTACGATCCAATTAAAAACGATGTCAAAACTAGTTCGTGATTATTAGTTAACTCATTGATATCTTGTTGAATGAACTAATCATTTGAATCTGTTCATAGTTTTACTGCCAATTCCTTTGAATCTGTTCATAGTTTTACTGCCAATTCCTTTGATTGCATGTTTTCTCCATGACTATCTAAATCCTCCGCTTTGTGTTTTTTTTGGACGTTTGAAGTGCCGAAACCATTGGCGCCTCTCTTTGGAAAGGTTGAATGAGGATTTGGAGTCTCCAAATCCAAGGAATTGAGATATCTAATAACGTGAATACTTTACTCGAGAATATTGATGTTTTCATGCATGTGGCATGCAAATTTTGTAGGATTCACTACAACATATCGAGGGTATACCGAGGTTGCTACCGAGGCAAATGAACGGGAGTGAATTCTTCGCGATGTCTGTGTTGTAGTCGGTATAGGCGTCGAAAACAAAGCGCCAGTACGGCACCAGTATAAGCGTCCATATAAGCATCGGTATTTCCGATGCAAATACCGACGTCTATACCGATGTCCGCTCGGTGTACCGATGCATATACTGACGACCATACTAGACCTACCGATGCGTATACCGATGACCATACCTGCACAATTTTTTTTGGACAGAGTGTATTGTCTTTTGCTAAAGCATGATGTTGTTTAGCAAAAGACAATAGACTCTGCCCAATTGAGTACATGTGTTATGTACTCTAATGGCAACCAAAACATAAACTTATATGAACAAAAATGAACAATGATTCATGTACAGAAAGTCGTATATTCCATAAATGAAAAATGTACAAAAGTGTCGCAAAGCACTTACATATAGGAATTGAATAAAAAACTATGGTACATCATTGCCACATAGGAGTGTAATACAAAATTGTGGCAATGTGACAAAACACTTCCATATAGGAATCGAATACAAAATTATGGTTCATCATTGTCGTATGCGAGTGTGATACAAAATTGTGGCATTGATCAAAATATTTACACCTACAATCCTACAACAAAACATATGTATAAAATAATACCAATTAACATGACATTTATAAACAACAACTAGGAACACGAAACCAAGATATAACTTTACCTAATCAAGAATATTCTCCCATGAGACGATTGCACCGCGTCCCTCTAAGTCTTCTAACAGTGCAGTTAGTCCATGTCGATATCCATACGATTCTTCAGTTCGCGTTGGAGGTGGACCCACTGCCAACGCAAAATTGGTAAATATGCAAAATGTTAGATGAATATACATAATATACTCAACACAAACAACTTCAATAATTAACATCATACTTACAAATTGGTAGCGCATACTGTCGTATCCGCCGCTACCTAAATGCGACGTTCCAACCGTATCTAACCGTGTGGCCTCCGTATCTCTTTGTTGACGATACCGATCAGGAGTATGTTGATGTTCATCCTGAATCAATTCCCATTCTTGGGCGTCTAGCCATACAAGCTTCGGTAAGCCTGCTTTGAAAGCATCACGAGCTTCCGATCGTCGATGCGACATCACTTCACGTGCTGTGTGTTGTATCCAATCGAAACTCACAACAAGATTGTCAGGTACAGGCCAGTACTCTTCATATATGCATTGTCTGATATGATTTTTAGAGTCTCTATACTGTTCGGCCCATTTTAACATTACTGAATGACCGAATTCGATAGAGCAGAGTTGTCGTATATGTTGTCGCATTGACTTCCCCGCCGCATCCATAACTGGAGCTCCATTACGGATATGATAGATCTTCGATTCATCATGATCATGTGCACCCCAAGGTGTACGTGGAGATCCCATCTGATGCAATATGAAGATCTCATCTCATCCATGTATATATATGCATGCTTAAGCTTGTATACATATGCATTCATGTATACATATGCATTCATGTATGCATATGCATTCACGTATGCATATGCATTCATGTATGCATATGCTTGCTTGTATGCATATGCATGCTTAAGCTTGTATGCATATGCATGCTTAAGCTTGTATACATATGCATTCATGTATACATATGCATATACATATGCATACATGTATACATATACATATGCATATGCTTGTTTGTATACATACATATACATATACATGTATGCATATGCATATGCATACATGTATACATATACATATACATATACATATACATATACATATACATATGCATATGCTTGCTTGTATATACATATACATATGCATATGCTTGCTTGTATGCATATGCATGCTTAAGCTTGTATGCATATGCTTGCTTGTATGCATATGCATGCTTAAGCTTGTATGCATATGTTTGCTTGTATACATACATGTAAATATACATGTATGTATATGCTTGCTTGCTTACATATGCATATGCATGCTTACGCATGTATGCACATGTAAGCATATGCTTGCTTGCTTACATATGCATATACATGCTTGAGCATGTAAGCACATGCATATGCATGCTTAAGCATGTATGCATGTGCATATGCATGCTTCAACATGTATGCATATGCATTCATGTATACATATGCATTCATGTATGTAGCAGGACATGAAATGTATTCATTCCTAGACGGATACAGTGGGTATAATCAAGTTAGAATGGCTGAACAGGATATACCAAAGACCGCTTTCATCACCAATTGGGGCGTTTTTGCTTGTACCGTAATGTGGTTTGGATTAAGAAATGCCCCAAGTACTTTTCAGAGGTGTATGCAAGAAATATTCTCCCCTTACCTTACCTCGTTTATGCAAGTTTATCTTGATGATTTTTTGTTATTTGGCAAGATAGTAGCACACTTGTTCCATTTACGGTGTTGCTTTGAAAAATGCAGAGAATACAGACTTTGTTTGAACCCAAACAAATCTGTGTTTGCGGTTTCATGTGGAAGGCTACTTGGCCATATCATATCTGCACAAGGTATACAGGTGGATCCAGATAAAATTACAGCTCTGTTAGAAGCACATGTGCCCACTACACCTAAGGAAGTGATGCGCTTCATGGGCCAAGTAAGTTGGCATGGTCGACACTTACGGCGGCTTGCTCATTTGGCAATACCACTGAACAGATTAATCACCAAGACTCCTCGACAATTTGAGTGGACTCAGGAATGTCAGATAGCATTTGAGCGTCTAAAGTGTTTATTAACACAAGTTCCCATCTTACAGCCTCCCGACTGGGATCACCCCTTTCATGCATTTGTTGATGCCTCAGATATAGCAATTGAAAGTGTATTAATGCAACAAACGAATAAGTGGTTCCGACCAGTATACTATGCAAGTCGAAGGCTTGCTCCTGCAGAAAAGAATTACTCTGTAACTGAAAGGGAATGTCTGGGTTTAGTATACTCTGTCAAGAAGTTCAGGCATTATTAACTTGGCCGCAAATTTACTTTTCATGTAGATCATGCTGCACTTGTCTATCTGTTTCGGCAACAATACTTAGGTGGCCGATTAGCACGATGGGTTCTGCTTTTACAAGAATTTGATTACGAAGTTATTCATCAGCTTGGCAGTTCACATGCCTTAGAAGATTTCCTTTCTCGCTTAGATTCCGGTGAATCTCCGGTCGGTGTAGATGAAACAACACCGGCAATTTATGTTTCTGAACCAACTAATGATGAAATTGCAGACCCACCTATGCCATCTACATACTATGATCAGATATTGACCTTTCTTATTGATGGATGCCTGCCTTCTCAGACTTCTAATCCAATACGTAGGAAAATTGCAGTTTTCAGCCGCCAATTTGGGTTGATTGGTGGGGAATTATACTATATGGATCACACTAGCGTTTTACTTCGTTGTATTGAACCACATGAAGTTAACTCAGTCATTACTTTGGCTCACTCAATTCCTTCCGGTGGCCATTTTGCAACAGATTTAATGCACCGAAAAATTCTGCAAAGCGGACTTTGGTGGCCTACTATATACAAGGATGTATCACAGTTTGTCAAACAATGTGATAGTTGTCAGAGATCTGGACAGCCCCTGCAACGTCATCTTTTCCCTCTACAACCTGTCTTTCCATTAGAGCCTTTTCAGAAGTGGGGTCTAGACCTTATCGGACCTATTACACCGCCAGCAATACTCAGCAATAATCGTTATATTCTGACCTGTACAGACTATACGACCAGATGGGCAGAAGCATGGGCTTTAAAGTCTGCCACAGCTGTTCTGGTAGCAAAGTGCCTAATGAAAGATGTCTTTTTGCATTTTGGATTACCTTTAGAGCTTGTTACAGATCAAGGCACTCATTTTTTCAACAATTTAATGAAAGTACTTACACATTCTTTTCAGATCACACATAAATTCAGTTCACCATATTATCCTCGTGCAAATGGTTTGGCTGAGAGTACGAACAAGACCCTGTTGAATATGCTTCGAAAACTCATTCTGGAAGCACTGGAAAGATGGGACCAACTGTTACCTACAGTCCTCTCAGCCTACCGAACTACCTATAAGGTAGCAATAGTTCTAACACCCTTCAAACTAGCTTATGGATTGGAAGCCATAGCACCCATGGAAATTATTGTGCCAAACTTACGTGTGGCTCTTAATACTAGAAGATTCTTTATCATTTGGGCTAGATACACTCAGAAAACTGGATGGGATAACTTGTACTATTTTACAATGCAAAATCAAATCGCTCTGCTGGCAAATTCAAGTTACGATGGTTTGGCCCCTATCGGATTTTTGAACAAGTGGGTCCAGCAACTTTTCGGTTGATTACTTTGACCGAAATTCCTCTTCCAAAGGTGATAAATGGATCAAAGCTACGGCCGTATCAACAAGCATCCGATCCACACTGAATGTTCCACGGATTGGCCGTGCATTTTTGCGTTTTCTTTTCTTTTCTTTTATTTTCTTTTAATTTTGCATGCTTAATAAATTAATATAAGTTTGTAAATATCCGCGTTTTGATAACTAATTATGTCAATTGCCGCCTTGCCCTTTCCAGCTGCTCATGAATGCACACTGAAGTTATGAAGTTATCATCTCAACGTCGCACGATGATTAGTGATTTTGACTGCTCTCCACTACAGCGCATCTACTTAACCTTCTCCGTTTCGCCGAAAATCGCTATTGTGTTTGCGTGATTTGTGTGATTGTGTAAACCGTATGCTTTGTGTCTTGTGCTTGCGTTTTCTGTGTGCTCCATGGAAGCTCTGGCAAACTATGCCGTTTTTCATGACGGTCTCCCTATCGATGTAGGAGAGTTTCTGCGCATATGTGGGTTGGCCAAGTTCGCTGAACTGCCGTGGCATTTAGTGGAATCCCACCCGTTCTTTGCCCAAATAATCCCCGCTATCGCTAAAACACCTGCCACCAAACAAAGTTGGGCGATCACATCCCTACCTTCACGAACCGTAATCACCTTCCAAGCTTTTGCTGAGGCGTTTAGACTCCCTCAAAAAGGTCGGGAAAGTGGCCCGAATCTACCAATAGCCACCATGAACCAACTATTCCCTAGGAGTTCCTCTAACGAATACGCCATCCTCTGCCGTCCTGAACCTGAGAGATGCGCGCTACAATTCTTACTAGCCATCCTCAATCTCCAAAAGCGCACATATGGAATATCTCGACCCTTCTACTCCGCCATAGACTTAGCTACCCGAGAACCTATAAATTTTGCATCGTACTTCTTCCACCACATTCACAAAGAATGCGTTTCGATCATTAAACAGGTAAACAAAGGAGGAATGCCAAGGTCCAGATTTCCGCACATTATTTCTTTCCTTTTTCCGGCCATTCTTGCAGCACAACCACCACCTAGAGGCCCGGTCCTGCACCATGAAGAATCGGCCCAATTATTGGAGGACGATGAAGAAGACGAAGAGGAACTCAATCAACTCTTCCGCCGGAAAAGAATTAGAATCAGTTCCTTTGAAAGTGAAGCCCAGGGGTCAGCCAAAAAAAACAAAGAAGATGACAAAGAAGAAGAAAAACAGGACGAAGAAACCTTCCATGACACCTCAACGTCTATGCGGCACGAATCATCAGCACAATCTTCGTCAGAAGGGCAACAAGAACAGGAGGATCACACCGACTCGGACACAAGCTCGTCCCAAGAAGCATCTCAGCAGCAATCTGAGCAGGAACAACAAGGAGATGAGGAACAAATCATTAAAGAAGTTTTCGAAGAGCTATTGAAAGAAATCGAGTCCACAGCTGCCAACACCACCGACACCACACAACAAACCATAGAACAGGTAACAGAACCTAACGTTGTTCTTCCCACTCCCCCACCGGAGCCTCCAATCAACCCAGTTATCCTTGCTCCACCCATTTGTCCCGAAGAACCCACTACTTCTTCTTCCTCATCCTCAAACTACTCTCCACCGACTCCCAATAGCTCTTCACCACATCCTCATCACAACCTCGTCCTCATCTTCCACTCCCGTCCACTCCCGTATTTTTTGAGTTAGCATCTATGGGACAGATGCTAATCAATTTATCACAACAACTCCCTGCGCAAATGAAGCAAGTAACAGAGAATATTCGCAATGAATTCCAACATAAAGTAGATCTACTGGAGGCGGACATTAGCCCCCTACAGGAAGAATTACTAGTAGCCAAAGCGGAAAACCAATCTCTACAAGAACAGCTGAAGGAATTACAGGCCAGAATTACCGAACAGGAAATGGTTAGCAGACAGAGAGATGCGGCGGTGGCTGAGCTCACAAAGAAAGAAGAATCATTACAGAATGCAAATGCCGAAATCAATACAATGAAGCAAGAGTTACAGGACAAAAAAGATGCAAGAATCGCATTAGGAAATCTGCTGGAAGAAACCAGAGTTCAACTAGATGAACTGGTACAAAAAGGCCAAGACCAGTACGATCTAGCGATGAAAACAACCGAAGAACTCCAAAAATGTAAGATAGAATTCCACGAGGTAAACAACATTCTACGACGAAAACTGACATTAGAAGCACAATTACAAAAAGTAATAACAGATCTCTGAAGAGAAAGGGATGCATATTCCAGAACCATACAGTTTCAGAATCAAGAGATCGAAAGAAGGGAGAATCAGCTCGACAATCAGAAAGAAAGAGTAAGTAAGATGGAGAAACAAGTGGCAGAAATGAAAGTTTCCAGAGATTCGGCCCTATCAAACGCTTTCTACCTACAAGAAGCCTTTTTGCAGATGCAAGCAGAAATTTTGCTGACCAAAGCTATAGCTTTAAGTTCTGTAAGAGTAGATGCACAACTAGTAGAACCGGATACTCTCAAATAGCTGTTAGAAACTTTAAAGAACAAAATCGCTCAAACCTTTAGATTAGCCAAAAACATGTATTTAGACGAAATTATAGAAGAACAGTAATTTTGTAAAACCTACGGGTTCGAGTCCACCGTGCGTGCCAGAGTGTTAGTCCACCGCCGGATGGAAGTTGTAAAACTGAATCTTTTGTTCGCACGCATGAAAAGTTGTTACACTGACAGTTGTAAACTTTCATATAAAGCAATGAAAAGAGATGCTTAGTGACGATTCATGGAATCACGAGACTGTCTGTCTGGGTGATTGTCGTGGTCGTTACTGTGTGTCAAGTTGGCTTATTTGGAGTACTGTGTTCATTTTTGTCTGGTATTATCGACACTTGTTCGAGTTGTTGTAGCCTTGCATGTCTAATTCCTGAGTATTCCGAGTATACTGTACGTATCCGTGTTCGTTGTCTATCGATCTCTGTTGCGGCTGTGAGTTTTATTTACATCCAGTAGATCGTCGGACTGTTGTCTGAGAGAGTTGTTCTGCGGATCTTTGTGACGATTGTTGTATTAAGTACGTATATCGTGGTGTCCTTCTTCTTGATTGATCTGCCAATTGCTGATGAAGTCTGTGTAACTGTGGTAGTGTTCCTAAAAACACTGTGCAAGATTGTGTTGTTCTCAGTATTGAGATCTGTACTTGTACGGTGAGATTTGGCTACAGTAATGGTTATCTTGAGTGTGTGTTAGTCTTCACCACTGTATGTTTGAAACTGTTGAGTCCTTCTGTGTTTTCTGTTTGTCTGATTGTGAGTGCTGTTTGGTGAAGGTTGAACTACTGTTAAATGTTACAGTCGTGTGTATTCAGAAAAAGGGTTTTGAGGTAATTCGGTATTACGATACTGATAATTTGGTACAATGTGTTCAGTAGACTCTGATGTTCCAAAAGTGGCTTCCCTATCCATAACTCTTGTGCGACTTTCAGACCTTTGGTAGTACTAGGTGAAAGGTTAATCACGTGAATTGCAATCAATACTGCTTGTGCCCAAAAGCATTCTAAAAGGTTTGTATGATGTAGCATAGGAACTACTTTATCTTGATTAGTTTTATCCATGCTCTTAGCTACACCATATTGTATTGGGGTATAAGGAGCTCTAAAAGCTCTACAAATTCCTCTAGATTGATAGAAAAGGCTCAATTCATGTGAGGTATACTCACCCCCATTATCTGAACTAAAACCTTAAGCTTACTTCCTTTTTCAATCTCAACTGAAGCAATCCATTTTATAAAAATAGGTCATACCTCATCCTTTGCTTTGATAATATATACCCAAAATTTTCTAGTAGCATCACCCATGAAAGTGACAAAATAAAGAGAACCACTTAAGGACCTTGTGGGCATAGGACCACATACATCCGTATCAACGAGATCTAAAGGTTGAATTGAAGAGTCAATATGTGTCTTGTGCACATTCCTAGTTTTCTTTCCATATTGACAATGCTCACAACATAAAAGATCAGAGAAAGATAACACAAGTAAGTATCCAGAACGAGGTCGATTTTCCATTCCACTACATTATATATGGCCCAAACAGCCATGCCAAATACAAGATAGAAGCTACTCAGTAAGAGCTAAAAGGTGTTCTTTTTGTGATACAAATAAAGCATAAAGTGAGTCAGCTTTGCTTCCTTTTGCAATAACCACAATGCCCTTTGATATGCAAAAGGAATGAGCATAGAAGGCCACCTTGTAACCAAGGTCATCAATGTTAGAGGAGATGTTGGACACCTTCTAGAGTTGAGATGGTGCTCCAAATTCTTGCTTCAAACTAGCCATAACTAAGTAGATACATGCAAAGTTGACCTCTTTGCTTTCTAGCAAGCATAGATAATCACCCAAGTACTTTGGAAGATGATCCTCAAATCATTGGATCAAAATAGATAAATTGGATTTTCATTGTGAGCCAAAAACTTGATATTTTGGTCATTGCACCTGTTCAGAGAAATGAATAGTACTCCTTTCCAGGTAACAATTGGACAAAATCCTTTCGGGATATCTAATTGACTAAGATATCTAACTTTCAAAAGTTACTTCACTTGAAATGATCCACTATGCTTAGAGAATTATGCTTAGCAAATCAAATGACTATCCAGACATTTTAGGGAGTTAACAGTATGCAGACCAGATAGCACTATTTTTCATATTACTCAATACTAACTAACAAAATTGAGATGAAACTTGGTACCATTCAAAAGACGCTCTAATAAATCTATAGCAAGTCAATTCACTCAAAACGAGCAAGTATCCATTGAGAGACGGATCAGACAAGCTCACTATTCTAAGTGATACATGATAGAGAAGAGAAAATGAAACATAATCAAAATGTATGTATTAATGAACATAAAGTACAATGATACTGGCAATGAATGATTGGAGAGTATGAGGGCAATTCTAGAGCTATATTGTGAAATGAATATCCACTTGAAATACCTCTGAATGTCTCTCAAATTGGACTCACTTTTCGTGAATTTTGAAGTCTACTTTTATAGCTAAAGTTGGAGCCATTTTGAAATTCACACTCCTACCAAAAAGTATCCCTACAGTTTAGGATTCCAATCTTCATCTAGCTCACCAACCAACTCATAAAGAGATCGCCTAATAACTCATGATTGCAAGTGCGCGTTTTACATATGGACTTTTACAAAGATAAAATTCATGCTTTTACAAGTGGGTAGTCATGTAACTTCACGTGAGTACAAAGAAGCGAATATCAAAATGTCCAAGTATGTAGGCTTGTATCCATTTGGACCAATAGCTCCCCTCAAACCTTACATGCTTGGGATTCAACTCTCTTCGATCTGCTGCAATCCAATCATCATCTTGAACCTGTTTAATTTAGATCCATCCAAAGATTTAGTTAACGTATATGCACATTCTAGGTTTATAGATACATAGGACAATTGTATGTCCTTGGTAATAACCTTCTCTGTCACATAATGGTAATGGACTTCAATATTCTTAGTCCTTGCATGATACATAGGATTAGGAGTCAAATGTAAGGAGCTAGTATTATCTCTAAGAATCATTAGAGTGAATGTATGTAGCCCCAAGTATGAGTAGAGTAGTTTTAACCACATTGCCTCTTGTGTTGCATTTTCTAGACCCCTATATTTAGCTTAAGTTGAGGAAAATGCCACAGTTGGTTGTTTCGTTGATGACTATGAAATTAACAAAGACCTTGCAAAAGATCAATATCCAGAGGTGCTCCTCCTATCATCTTTTCAGCCAGCCCAATTTGCATCAGATTATAGCTGGATATCCAAGTCAAATGTAAATGGATAAAATATACCTTCATTTATGGTACCCTTCAAGTACTTTAAGATCCTTTTGGTAGCTTCCATGTGAGGTTTTCTTGGTGTATGCATGAATTGGCTCAATGTACTTACTCCATAGCATATATCCACTCTAGTTAGGGCTGCCTAGTTGAGATTCCCAACAAGACTTTGGTATGTTGTAATATCTTCAAATAGCTCTCCTTCATGAGTACTGAGTTTGTGATTCAAGTCCATGGGTGTACCTTAAATTTTTGCATTTTCCATCTTGAACTTAAACAATATGTCATGGATGTACTTTCTTTGAGTAATATGAAGACACAAAAATCTATATAAACAATTTCTAAGCTAAGAAAATATGTAAGAAATCCAAGATCATCGATCTTGAACTCCTTCATCTAGATTTTGATCTTCTTGATGCTATTGGCATCATTTACTATAATAATAATATCATCAACATAAACACATAGATAAATAACTTCTAAATTAGTCTTCTTAATGAACAATGAAGAATCTACATTTCTTGCAAAAAAACCTTGGTCTTGCAAGTATGTTACAAGCCTATGGTTCCAACCTCTAGGAGCTTGCTTTAACCCATATAGTGCCTTGCTTAATTTATATACATAAGCAGGTTTTTCTTTGTCTTCATATCTTGGTGGTTGAGGCATGTAGACCTTTTCCGAGATCCACCCATTAACGAATGCATTTTTGACATCTAATTGGTACAAGTTCGAATTCTTTGAAGCACCAATACTCATTAAAACTCTGATAGTTGGCATCTTGGCCAGAGGTGAGAAGGCCTCCTCTTAATCCACCCCATGTGTTTGAGAAAACCCCTTTGTTACTAGCCTTTCTTCGTACCTGTTGCTTGTGCCATCTTAATTTTGTTTCACTTTGTAAATCCATCTGGATCCTATTACTTTCATGAATGGTTTCTTGAGAACCTAATCCCAAGTGTTATTCTCTTGAAGTGCTTCAATTTCCTCTTGCATAGATTCTGTCCATTCATCCCTTTTTATAGCTTCTTCAAATATAGGTGGTTCCTCTAACATAGACTCCTTTGTCATATAAATAGAATGTTTGGTGACTAGGGATGTGTAATAGCCATACCTTATAAGTTTCTTGCTTTCCCTTTAAGATCTTCTAAGTGCTTCATTGGAGAACTCTCGAATGTCTTCCAATTTTTTTATCTTTAATTTGCCCTTGGACTTCCAAGCTTTGAATTCTCCACGATTGATTTGTTCTTCATATTTTGAATTGATACCTTTAGATGGATATGGTTCTTCCTTGGTCAGATTTGGAAAATCACTCTCCAAATCATAGGGTAGCTTTACTTTCCTGCAATCATCCTCAAATCAAGAGTTATCTTCATCAAATACCATATCCCTACTAACTATGAATCCTTTTTTAGCGGGTTTATATAACCTATATCCTTTCTGATTCTGATCACAACCAATAAATATGCATCCTTCAGCTTTTGGAATCAAGCTTTCCCATAATCCGTGAGGGTATGTGTGCATAAGCAATGCACCCAAAGATCTTACAATGTTGTAAAGAAGGTTTCCTACCATTCCATGCCTCATAAGGCATCATCCCGTCCAGAGACTTGGATGGAAGCCTATTGATTAGGTACGTAGCGGTGGAAAGAACCTCTGTCCATAGATAATTAGGGTCTTTTTCCATATTCAACAATGATCTTGCAGCCTCTACTATTAATCTATTTCTTCTCTCTACCACTCCATTCTCTTCAGGAGTGTACCTTCTTGTAATCTCTCTGTTTATGCCGTTTTCTTGTAAGAAGGATTCGAACTCATGTGAGAAATACTCACTACCTACATCATGTCTAAGCCTCTTCAAACTTTTACTTGTTTGATTCTCAACCAATGCCAAATACTTTTGGAAAAAAGTGAAGACTTCATCTTTATGCTTCATAAAATAAAGTATGGTCCACCTACTATAGTCATCAATGAATGAAACATAATACCTTGACCCTAAAATTGATGGTGATCTACTAGGACCCCATACATCTATGTGTACAAGCTCCAAGTAGTCTTCATACATGTATCCTCTTCTGTTGAATGGTTACCTATGTGACTTGCCAAATTGCATGCTCCACATTTGTAAATCATGTGTTGCCTGGACACATTTGGGATTCCAAGCACACTCTAATCCCTGCATATTTGCTTCAATGTCCTTTGACCTATCTGACCTAGTCTCTTATGCTATATCTCCAATTCAGATAGAGTTTGGTCCATGTGCTTGAAGAGAGCAATATGTCTTGTACTTCAACTTCAAAGGTAAAATGTCTACCGGATTTCTCACCTTTTGCAATCCTCTTGAAGCCTGGTTGAGGGTCCTCCACATACGCTCCGTGCATTGTGAATCTAACCTAGAAACCCTTCTTAAGAATGTGTCCAACATTGATTAGGTTCTTCTCTATTGTTGGCACATACGGTACTCTACTCAGAAGATTCATATTACCATCATATGCTTTAACAGTTCCAATTTTCTTTACTAAGTGCCTAGTTTCATCACGTGTCTGGACTTCATACTTTCCTTAAGGTTCTTCAAGGTCCGATAATAATGCTACATTACTTGCTACATGATTGAAGCAACTAGAATCAATATAGAATAGGTACTCATCATCTTTGCCTTTCTTGGTTGTCATATTCATGAGTAATAGGGAATCCTCTTGATCATCTATGTAATTGTTGTAGTCTCTCCTTCCTCAGAAGCCTCAAATTGAACAAAATCCTTTTGGTAATATCTAACTAACTAATAGAGCTAACCTTCACAAGTTATTTCACTTGAGATAATCAACTATGCTCGGAAAAAAATAGGATGACTATCCTGATGTTTTAGGGAGCTAATACTATGCAGACTAGAGAGCACTATTTTGCATATTACTCAATAATGACTAAAACAATTGAGCATAAGATTTGTAGCATGCAGATAGACAATCCAATAAATGTGTAGCAAATTAAATCACTGAAAATAATCACGTATCCATTGAAGAACGGATCAGAGAAGCACACTGTTTTGAGTGATACATGATAGAGAAGAGAAAATGAAACATAATCAAAATGTATGTATTAATGCACATAAAGTACAATGATAT
This sequence comes from Ceratopteris richardii, assembly GCA_020310875.1. Classification (NCBI taxonomy): domain Eukaryota; kingdom Viridiplantae; phylum Streptophyta; class Polypodiopsida; order Polypodiales; family Pteridaceae; genus Ceratopteris; species Ceratopteris richardii. The sequence continues at coordinate 36,871,514 of CM035411.1, read as the reverse complement.
TGGCAATGAATGATCTCACAATATGAGGCCAACGGTAGAGCTATATTGTGAGCTCAATTTCCACTTGAAATCCCTCTAAATGTCTCTCAAATTGGGCTCACTTTTCATGACTTTTGAAGTCTAACTTTATAGCTAAAATTGGAGCCATTTGAAATTCAAAATCCTACCAAAAAGTATCCCTAGAGTTTAAGATTTAAATGTTCATCTAAGTGACCAAAAAAATCGTAAAGAGATATCCTAAGAGCTCATGATTGCAAGTGCTCTTTTTACATATCTACTTTTACAAAGATAAAAGTCATGCTTTTACAAGTGGGTAGTCATATGTGACTTCATGTGACTACAAAGAAGTGAATATCCAAATGTCCAAGTATGTAGGTCTGTATCCATTTGCACCAACAATCAAGTTGGCCAACTGATAAGACTACGTGATAACTAAGGTACATGGCATTTATTACGCATATTAAATTTTGAACCATCAATGAACAACACAATACATCTCCGATCCCCACAACGTCACACTAGTAAGAGTGAGCAAGTCTCATGGTACCAAGAGACTTTGTTGCATAATAAGAGAACCATTCTATGTGTGGTGTCACATGGAAAGAAGCACCAAAATCTAGGTACCATATGTGGGAAAGAGAATCAGCCATAAGAGGCTTAGTTGACATAGTGCTATTGTTGGGGGATTTTTGAACAAGAAGGGATTTGAGTGTTTGTAGAAGAAAAGGGAAAGACAAGAAGAAAGATACACACTGGAAGCCTCTCTCGATTGATTATAATAAGACAAATACAATGGTGATGCACAATACAATTCAATGCTTCTGTGCAAAATCCCACAGAGTGCGCAATTACAAAATACCAAATGCCCAAGGTCTTGTTGCTGCCAGCCTCCTCTGCACCAGACCTCCACCTTCTCCAAGCCTCAACTTGTGCACACCTTGCATCAAGCTTCCAATAAGGGGGAGGGATTGGACACCTTCTGTCGGCAAGCACACACTACAATGTGACCTTAGGATCCTTGGGGGAATAGCTTAATACTTCTCTATACACTTCTTAGTCCCTCTTCTTGCACACCTTGCACTTCACTTCTCTGCGTCGCACACTGTGTGTCTCTTGCACTTCTCTATCTTTCCTTGCTTAAACTATGCTCATACCTCTTAGTCTTCGAATAATCCAAGAATAGTCCTTGCCTTGATTTTTGAGTGTGGATTCACGTATGCTCCTAACTGCAAGAGTATCTTGGTGCTCACTTTGATGTCCCAAGATTGTCTTCAAAAGTGGGTAGCCAATGACTCCCTGTTTTTTCCTGTAGTGACTTTAGACTAAAAACAAAAATTTTATTGGGGGTGTATACTTTCACTTCTGCGTACGTTGCCGCTTCACAAACCTTCACATTTTGCCTCTTAACTCTTCACTTGTGCACCTAAGAGAGGGTTCACCTGAACCTTCCAAAACACTTTAAAAACACTTTGAACCTTAGGGAAATTAGAGAAATACCTCTGCAACCTGCAACCCACTTTCTCCAATTTACCCTTTGTGGACAATTAATTGTGCACTACCTGTGCACCTTGACACCTGCACTTTGAACACTTTGACTTTGCCCCTGTTGACATTGACCTTGACCATGTTGACTTTCATCAATTTGTCTTTGATCTTTTAACTTTGATTGTGGTTGACTTTGACTATGGTTGACTTTGACCAATATGACTTTTATGGGCTCAATAGTTGCCCACCACCTAATGTGCTCTCCGTCCCGGAGAGCTACAGCGAAATCTCGGAGCATAGAGGACACCATGATTATTGAGCTGGAAAATCTTGAAAACGAAACTTTTGATTCCTTAAGCGCATGGGCTCCATTTGACTTATCAAACTCCTCATGAGCCCTATTGAATGCATGTCCAATGGCATCACTAGTAGCTATGAAATTTTCTCTTTGCCTTGTATCTGCACATGTGGTGGCTTGTCTTCAGATGCAACTTTGTCTTTATTCAATCCATTAATCATTGATTCTTGACATATGTCCACTTGAGCCTTTTCCTTGCTTCTTGTCTGCACTGTAAAAGATATAATTTCTTCTAACTGCACCACCCTTGTAGATGGTGATGTCACATTGACTTGATCTACCATTTCCTCTTTGCACACAGAAATCATTTGAATGTGGGGCCCAGATGAAGATGCTTGGCTCTTACGATAAAAATTAGTATAGTGATCTCTGGCCTCTAGGCAGTTCCTCCAATGAGGGGCATTTTCTGAGAGGGTGCACCTACTTTGATAGTGCCCACATTCTCCGCATCTGAAACAAATGATTGGCCTCCTTGGCCCATTTCCAAAGTTATCCCTGTCTAGGGTTATAATTGTTACCTTGATTGGATGTAGCCGCCATCACATTTGCTGGTGGCAGGGGTCCTCCTTGTGTCCAATATGTTGTTGTAGGCATTCCTCTTGATTGGCATTCCTAGGCCTCATGGCCAACTTTCCTGCATATTTGGAAAGTCACACTTAATAGAGGACATTCACTTATTATATGACCTTGCTTGCTCCACATGGTACAGCAAAGTCCACTCTTGATGCCACCCCCTTTGAGTTCCTGCAACTCCCGTCGCAATTGATCCAATTCTTCTGCTTGGGCCTCCTCCTGTTTTTGGAGCTTTAATGACTCAATCTCCCTCCTCAACTGAGTAACAACATTCTCCTCCTCTTTGTGGGGCTTATTCCTTTTTAAGCCCTCTAGCACCTTCCTTAGCTGGATTATTGGATCCTCCATTTCTATAGAATATGATAGTTGAGGAGAAATTGCTCCATACTCTTGTCTAATCTGCTCCACTCGTGTAGCTGTGTTGATGAGTTCCTCTATGGAGGCTGTAGGCAACACTAATTCCTTGATTTTTCATTGGGTGGTCACTCGAAGTGGCTAAGCTAACCATTTCTTAACAAAAAAATCATGTGGTGGATCTGGTAATTTAGCCATTAGTGCCTTAGCCCTAGTCACACACTCTGGGAACTTTTCACCTGGACCTAATCTCAAGTTCTCTAATTCCTCTATGATGATCTCTACGGTATTTCCATGCTGAAATTGATTTTTGAATGCATCTTTCATTAAGTCCCAAGTTGTAAAATGGCTCTCAACAAACTGGTTGAACCATTTTTCTGGTTATCCATCTAATATAGTAGGGAAGAGTATCAGAAAGGCATCCTCTCTTCCCATTAAGCCAATAGTTTTGCATAGTGCTAAAAACCTTCTAATATGCTCATCTCGATCTTCCTGAGCTAGGCCTTTGAAAGAATTTTATATTTAATCTTGATAGTAGGGTTTCCAAGTCTACCTGACCAGCCATGCTCTTTACTAATGAAGTTGAGGAAAGTGGACTGCAGGATCTTCTAACAACCTTCCTTCTTATTTGCTTACAGGTGACCCTCAATGTTTGGGACCGAGTTGCGGTCATGAGTTGTTCATAGTCCTCTTAGTATGAGACAATTGATAAGAATATGTACCTTTTATCCCAATGAAGTAGTACTGTCGGCACTTGAACTCTTCTACCCTTTGCACTTGGCTTCTCCTATGCTCAAATCTCCTTGGAGTCCCACCAGGCGTGCCAAATTTTATTGGGGGATTCTTGGACAAGAAGGGATTCGAGTGTTTGTAGGAGAAATGGGAAAGACAAGAAGAACCTCTACAACCTGCAACCCACTTTCTCCAATTTACCCTTTGTGGATAATTAATTGTGCACTACGTGTGCACCTTGACACCTCCACTTCGAACACTTTGACTTTGCCCCTGTTGCCTTTGACCTTGTCCATATTGACTTTGACCAATCTGACTTTGACCTTTTGACTTTGATTGTGGTTGACTTTGATTGTAGTTGACTTTGAACAATATGACTTTTATGGGTTCAACAGCTATCAAGTGTCAACACATCAATATCATAAAAAATAACAGTAATTTCTTCAATATTCACAGTCAAAGAAGATGTGTTGATATATTTAGGCAGTGATGTGTGTGAACACTCTAGGACCGCCGGGGCACTTTTTTCCCTCTTTAGGAGGTTTTTTTCCCCCGGCTTGTATATACGCCTATTGCCCTAATGGGCTATTCATCTTTGTACATTCTCTAGTAATACATTCAGTATTGTGTGTTTGTGCTCCAAGCTTCTTCTTCTTCCTTGTGCTGTTCGCATGCTTCCGCAGACGTCTATCTCCAACAATTGGTATCATAGCAGTTCGTCGCTTCTTCTAGGGCACCGTCGACACTCCTCCGTTTGCAGTCTCAGAAATCGCGATTTGAGCTCGTTTCGGCCTCCGAACGCACTATTGCAGCGCTTGTGCAGGCTATTTCGTCCTTTTGTGCCAAAGGTATATACGAGTTTCTGTTCGCCAGTTTAAGCGTCTCGAAGTCTGCTACAGGTCAAGCAGAACTCGTTTGGGCAGTTGCGTTCAACTTTTTGAGATACAGTCAATTTTCTGCATCAAGGTATTTTAGTCATCGGCCATGGCTGAAAACAGTGATGTATTCCGTATGTTGGTTGTTGAGGATAAGTTGGATGGTACCAACTACCCATTATGGGCTTATATGATGCGACATGTACTGGTTGCAAAAGGATTGTGGAACATTGTGCAGGGTGTTGAAAGACGTCCTGTTACACCTGTAACGACAGGTACTGCAAATACAGGTGTTGGAGCTGATGAAGATGGTGTCGAAGATGATATTCCGCAGATTCCTGTTCGTGCTGTTGTTTCTGATGCACCTACTGCAGAGCAGATTCGTTGGGATGGCATAGATGCCCAGGCACATGCATTGATAGCTTTGTCTGTCAAACATGCCATTATTCCTCACATTCACTCTTGCAGAACAGCAAAGGATGCTTGGGATACACTTACCACTTTGTACCAGGCTAGGAATGAGGCTCGTGTTGCTTACCTTCGAAAACAGTTGGAGAGTGAGCACATGAATGAAGGTGATTCTATGGATAGTTTTCTTACAAAGATCAAAGACCTGAAGGAACAATTGATTTCTGCTGATGAGGTTATACCAGATAGCTCACTTGTGCAGACCATTCTGAATGGTCTTCCTGATTCATATCAGAGTTTTGCCTCTACTCTTCGGTTGATGATGAAAGGCAATCCGAATGCCTTGTCATTTGAGGAATTAGTCTCTGTTCTGTTGCAGGAAGATCAGTCCAAGCAGAACAGGTCCATTATGCGTGTTGCAGATCAAGCTTTCCTGGCTAGTCAGAAGGGCAAAGGAAAATGGAGCTCTTCTAATAGTAAGTAGAAATCTGCAAATGCTGCACAATCAAAGAACCAGGATAAAGATGAGAAGAAATCAGAAAAGTAGAAATTGTTCTGCAAGTACTGTAAAGGAAATGATCATATTATAAAGAACTGTCCAAAACTGGCTGCTAAAGACGCAAAGAAGAAAGAGGCTAGAATGGTTGTTGCAGAGGCCTCTACACCAAAAACAGAGTCTGCAAATCTTGTGCAGGAAGAAGAATGGGCGTTTACTACTGTCTGGAGTTTCGACCCATCTTCTCATGATCAGTGCATGTCTGCAGTAGACTTAGATGTTTGGTACTTTGACAGTGGGGCGACCAAACATATTACCTCGTAGCGTAGTTTCTTCTCTTCACTCGAGTCTGCCCCTACAGGGAATACTATCACATGCGCCAATAACTCCTCTTATCCTGTTATGGGAGTTGGTAGGATCATTCTGACTACTGCTGATGGTAGTTCTTTCACTTTGTCAGATGCTTCATTTGTGCCAGGGATCAAAAAGAACTTGTTATCAGTTTCTCCATTAGCCAAGATTGGCTTGGTTGTGAAATTTGTTGATGACAGGTGTACAGTCCATGATCTCTGAAATGGCGATGTGATTATTGCTTTTGGCATTTTATGTCGTCGGCTGTATAATCTCATAGACTATGAAAGATATGTGAATGATTCAGCATGTGCAGTTCATGATTCTCAGGCTATGTCAGATGCAAAGCTTTGGCATGCACGCTTTGGTCATCTGAATTTTGCTAGTTTGTTACGCCTCCAGAAATCTGAAATGGTGTCCTCTTTGCCCAAACTTGAGGCACCTGGAAAACATGTTTGTGAAGGCTGTATTTTGGGCAAAATGCAGCGTTCTTCCTTTCCAAAAGATGGTTCAGTTTGGGCTACGCAGAAATTGCAGCTTGTACATAGTGATGTCTGTGGTCCTATGCACATTATAGAGGACTAATATGAAACTTTTGATACTTGTACTAGACTATAAGAGCTATCCTATAAGATTTAAATCATCCCAAATGGATGTTTGAGCTGGGAGAACCATCCTCTGCAAAATAGGCTACTTGTTTGCAATACTCTCTGCCTACGTGCATATGTATACCTTAACAAAGTTGGCACTTTCTCACAACTCACTTAGTCAAATGAAAATGAGTACAATGAGAGATCAAAAAATGCTCTGCAATCTCATACAATCGGATTTGGAAAAGCATAACTACACCTCTAGATAGAGAGGAGTGAAATCATGAGAAAATGAGGTGAGCAAGAAAGGGGGATGCTTTCTGGAGTTTATGACTTTATTAAACTAAGTGGGAAACTCTTGAAATGCATACAACTCAAGAAACAAAGGCATATTTTGTACTGTCATATGTTGCCTACAATCTAGCTAACCACCTACCAAATCACTGTAGGTGCACTTTTAGGTGGCTGATTTGATGAGATTTGAATTTGATTGAGTTTGATGGAGCTTCTAACTTCATTCCACAACTTTGGGTCCTCCTTTGTGAGTGGTCCACTTGCAAAACACGTTGTTGTGTCTTTTTGCATGATTCAGACTTGATTTTCAACAATCCTTTTATGAAGAATGTTTGTTTTAGGTTCTTATTAACTCAAGTTCCTCTTTTTCTCAATCATTTTAGTCAAATAATTACCTCGGGGAATGATGTAAATGATGTAGCCATTCAGGTTATAAAAGCTAACAAAGTTTACCGAGCCCCTCCTTGGTGGTGCCTTCATGGCAATCAGGACTTGGGGACACCAGATGAGATGAGGACCATGACCATAATAAAAAAAGAAATTAAAGGGCTATCAAAAAAATTGATGTTCCATCAAAAAAATTAATTTGGCCACACTATAACCATTCCCTTCTCTAAGTGCTTTTTCCTCAACCATTTTTCACAATAAGTTGTAGGCCCTAATATGTACTTGTTCCTTGTTTGCTTAGAAAACCTTGTACACATCTAGAGGTTCGAAGGGATCTTCTGTTCTTATATAGTGACATATCATCTCTTTGAGAATTCAAACAATTGTTTGCAAACCCATGTGCATGTTTAAATATTGAACACCACCATAAAACTGCTTTCTGTAAATTCTTAACATGAGCTTCTGGGAGGATAATTCCTTGTTCATGGATTGGAGCAAACTTTTTTCAAATGTCGATCTATTCCCTATATATAAAGTACACTTTCCAAAAGTTGATTTCCCTTTTTTGGATTACAAGCTTCCTAACTTTAGCAACACCCATTTCTATTACTTTGGAATGTGAATCTATTGTCATACTAAACAAACCCTAGATCATCTACTTGGCGTTGTGGTACATCTCTTGTTTCAAGTTTGCTTAAGTGTATACTCAAGTTTTCTCATGAGGAATCCCGTCTTTCTGACATGTTAAATAATGGTGGTTCCTTGACCAAACAGTTAAGAGCCTAATGATTCTTAACTTTGTTGGCAAGGAGGTTGTGGTGAAATTTTTGTAGTCCAATTATGCACATAGAAAATATTTTTGTGTTCTAACATAGTTTTTCTCTTTGTAAAACTAAGCTCTTGGCTTCCATAAACGATAGTCCTAAACCACACTTTTCGTTCTTCTTCAAAAGACCAACTCCTATTGCAATACATGAAGCAAAAACTTGTCGAATCAACATTGCAGCTACTACTAACAACTTTTTAAGTGAGTCAAAGGATCTCTATGTTCTTCCCCCATATACTATATAAACGAACGCCATTTCATTGGGAAGATGCATTAGTATATGTATGATAATGAATGCTGAGGTTTAAAATTAGGTTTTAAACAGTATAAAATAATATACTAAGGGAACATGATGAAGTTTTAAAGTCCCTAATACTCTGCAATAAAGAGGAGTGCATGGATCATCCACTTTTGAATAGTGATTGTTTTCAATCTAACAATGAAACCGGCATAAAATTGCATGCAAAACACATATTTATTCTTTTGGGAAGTCATACAAAACTTATATTTTTCGTAATACTAAAATCGTATGTTAATAAGAATATATTATTTTGGTGAAATTACCTTTGAAACATAGGTGTTAAAAACCGTTCTTTTGTTGGTGACCTAGAAACTCACAATTCGGATGTCTTTGTTGGTGACCTAGAAGAATTAATTTTCAATTAAGAGAATTGCCAAATTTCTAGTCGAAATTTTGAAGTAAAGAACTAATGTTGACAAAATAGTTAGAAGATCATTGGATACAGATGGGTCTACAAGACAAAGAGGTATTCAGATGGAAGTGTGTCTAGATATAAAGCTAGACTTGTTGTGAAAGGGTATGCTCGGACATATGGTATCGATTATGATGAGAGTTATAGTACTCCTGTGGCAAAGATGACAACTATAAGGACTCTCATAGCTATTGAACTGCATGTAAAGTTTGGAAGCTATGTCAATTAGATGTAGAGAATGCTATTCTAAATGGTTACATTTCAGATGATGTTTTCATTCAGCAGCCAGAAGGTTTCAAGGATAAAAGATATCCAGAGTATGTATGTAAGCTCAATAGAGCTTTGTATGGTTTGGAGCAGGCCCCAAGGGCATGGAACAGACTTGTGAACTTCTTGAAAGAGCTTGGTTTCCAAGTGTCTTAGGTAGATAGTAGCTTACTTGTTAAAGCAAGTGATGATGGGTTCATTTACATAGATGAGAAGGGCATACAAAGTCTTAAAAAGCAAATGGATAAAGAATTCAAGATTAGTGAATTGGGGGACTTGTCATATTTCTTGGGCATGGCAAATTCAAGGTTTTTTGATGTGGGACACCTGTAATGAAATCTTGAATTTCGTTTTTTTCTTGGGCATGGAGAATTCAAGGTTTTTTAATGTGGGACACCTATAATGAAATCTTGAATCTCTCTATAATGAAGTGTTTGCGTAATGCGAGAGAATTCCGTAGATAAATCTCATACTATATTCTATTACATCACATTACATTATATTATATTATATTATTCCATATTAATCTATATGATTATACTCACAATGGAGCCTTACATTGATAAGACGTATGACAAATATCTATACAGTATCAATCTAAGATTCCATTGGGCGTATCATAAGATTGCATTGTAAGTTAATATTCTAGATGTGAGTATCATTATAAAGGAGTAATAATATTCATGCCCCAAGTCAATGTGGATCTCCTAGGCCCTTGAAAAAATCTTGTTGCTACAAGGACAAATCAACTAGAAGTGATGAGTTGTTCCTCAACATTATGGAATGCTATAGGAGGCAAGGCCCTTTCAAAGATCTTGAAACAGATACCAACTTTGGTAGCCCTCCTAAAGAACGGTGGATCAAAAGGTCTCAAGAGCAACAAGAGCAACAAGCATAAAATCAAGGGGGGCCCTAGGATGGGGTCAAATGGAGACACCTATAATGAAATCTCATAATGAAGCGTTTTTTGTGTCTCTATAATGAAGCGTTTGCGTAATGCGAGACAATTCCGTAGGTAAATCTCATACTATATTCTATTACATCACATTACATTATATTAATTTGATAAGAGTTATCAACGGAAGATTCCATTGTGCCAAATATATATATATATATAGTATCAATGATTCCATTGTGCGCATCATAAGATTGCATTGTAAGTTAATATTCTAGATGTGAGTATCATTATATAGGAGTAATAATATTCACGCCCCAAGTCAATGTGGATCTCGCAGGCCCTTGAAAGAATCTTGTTGGTACAAGGACAAATCAACTAGAAGCAAGCATTATTGGGTGAAGTGATCAGTTGTTCCTGAACATTATGGAATGCTATAAGAGGCAAGGCCCTTTCAAATATCGTGAAATAGATACCAACTTTGCTAGCCCTCCTAATGAATGGTGGATCAAAATGTCTGAAGAGCAACGAGAGCAATAAACATAAAATCCAGGGGACCCCCCATGATGGGGTCAAATGGGTAATTTAACTTTTTTATAATGTTTTCTAGCATGTTCGTAAGCAACCCTTGCTTTGTGGATTTGGGGGTTGCTCGTTCACGTGTACAATTGTTCTTTCTATTAATTAAAGCTTGGGAGCGTAGGATCTTGTCGAACTTCCTTTAAAAAAGATAATAATAATAATAATCGCACTAAGTACATTATCGATGGAAATTCCGTTGCGACTAAGCTACAATGGATTCATTCCTATTGCAACTCTGAATGCATTCCAGATTGTCCATAATGTTAAACAGTTCCTGGTCTCAATGTATTTGTTATTTGTAATGAATGTTTTAAACATTCTCATAAGTACTTTATTAGTTAACTAAGATGGACATTATCTTGTGGATAACATGTACATGATTTCTTATGCAATATCGAATCAAATTTGAAAGTTTTAAATTATTGCATTAATGAGATGAGAACCATGATCATAATAAAAAAAGGGACATGAAAGGGCTATCAAAAAAATTGATGCTCCATCAAAAAAATAACTTGGCCACACTATAACCATTCCCTTCTCTAAGTGCTTCTTCCTCAACCATTGTTCACAATAAGTTGTAGGCCCTAATATTTGCTTACAAAACCCTGTACACATCTATAGGTTCGAAGGGATCTTCTAGTCTTATGTAGTGACATATCATCTCTTTGAGAAGTCAAACAATTGTTTGCAAACCCATGTGCATGTTTAAATGGCTTGGAGTAAACTTTCTCAAAATTCGATCTGTTCCCTATTTATAAAATACACTTTCCAAAAGTTGATTTCCCTTTTTTGGATTACAAGCTTCCTGACTTGACTTTAACAGCAATCATTTCTATTACTTTGGAATGTAATTCTATTGTCATACTATCCATTTTGCACGTTTTCGAATTTAGTACTAAACAAACCCGCAATCAGTAGATCATCTACTTGGGGTTGTGGTACATCTCTTGTTTCTAGTCTGCTTAAGTGTATACTCATGTCTTTTCATGAGGAAGACCATCTTGCTGACATGTTAAATTTGTGGTTCCTTGACCAAACACTTTAGAGCCTAATGATCTTAACTTTGTTGGCAAGGAGGTTGTGGTGAAATGTTTGAGTCCAATTATGACACATATAAATTGTTTTTGTGTTCTAACATAGTTTTTCTCTTTGTAAAACTGAGCTCTTGGATTCCATAAATGATAGTCCTAAACCACACTTTTCATTCTTCTTCATAAGAACAACTCCTATTGCAATACATGAAGCAAAACGCTGCCGAATAAACATTGTAGCTACTACTGACAACTTGTTAAGTGAGTCAAAGGATATCTATGTTCTTCCCCCATATACTATATAAACGAATGCCATTTCATTGGGAAGATGCATTAGTATATGTATGATAATGAATGTTGAGGTTTAAAATTAGGTTTTAAATAGTATAAAATAATATAGTAAGGGAACATGATGAAGTTCTAAAGTCCCAATTACTATGCAATAAAGAGGAGTGCATGGATCATCCACTTTTGAATAGTGATTGTTTTTAATCCTCTAGAAAATATGAGAATTTGACTGCGCAAGGAGTGGTTCCCATTGCAGGCGCAAAAGTGACGGATGGTGGATCAAGCCAACCGCTGGAATTATGACGCACGCCGAGTGCGTGAAGCAACTCAGGAGCAGTGAAGGATCTTTAATTATGATTGGAAAAAAGGCTACCCTTGGAAGCAAAATGATAATAATAACTCTTTTTCTTGTCAATCACATATGTTAAGTCCCAATTCACTAGGTTATATTTATTCATTCTTGAAAAGAAATATATGGATTTTTGAATTTCAAAGAAGTGGCTTCAATGCAGAGTATACTTAAGATGTGCTCCAAGTATCTTGAAGATAAAGTTTGATTTACACACATGAATCACTCCTAAGATTTAATCGAACTATGTCTTACTCAACGATCCTAACTTTCATGGTTTCATATGAAGCATCAAGATCCTAACTTTCATGGTTTCATATGAAGCATCAAACAAATAGCTTGAAGAATCGATATAAGCATCACTCAATTGTGAAGCTTTAATATAATCCGTTTTAAGTGAAGAGTGTATATGTTGAAGCAAACAACCCAATGGACTGCAATGTGTAACTCTCTTATGTTATGCTTTATCATATAATTCAACTAACCTTGTAAACAATGGAAACCTACAAGATGCTTATTAGTTAATAGGTTAGGTTCTTCACTTTAGTTTTTCAATAACAAAATTTATAAAGAATGTGTTCGCTCTTTGTATGAAAACATCCATTATGTTTGCGAATTAATGCCTTAAACAAAGCGTTAACTTGGGTAGTTTTAATCGTCGCAGGAGTCAAAGCAAGGAGGTAAAACTTGATTCAAAGCAGTTCAAAGTAAAACTTCAGTGCGTTAAGCAATATCCATGTGTGTAAAAGAGAAAGTAGAGAAAGTACACGTATATTAAATAATATATCCTTCTAGAGATCGATGCTTATAATAGTAGAGAAAGTACACGTATATTAAATAATATATCCTTCTAGAGATCGATGCTTATAATAGTGCGCAGTTCTATTTCAAAACTCAAATTCTGTAAACCTCAATAAACAAACCATTAAGCGTCTGATCGATGCTGACACTTAATTCTGCATGTGCTATTAGTACTCATACATAAATAATAACAGAAGCGTAGACATTCTAAACGCTCTCAAAACAAATTCAATCATTTTAGTAAGTCTTCCAAACATTCTGTTATGTATCATCTTTACATCCACTGATAGGCCCTATTTTACGTATGTTCCACTGAGAGCCACTATGCTTGTTATTCCCTGTCCATCCATCATGATTGTCATCTTTCCTAAATATGTTGATCCTCTAAGTTTTACTTCTCTTGTTCAACAAGTGATATCCACCAGGTGAAGCGTTTTTTGAATGTCTCCATCTTTTTCTCTAATATCTACTAATCATATCATGAGCCATTGATCCAAACAATGTTCTGATTTGAGGTAAGTTGCAGCGAGAGTAGAGATGAAAAATCTCTATGACACTCACCCCCACCAAACCTCTGCGTCCTCCGGATGCGCCAAACGAAACCTGTTTTCTGCTTTCAAAATAAAGATCAGTGTCATAACATATTGTATGTGCATGGGTTTGAAAACAATAAGTGCTTGTGCAAGGCCGTGTAATGGGCACTATTTAAATGCACACTTTGAAATGCATAGAGAACAAATATGGTGCAATGAGCAAGGTAAAATGCTTCCGATGGTGAGGATTATGCACTCACTCACATACATAGCAATATGAATATACATAAAGCCTTCCAGTCTCTCTTATGTCCATGGGTACAGATCAGATCATGCCTCGATGCATGGTCATGTAATGTAACCCTATCACATGCATACTTTAAGTGCATTTTCAAAAATTTATGGTGCATAAGGGATAAGAGCTTTTGATAAAGAGGTTTGTATCTCCCAGACTTAGACTTTGCTTGCTGATTTGTTTTCATGCATTTTAAAATCGAGGTTGGTGCAAATGGACGTGCACCTAAGAGAAAAGCTCAACATGTGTTTATACATAACTTGATGTGTACTTTAAATGCAAGAGTAAACAAAATGATGCAAAAATGGAAGTAAAAGGTTATATATAGTCTATTCTTGAAGAAAAACTTGGTTTGCCAATAACTCCCATTCTTCATCCTCAACCTGAAAAACAATTCATCTTGAAACACTTGTAAAAAACATTGCTATTAACAAACTTATACCAAATATAGCAATCCAAGATAAGACTTCTCGATAATCCATCTGTAACAACCAAAGCAATATTAAGTCAAGTATTGTGCATTTCAAAATATTCCATTGAAACATTAAATCCTCCATTCTTGCTTGACCTGCATTAAACCACTCAAAAACTTGATTAGAGAAACCAATATTAGCATCATTAATATGTACAAAATTAAGACAAAATAAGTGTTCATTCATATCGAAACCCTTAAGTTCGTGGTTTTGAAATGCATAAGTATCAATGTTTATAATGTTCTCATATTGTTCTTCCTTATATGGAGAATCAATAAGAGTATCAATATTAGGAGAAGCTATTGTGATGAGTGGGATCTGTTTAACACTTGCATCACTCACTTCTTTCATGATTAATTTGGGAAGACTTCTGTAAGAATCAGGCAAAGGGTTCTCATGATCACACTCATGTTTGCTTATTGTTTTGTGTTTTGTAATTGTAATTTGGTTTTCATCATTCATCATTGGTGTAGCACAATCCAATTCATTGTTTGTAGAAAGAGGAAAATATTTGAGTTTTTAACGTTCATATGTAAGATCAAGTCGATGAACTTGTATTTGCACAATTTCCCAATCATTGGTCAAGCCTTTTGAGGTATTATATTCTTCCACAAGAGGCTCTATTTCTTTGCGAATTGAGTACCCAAGGGTAGTTAAAAAATCCATAACTTTATAAGGTTCAAGATAAGTTTGTTCTTGCTCAGGTAAGTCGCTAAACTGTTCTTCAAACTCTTGAAAACTCTCAATTAAGTTCTCTTTTGGTTTAGAAATATTTATTCAAGGTTGAAAAGTTGTATGATTTCTTTTTGTTGAATCCTCAAAGAAGAATTCTTGTAGCAATTGGTTCTTAAAGACATCCCAAGCTATGCTGGAGGATCCTAGCCGAAAGCATATTCTCTCTCGTGTATCTCCATTGGATATACGCCTAAAGGTTGAAACCCAACTATCCCTAGGTATGCCATATTGATAAGCTAAATTTTCATACTCCTTGATATACCTAGTAACATCTTTACCACAAAACTCTTTCTTCTCTATTTTTAGGTCATCAATCAATTTCCAGATTCTTTCTTCTATGAGGTATGGGTCCATTATGAAATGTCTATCCATTGAAGACTAAAATCCTCTCTATGTTCCTATGCATAAGTACAAGCAAGGAGATTCAAGTGTAAATACGTGAAAATTTTTCATGTCAGATGAACCTGAGCTCCAATGCCGCATCTTCACGTCCGGTTCACCAAATGTGGGCACGAAAGTGACGGATGGTGGAGCAAGCCAAGCGTTGGAATTACGACGCATGCTGGGTGCGTGAAGCAACTCAGGAGTAGTGAAGGATCTTTACTTATGATTGGAAAAAAGGCTACCCTTGGAAGCAAAATGATAATAATAACTCTTTTTCCTGTCAATCACATATATTAAGTCCCAATTCACTAGGTTATATTGATTCATTCTTGAAAAGAAATATATGGATTTTTGAATTTCAAAGAAGTGACTTCAATGCAGGTACTTAAGATGTGCTCCAAGTATCTTGAAGATAAAGTTTGATTTACACACATGAATCACTCCTAAGATTTAAGAAAACTATGTCTTACTCAACGATCCTAACTTTCATGGTTTCATATGAAGCGTCAAACAAATAGCTTGAAGAATCGATATAAGAATCACTCAGTTGTGAAGCTTTAGTTACTCCATTTTAAGTGAAGAGTGTATATGTTGAAGCAAAGAACCCAATGGACTGCAATGTGTAACTCTCTTATGTTATGCTTTATCATATAATTCAACTAATCATGTAAACAATGGAAACCTACAAGATGCTTATTAGTTAATAGGTTAGGTTCTTCACTTTAGTTTTTCAATAAAAAATTTCATAAACAATGTGTTCGCTCTTTATATGAAAACATCCATCATGTTCGCGAATTAATGCCTTAAACAAAGCGTTAACTTGGGTAGTTTTCATCGTCGCAGGAGTCAAAGCAAGGAGGTGAAATTTGATTCAAAGCAGTTCAAAGTAAAACTTCAAATGCATAAGTAGTGCGTTAAGTAATATTCCTCTGTGTAAAAGAGAAAATCCATTTAAGCATTGCTAATTGGTGCAGAAATGACCAAAATTATTTCAAAAGCAGAGAAAGTACACGTATATTAAATAATATATCCTTCTAGAGATCGATGCTTATAATAGTGCGCAGTTCTATTTCAAAACTCAAATTCTGTAAACCTTAATAAACAAACAATTAAGCGTCTGATCTATGCTGACACTTATTTCTGCATGTGCTATTAGTGCTCATATAGAAATAATAACAGAAGCGCAGGCATTCTAAATGCTTTCAAAACAAATTCAATCATTTTAGTACGTCTTTGCAATTTGATAAACTGGTAACATTCTCTGATAAACTTGAATTCTTCTCACTTTTCTACACGAGGTTAATTGGCAAATCTTCACATAAAACAAAAACCCATAACGATTTGAATTTGCACTGATAAGACATCGACCAATAATTGAGTACTAAATAAACATATATATTAAACGAACAAAGAGAGTTCTTCACTCAACATTGCCTTTCAGTATCATTAGAGCAAAAGCACGGCTGCAATAATTTGCTTCTCTATCTTCGGTGATGCAGACTAAAAGAAGAACGGTCCTTTGATATCCTACATGTAACGAAGAAAGAGTCTGCTTTTAAGTATTCTACGAAGTACAACGCGTGCCTTTTTTAGTGCAGCCTATGCTGGTTTCACGTTTTAGCAGCAAGATTATCATACTCTATGGACATAATCTGTATAAAGTATTATTGGATCGATTCCACCAGCTTCCTTTTTCAGGCATCTGATTGGAAACTGTACATATTGTTTATGTGATCGTACTAAGGATGCGAACGGCTTTGCCTGACTTTGTGTGTGCTTTCTTTCCAGCCCCTTGCGATATCTACTGTTGTCCCATCCCAATCATTATTAAAATTATTTTCTGCATCATGTCCACATGCAGTATATGCCTTCCTTTCTGTTGGCCTTGTGTTGAGATTCCCCATCCATCATCAAAATCGTTCTGTTTGCTATCTTGCCAAGAAGATGTACCTTTTGCTATTGGCCAATGCCATTCACCACCAACATTATGTTTTGTATCATCTTTACATCCACTGATAGGCTCTATTTTATGTATGTTCAACTGAGAGCCACTATGCTTGTTATTCCCTGTCCATCCATCATGATTGTCGTCTTTCCTAAATGTGTTGATCCTCTGAGTTTTACTTCTCTTGTTCAGCAAGTCATATCCACTAGGTGAAGTGTTTTTTGAATGTCTCCATCTTTTTCTTTGATATCCGCTAATCATATCGTGAACCATTGATCCAAACAATGTTCTGATTTGAGGTAAGTTGCAGTGAGAGTAGAGATGAAAAATCTCTACGACACCATGTGGTCTAATTGTGTGCAAATGCTAGTTCTTACCAGCGAATCACCTGCTTCTAGTGCTTGAGAATGAAGAGATGGCCTTCCAAGCCCTGGAAGCCGGTTCGTGGCAAGTGGGTCGGTCCACCTTATGTCTACTCAAATCGACACCCAGACTTTGTTCCGAACAAGTCCAATCCTCTTCGTTACCCGCTATCCGTGGAGCTTCCCAATCTGCCGTATTTCGTGTATGGATTTCTTCGAGAAATAGTTACACCGATTGATCATCCGATGGCCTCAAGAGAGGATGTTGGGGGGTTAATCTATGATGGAGCTCAATATTCTTTCAACGCACGATGGCACCTACAAATCTGTGTTGAAACGGACTTGAACCAGTTTCTCCCCTCGAAGATCTCAATTAACTATGGTGAGGGTAAAATTTGGGTACAGGAGGTCACTTACATGAATTTGCCCAATGCTTGCTTCCATTGCGGGCAACAACGTCATAGGATCAAACATTGCCCCTTCAAGCAAAATACCAATAAAAACAAGCTTAAATCATATGGGGCCCCAGATGCTTTCTCTCAAGTTGGCACTTGGGGTCGTGCCCCTTCAATGGAGGAAGAAGAAGGCACTCGTGTTGCAGAGACAGATTCGGAACGATTCACCGAAGTAAGACGTAGGAGGAAAGTTAGCCCTCGAAGATCAGTAACAAGGATCGTTACGACCATTGCTGCCTCGAATAACATGTACTGTAATCTAGAAAAGGAGATTAAGGAGGTCCACCTTCTAGGGGATAACATTATGAAGAAGACCCTACTGATATTTCCCATGGGTGCTCTACTAGCAAAGAAGACAAGCAAGAAGGTTACACCATGAGTAAGGAGGAAGGCTTCACTACTAGCAATGAAGACAACCCAGACAGTGAAAGCTCCTTCTGTGGTCCTACTCTTTTAGTTTGCATGCCAAGCTTACCGCAACAAAAGTCAAATCTTAAAGGGAAACAACCGTCACGCATGCCTTGGAAGAGCCCCCTCAAGAGTAGGATCCTAAGTCAAGAAGGTGGGAGGAAAAAAGAAGATAAGAAAAAAAAGATCGGGTCCCTCCCCTTAAAGAGGGCAACCATCAATAATGAAAATCACATCGCTAAATGTCCCGGGTTTGTCTGACCCCTCGAGAGTGGCGATTCTTTGTCAATGGTTCAAAGACAACTACCTCAACCCCTACTTTATCTGCTTACAAGAGATTAAAATTGATGTAGAAGATCTCCAAAAATGGCTTAAATGCATTTCTCTAAACCACCTTTGGTTCTCCATCATGCACCCTAGGGGGCGGGGGGCGCTGTGATTGGTTTTAGTCACTCCTGTTCTGGTAGAGTGACCTCAACTTGTGAAGATCAGAATCATCGTTGGATTGCCGCCTTTATCGGGTTCTGTATTCAGTTCACTTTGGTCTCAATTTATGCCCCTAATGCAGAGGCATATAGAATCGATATGTGGGCTTCCCTCGACTCCCTCTCACACAATGTTTTGATTTGTGGAGACTTCAACATGGCTATGTTTCCTGAGGAATGATGGAATAACAAGGGGAAAATTATTGACGGTCGGGAGAAAGAGATATGGGATAAAATCAAGCTCCCTCTCGACGTGGATGAGGTGAAAGACATGAAGGGGTTCTCTTGGTCTAATCTCTAGTTGGGGGACGCTCTATAGAAAGCGAGACTTGATAGATGTTACATCGACCAAAAAAACATCTTGGAGTGGGGTATTCCTTCGATTTCCCAACACATGGATCTGACTATCTCGGACCACTGCCCTATTACTCTCTCTTTCATATTGATTCCCGTGCTTCAGAAAGCTCCTTGGTTTCATGCTTCTGAGATGTCGTTCTCCTTGCCCTCATTCCACCAAGAAATTTCCGTAGTGTGGGCAGAGGCCTTTGCCTACTGTAATGAAGCGGCTAAGTACTGTAATGAACCAGCTAAGTGATGGATGTGTGGTGTGAGGTTCAAAAATCAACCATGCTAGAACTACTTTCAGAGCAATCCTTGGACCTCCACCCCAACTATTGTTATATTAGGGGTGTTAAGCTATCCCTAGAGGTCAAGTGTTCCGTCTCCTTGGTATTTCGATGGGCTTCGACATCTCAATGGACCAACGGTGGAACTGGGTGCTATCTAAACTGGATAGCAAACTAAATCATTGGAAAGGTATGCAGGTTAACTTGGCAGGGGGTGCAATGGTTGTTAACACATTTATGCTTTCTATGACTATGTACTTTATCTCGTGTTGAAGACCTAAGGAGAAAGAGTTGGCCAAAGTGGAAAGAATCTGCAAAAACTTCGTATGGACTAGGGACCCCAATAGGAGGGGGATTCCCAGAATCAAATGGGAAACTTGCATTAGCTCCAAAGACTCAAGGGGCTTGTGTATTTTGGATATCACTGGGCTGGCTGATAAGCTGGCATGAAAGTGGTTTATCAAGCTTGGGGCAATAGTGAGTCCTCTTGGGATAAATTGATCTTCAGAAACATGAAAGATCTTACCTTAGTTGGCCATCTTGGTTGGAAGGACTTAGGGATCCTCATGCTTTGGTTCTCCCCCTCCCAGTGTCCCCCAAAGGCTCTAGCCTGGTGTGTTCCTTATGGAAGAGTTGGAACAAGGCCAAACAATTCATCAAAATCGGTGACGAGTGGAAGTGGGTGGCTAGGTTAAGACAAAATGACTCTATCAGGTTCGCGATCAGGGGCATTAGGGGGTGGAGTCCTAGAACCTCCAAATTGCTAAGTGGTTATGGAACAAGGGGTTCAAGCAGTGGAAACAACTCGAGAATCAAGAGACCGGCGAGTGGATCAGGTTCAAAGACTTAGACCTGAGACATAGAGTTACCCCTGAGGAATGGACTCTTCTTCAAGGCACGTGTTTAGCGTGGGACCCCTCAACTACCTGCCTTCTCTACGGATAGGATCTTCTTGCTTGGAGGGCCTCAAATGGAGCAATGTTAAGAAAATATCCAAAATCCCCAACTTCAAAGAGAACTTAGATGTTCATCACATCCCTAGCAAGATGTGGTGCCTTTCTTGGACCTAAATTCGATGGGAACCAAAGTTCATGTCTACTTGGCACCCCCTAATTGAGATCAAAAAGTCCGTTCTCATGTGGCAGGTCTTGCACAAGGGTATCTGGTCCAATGCAAGGGCTAAAAACATTTGTGGGGTTCCACCATGGTGCAAGCGTAGCCATCGATGCATCGAAGATTTGGTTCACCTTTTCTTTGATTGCCCCAAGTCCCGTGTTATCTGGCATCACATGTCGTGGGTTTTGAGACTCAGGAACCAAATCAATTGGCAACAGGTGTTGTTGGGTGAGGTTGTTGGCTGCTCATCAAGGGTCTGGAATGCCATGACGGGTGAGAATCTTTGGAAGATGTGGAGGGAGCGATGTGTTGTCAATTTTGGCCAAATGCCAAAGGAATGGTCGATCGAGAAATCCTTGTTTCTTCTAGGTGAAAGAATCTCTCAAGATAAGAGATCCCCACCGTTTAGGCACCATTGTATTTATCTCCTCGAAGATAACAAGCTAAAACCCAAATGGCTCCTGCATGAGGGACATGATAGACTTATCCGCTGCATTTGTAATTCCCTCTAGCTTACCAAACTTGTCCCCTGCATTGTGGGATCTGGGGGGCCCCATGGGCACTAGTCCCATTCACTTGTAACTTTTCTCCTTTATTTTAATTAAAGTCCGGGAGAATAGGCCAAGGCCGAAGTTCTTTCATTAAAAAAAAAGAAAAAACACACACACACACATATATATATATATATATATATATATATATATATATATATATATAGAGAGAGAGAGAGAGAGAGATTCTTATAAAATAAATTTCAACATACATTCTCACGAGTCGTTTGTTTATAATACAAGAACTTGAGATTAATCAGTGTAAAAGAACAATGTAGAATCAGTCGTTTGATTATAATACAAGAACTTGAGATTAATCATTGAACGTTTTTTGATGTGGTTCATATGTTCGAAATAAATCTATGTATACATTACACCTATAATGGAATCTTGAATTTCGGAGTCTCACGAATTCATAGGAATAATTCGTTTTTTGTGTCTCTATAATGAAGCGTTTGCGTAATGCGAGACAATTCCGTAGATAAATCTCATACTATATTCTATTACATTACATTACATTACATTACAGTATAATATATTATATTATATTATATTAGGTAAATCTCATACTATATTCTATTACATTACATTACATTACAATATATTATATTATTTGATATTACATTTTATTTGATATTCCGTAGATAAATCTCATACTATATTCTATTCTATTACATTACATTACAATATATTATAGTATATATTTATTATATTATATTCTACTCACAATGGAACCTTAGATTGATAAGACGCATGACATTACGTTGTCAGCCTAATTACATGGTGTTTTGCGTATAATAATATAAGAGTTATCAACGGAAGATTCCGTTACCGTACAATAATATCTATGTAATGTGAGATACAATGCCAAATATCTATATAGTATCAATGTGAGATACAATGCCAAATATCTAGATAGTATCAAATATCTTCAAGGCAGGTGTTTAGCGTGGATCTTCCTTGCCTGGAGGGCCTCAAATGGAACAATGGTAAGAAACTATCCAGAATCCCCAACAGAATAATAATATAAGAGTTATGAATGGAAGATTCCGTTACCGATTGAGGTGTTTTGGAGTTGCCTCGACACTTTCTGTGTGGTGTCAGGTTCAAAAATCAACCATGCTAAAATTGCTTTCAGAGCAATCCGATCCGTGGGCCTCCACCCCAAATTGTTGTTAGATCAAGGGTGTCAAGCTCTCTCTAGAGGTCAAGTCTTTCGTCTCCTCGGTATTGTGATGGGCTTTGACATCTCAATGGACCAACGGTGGAACTTGGTGCTATCCGAACTAGATAGCAAACTAAATCATTGGAAAGGTATGCAAGCTAACTTGGCAGGGTGTGCAATGGTTGTTAACACATTTATGCTTTCTACGACTATTTACTTTATCTCGTGTTGGAGACCTAAGGAGAAAGAGTTGGCCAAAGTGGAAAGAATTTGCAGAAACTTCCTATGGACTGGGGACCCCAATAGCAGGGGGATTCCCAAAACCAAATGGGAAACTTGCATTAGCTCAAAAGACTCGGGTGCTTGGGTATTTTGGATATTGCTCAGCTGGCTGATAAGCTAGCGGCAATGTGATTTATCAAGGCTTGGAGCAATAGTCACTCCTCTTGGGCTAGATTGATCTTCAGAAACATGAAAGACCTTACCTTAGTTGGCCATTTTGGTTGGAAGGACTTAGGGATCCTCACACTTTTTTTCTCCTCCCACCCAGTGTCCCCCAAAGGCTCTAGCCTCGTGTCTTCCTTATGGAAGATTTGTAACAAGGCCAAACAATTCATTAGAATCAGTGACTAGTGGAAGTGGGCAGTTGGGTTAAGACAAAATGACTCTATCTGGTTCCCGATCAGCGGCATTAGGGGGGTGGAGTCCTGGAACCTCCAAATTTCTAAGCAGTTATGGAACAAGGGGTTCAAGCAGTGAAAGCAACTCTGGAACCAACAGACTGGTGAGTGGATCACGTTCGAAGACTTAGACCTGAGACATAGAGTTACCCTTGAGGAATGGACTCTTCTTCAAGGCAGGTGTTTAGAATGGGACCCTTGTGGTCGGGTTCTTGTGTGTGTAGGGGTCCACACGGGGTGCCAAGAAAATGACCTTCAATTGGGCTCAAGGTGTAGATATAAACATAGTTAACTGGTTTGAGTTTCACCTCAATTTACCCTCAGACTTTTAACACCCTTCTCGGATGGAAGATGGTTCCTTTGCTTAGTTTTTTTATGGATCTTGTATCAAAGTGGGTATTCGATTCTTTTAATTAAAAACAAAGGTTCAGTTCTTTCTTTGAAACCTCTAAAACAGCCTGCGGAAGGTAAAGATGTTGACTCACAAAGACTGAAATATGGTTTTCAATCATTTGCAACTAAATGTCAGAATCGTACATTCACAAGAATGCACATCATCATCTTTAGCTTCAATAGAAGCTTGTTCATAACAGAGTTTCCATTGCTTACATTATTCACACATGATAAGTCTTCGGGCATCACAAAGATCTTTGTCATAATTCAATGACAATCATTTTTCGTTTCTGATTGTGGCAATGGTTTAACACATGGCTTATATTCATCAATCATATACGCATGTTAGCACTTCGTAAGACTTCAACTATTGTTCCACACAATACACTAAGAATTTCGTCCTAGTTCAAGTTTTCAATATACAAAAAGAACCAATTCTTATTCGAACGTAGCTTTTCTATGTTTCCATGTCAAATTTAGAAAATCATGTGTGTACTTATAAGAACAATGAAGAGCCTACTGAGCACGTTCTCGCATTATTGTGGTACTTCATAGAGTATCAAGCATATGCACACTTCATTTCATATAAATGTTCATATTCCATTAGTCAAATGGGTCCATTTCAGAGTATCATCTCAAACTCTTTTCGAACAAGTTATTATCCATGAGTGCGAATTCAGTTTATCATCTCACCATACAATTAATCCACTTGAGATGCTTGTATAAGTAAATAATCATCGCAACATAGGTCAAGCATGTATACCAAGACATATGACAACCACATTGTTCAAAACCTGTCACAGAACAATAGAGGATCTCGCGCTTATATGAGCAGGAATATTATACTTAAGGCTGAATTTAGATTGCCACTTCAATCAATCATATAAGTCAACTGTGTATGTAGCCTGTGACACATCTTAAAACATTTCAGAGCATCCTTATAACAAGAACAATCATAGCCTTAACTATAGACACTAGCTAGGTTGCAGTCACATCCTTTCGAGTTTATCTGTGCATAGCAATTGACATCAACCCACAAGCTTTATACATGCACTATTCACGAATTCAACATGCTGTATTAATTCAAAGAAATAACACATTAAAACAACCTTTTACTTTTAACCCGAGGCAAACTCAACATAGTGCATTGATAGATTTATCGATCTAACCTCAATATTTAACAGTAACATACCACTCATTTGTGTCACTGTGGTCCCTCTGGTGTAAAAACTGTCAGCGAATCCTTTTCCTCATTCTGCATGTCTCCGAAGACCTTTATGTACTCATCACACATGAATGAAGTGGAGCAAATTTGGTTCCAGCAACTTTCGTAAATTATACTACGATAATCATGTAGAAAGGATCCACTTGATTCTGACACTACTTAGAACAATGTCCTTAGCAATGACATGATAAGCGTATATTCTTCTAGCACTACTCTTAGAATTTACACCCATTATGTCCACCTATAATTAGCATTCCGTCAGCTTCCATTCTGATCATCTCCGTGTTCATCTTCTTCGTCTGAAGTGCCAAACTTCTTTCCATCTGTTATAAAGTAGACATTGATCTCTGTTGAATCCTCTTTTCCCTTCTAGTTTCATATTCACTTACGAACGTTTTATCTCCTCGTGCACGTAGAAGCTTTTTTCCCACTATCGAAGGCATATCTCCCTTATTTGAACAGCTCGATCCCCTCCTCTTTAGCTCATCCTTCTGTACTCTTCAGCCTGCAGCACAGCTCAGAGAAGTAGTTGTCACTTCCTCCTTTTCCACAGTGACCTTCCTCTGCACAGTATTGGTTTCCCCTTTTCTGAGGATAATCACTCATCAATAGCGCTCCATGAATATGGCCTGAATCCGATAGCACACTGAGGAGATATGGCAGATCTGTATCCACGAATCTTGTCCCCTCCCTCAAACCTTAGCCAGAGAGAGCCTTTTCTTCCTGAATGCCCTTGTCTTCTTGCTCTTTGAGACCTTCCCTTACAGTCCAAGATCTCCTCCGCGCATGTGCTGATGTGTCCTTTCCCCTCTTCAGCAAATTTCCAAAAAAAAATCCTGCCATATGGATGCAAACTACCTTACTGATCAAAACTGTGGACCTTTTCCGCACGTGTATTTTCCCCCTTTCATTACGTGTCCAATTTTCCCTTAATTACTGTCTATATTGTCATACTCATTTTCTATCTGACATAATATTACATGTCCTCCCTATGGATAGAACAAATTTTCTGCTTTCATCATCCCTACTATTTTCGAGGTGAATCGTTCCATCTCAGCCTTGGAGGGTTCATTCTCTGTGCGAAATGCGATTCTAGGAAATGAACTGCAACCAAATTGGGAATCCCCATAATTTGAGCCTCGAGATGATCTCATTGGATTGCCAACTTGGGATTCCGATGTCTACCACATCCACCCCGTCCAAACATGTGTGGCCTCCAGACACACCAACAAGGTTTGTATCTGCATGTGCAAGTCAAGTAGGATGACCAAAATCAAGTGCATGGGTATACAAAATAGCTTGTGCCTATGCATGGCCATGTAGTAGGCCCTCTCATATGCATACTTTACATGCATCAAAAACATAATGGTGCAAATAAGGGAGGTATCAGGCATTCTGTGTTGAGGCTTTACACTCGGATTGAACTCACATTTTCACCATGGGTATACAATTCAATACAAGTGCAATCGCTCGTGCAACTATCGGTTTTAAAAATACTCGTGCTCTTTACATTTCATTTATGCATGTGTTAGGTGCATGGAGGAAAAACAAAATGGTGCGAAAATCAAAGTTTCATGGTATCTAAGAAAGGAAACTCTCAATACTCACAATTCCACTCTCTCACAAATGCTATCTCTCTTCTTTACTCAAAACTACACTCTCTCTCTATTCTCTCAAAACTTGATTTATTAACTTTTCAATGATGTTTACCTATTTATCTAATGTGCAGATGGACATGCTTCTATTGGTTTTAAAAGACATGCTTTCTACACATTTGTACATGCATATTTGGTGTGCAATGCATCTCAAAATGGGTGCAAAAAAATTTTTGGCTAACACGAGAACTAAGAAAAAAGACAAGGATTTTCTGAACTCTTCTTTACTCTTGATCACCTTCCTTCGATCTTCTCCTGCATTCAAACACTAAACACGTGGTTAGAAATATCGAATAAAAATATTCATATGTATACATGTAATCCATGATAACACTTTAAAAAACCCATTTACAATAAACCATAAACATGTAATTTGAAAGTGGTTGCCTCTTGTACAATCCATCAAAACTCTCAATCTCCAATTAGCTCCATATCAACACCTATTCTTATAAACTTAGAAAACACATCAGTAGCATCATATTCAAAAAGATTCTTTGAAAAAACAAATCATCTACTTGAATACTAGATGCACTTACTTCTTCTACTTATTTATTTATTTATTTATTTTTATATTTACTTTTATCCATCTCAGAAAATCAAAACATAATTCTTAAGTATTTACATATTTATATTTACAAAATTTACTTTTACAGATTCTAGGGCTTCCTATCCAATACATTCTCATGTCTAGGTTTTCTCCGAAATAACTATGTTTAAACAATAACCATGTTTGAATCGCATTGATCAGAGTTACATTCATAAATATCATAAATTTGTACACGTCTATCTCTTGGTAGCTTGCCTGGAAAATATAGCTCTTGGAAAATTTAGAAATCCAAGCTTCAATTGCTTGGACATAGACTTCTTTATTCACGGTTCTTCCAAGTTCATCATATCCGGAATAAAAAAGATATATATATGAAGTTCTCAAATGGAACATGTTTGTTTCATTATCAGAAGTTTCTTGCAAACATGCATTTTCTTCTATTTCATGTTTGAAATCATTTGGAGGACTTTCATCCTTCTCATTATCTTCTTTTATATTCCCATCTTTATTAGAATAGGTTTCTTGAATTAATTCATTCGGATCCCACTTCAACTGGAAGTGTTCACCCAATTCAAAAAATGATCCATATTCATCTTTCCAATCTTTAGTGAGACCGATTCCTTCTACCCAAGTTTTGGGGATTATGAGGTCTGCTTCTACTTCCAACCTATCCAAGAACTCTACATCACTATCTTTGTCATGATCCCAAACTAGTTCTCCTTCAACACAAAGCAAATCCATGTCTTCATAATCAAGAAAGCTCTCATCTTCAGTGTCACTAGAATCATGCAAAAGATTATGCTCAGTAGAAAATTTATCAAGATTTTTATTCTTCTCTAGATCAACCTCGTCTCTCTCACCCCCTCCTACTTCCTGAGGAGTACTAGTGAGAATATCCTTTACTCGTGAAGAATCAGTGACCAGTGCCCCATCTTCCTCTTTGTGAAAAGCCTTGACACCTGCTTCACTAACTTCTTCAAAACACAAGTCACTAAGACTCTCAACATCACTCAAGTTTGACTCATCATATGACTCACTTGAAGTTTCTTCCCAAACATCCTTTTGCTCTTCAATCAACTCAACCTCTTGCTCTTTCTCATCATCTCTATTAATTTGATGCATGCATACTAACACCACATCATCAAAATCACTTTTTAATTTTTCATCATCTTTACTAGTCTCTTCATTTCTAGAAATGGAAATGATTTCTTCAGGCAAGTCCTCACTCAACTCCTATCTTATCTTCTCATCCTCAACTCTTTTATACTCTTAATCCACTCTAGATTGATGAAATTCATTAAGGGATACAAGGTTGACTCCATGTTCATTTTCTCACTTCACAATCTCATTCATATAAACTAAAGGTCTTGTAGTAGGCATTGGGAAACTTTCAGTATCCTCAGCTCTATCTTGTACTACATATGACCTCCATCTATTACGTCTCATGAGCATTGCTATGATCTTATGCACTCTACTCCATTCTTTATTCAATCCTAAAGGCTCACTCAAGTCTTCTAACGTGTCACCTAGCTCTAAGGCCAAATCAGAGTCACCACTCTTAATGAAGAGCTCTACTTTCTCGTATTCCAAAGCATCTTGATCATTATGGCTCAATTGATCAAATCGCTCTTCAAAATCTCGAAGTAGCTCGGTCACCTCAAGGCCTTTATTTGGAGTAGCCACGCACTCTCTAAATTCATTTCCTGTGGGCATGGCCAAGTCCTCTAGGTAATACTCTTCTCTAAGCAGATTCTTAAATTCACTCCATGTGTGGGATCGCTCTTGAAGAGCATAAATGCTAGGTTTGACACTAGGCATTACGATCCTTGCAAATTCACTAAGCTTCATAGAAGCACTCACACCATAGAGGTCCATTTTAGTATCATAGATTTGCAAGAACTTGGTTATGTCTCGGCCATTAAAGAATCCACATTCTTTTGAGATTGCCTCTCATCACTCCATCACTATTTATGGCTATCCTTTGGGATTCAGCCAACACTTGAAATAAGGCACTCAAAGTTCTTGTATCTAAGCTTAAGGCCTCCATCATGGTCAAATTTTGGTCAACATCAAAGTCCTAGTCAAACTCGACACTCAAGCTCTCAAACCCAAATCCTCAAGTCTCTCACTCTAATGGTCAACTCATCTCAAAATCAATCTCAAAGTCAGCTCAAAATAAAGATAAATTCCCCTATGCCTTTCACGTCGCGTTCACGTATGTGGTCGGGTTCTTGCACGCGTAGGGGTGCACATGGGGTGCCAAGAAAATGACCTTCAATTGGGCTCAAGGTATAGATATAAACATAGTTAACTCATTTGAGTTTCACCTCAATTTACCCTTAGACTTTTAACACCATTCTCGAATGGAAGATGGTTCCTTTGCTTAGTATTTTTATGGATCTTGTATCAAAGTGGGTATTGACTCTTTTAATTAAAAACGAAGGTTCAGTTCTTTCTTTGAAACCTCTAAAACAACATGCGGAAGGTAAAGATGTTGAATCACAAAGACTCAAATATGGTTTTCAATCATTTGCAACTAAATGTTAGAATCGTACATTCACAAGAATGCACATCATCTTTAGCTTTAAAAGAAACTTGTTTAGCTTTAAAAGAAACTTGTTGATAAGAGAGTTTCCATTGCTTACATTAGTCACACATCATAAGTCTTAGGGCATCACAAAGATCTTTGTCATAATTCAATGATAATCATTTTTCGTTTCTGATTGTGGCAATGGTTTAACACATGGTTTATATTCATCAATCATATACGCATGTTAGCACTTCTTTAAGACTTCAACTATTGTTCCACACAATACACTAAGCATTTCATCGTAGTTCAAGTTTTTAATATACAAAAAGAGCCAATTCTTATTCGAACGTAGCTTTTGTATGTTTCCATGTCAAATTCAGAAAATCATGTGTGTACTTATAAGAACTATAAAGAACCTACTCAGCACGTTCTCGCGTTATTGTGGTACTTCATAGTGTATCAAGCATATGCGCACTTCATTTGATATAAATGTTCATATTCCATTAGTCAAATGGGTCCATTTCAAAGTATCATGTCAAACTGTTTTCGAACAACTTATTATCCATGAGCGCGAATTCAGTTTATCATCTCAGCATACAATTAATCCACCTGAGAGGCTTGTATAAGTGAATAATCATCGCAACATAGGTCAAGCATGTATAGCAAGACATATGACAACCACATGGTTCAAAACGTGTCACAAAACAATAGAGGATATCGTGCTTATATGAGCAGGATTTTTATACTTAAGGCTGAATTTAGATTGCCACTTCAATCAGTCACATATATAGCCTGTGACACATCTTAGAACATTTCAGAGCATCCTTATAAAAAGAACAGTCATAGCCTTAACTATAGACACTAGGTAGGTTGCAGTCACATCCTTTCGAGTTTATCTATGCATAGCAATTCACATCAACCCACAAACTTTATACATGCGCTATTTGCGAATTCAACATGCCGTATTAATTCAAAGAAAATAACTCATCAAAAGAACCTTTTACTTTTAACCCGAGGCAAACCCAACACAGTGCATTGATAGATTTATCGATCTAACCTCAATATTTAACAGTAACATACCAGTCATTTGTGTCACTGTGGTCCCCCTAGTGTAAAAACTGTCAACGAATCGTTTTCCTCATTCTGCATGTCTCTGAAGACCGTTATGTACTCATCACACATGAATGAAGTGGAGCAACTTTGGTTCCAGCAACTTTGGCAAATAATACTACAGTAATCATGTAGAAAGGATCCACTTGATTCTGACACTACTTAGAACAAAGTCCTCCGCAATGACAAGATAAGCGTATATTCTTCTCACACTACTCCTAGAATCTGCACCCATTATGTCCACATGTAATCAGCATTCCGTCAGCTTCCATTCTGATCATCTACGCATTCATCTTCTTCATCTGAAGTGCCAAACTTCTTTCCATCTATTATCAAGCAGACATTGATCTCTGTTGAACCCTCTTTTTCCTTCTAGTTTTAGATTCACTTATGAACGTTTTATCTCCTCCTATGTCAGGGGAGCACTAGATTGTGCTCTCTGACTACAATAGACAAGATTTCCGAAATACACTTATGATTACAAGAACAGCCACGTAGGGAGAATAATACAAGAAGATGTAGTCGATACAAGACGTCCCACAACCCGGGACAAATAGGTATGGAAAACTAGACTAGAGATGATACAAGAGATCCCACAAGCCGGGATCGTAAGTATGAGACAAGATATCTGGATTACAAGAATTCCTCTTTGGGAGATGGACTAGATACAAGAAAGAATTCGACAAGGTCTTGTACTACGAGATTACAAGAGGACAAGACTAGATGTCCAGGATACAAGACTAGACAGGACTGGAACAAGGAACAAGACAAGAACAAGAACTGGAACTTGGAGAGTACTTACTTGGTGGTCACGACTCCTTGAGCTCCCAGGACTCGTATTGGCAAGGCTGATTATGAATGTGGCCAACCCCTCCTTATATAGGTTTTCAAGGGTGGCTCATGAAAGGTAGTTAGGAATTGATGATGTCATCGATGATGTCATCAATTTGAAACATGAGCTCTGGATATCCGAATCAGGCAAGTAGATAGTAGATCTTAGGGTTTTGGCACGTTCCAGTTACAATGGAAGCATTGGTTTCTCCTAATTCTGAACAATCATGAGATACAAGGTTCACATGTAATCTTAGGTTCAGGATGGTTTCCTTTGTCCATGACATTACCTCCCCCTCAAGCGACGAGTTCCACGAGGAGCGGTCATGTTATCAGGTCTTGGTTTTGTTGGATTTCTCTTGTGGAATTCTCGAACTTTGATTAGTGCTCTCTGAAGGTTTTCTGCAGGTCCCCCAAGTACGATCACTGATGTCATACCCTTTCCAATGAATAAGGTATTCCAATGTTCCTCGGGATATTCTAGAATCTAGGACATGCTCGACCTCAAATTCTTCATGATCCTCGATCTCGATAGGTGGTGAAGGACTAGGTCTCTCCCCCCTCAATGGTGAATGAGAATCCGGGTGGTCATAAAATACTCTAGGTTCTTGTGATCTGAATACACAGTGACTTTATGAGCTGCTCCTTCTAGATGGTGACGCCTTGTATCAAATGCATCTACTATGGTAAGAAGTTCTTTGTCATGGATTTCGTAATTAATTTCTGGAGGGGAAAACTTTCTTGAATGATATGCAACTAGATGTAGGTGTCCATCATCTCCATATTGGGAAAGAATGGCCCCTAGAGCAAAGTCTGATGCATTTGTCTCAAGGAAGAAGGGCTTATTGGAATCAGGATGAACTAGAATTGGGGCGGTAGTAAATGCTGATTTCAAGGTCTGAAAGGCCTTTTCTGCTTCTTCGGTCCATGGGAATTTGGAGTTCCCTGTAAGCTTGGTAAGAGGTGTCACTATCTTGGAGTAATCTTTGATGAATATCCTGTACAAATTGGCAAACCCTAAAAAACATTGTACATCTCGAACACATGAAGGTGGTTGCTAATCAAGGATTGTCTCAATCTTCTTAGGATCCAAAAAATATCCTTATGTACAAAGGCATTCATGTCATTGGAAAAGAGTCTCCAAATCATTTGGCCATGATCTAGAGGTAGGGAAAGACCCTTGAGATTGCGAGTGTCCATTTTATACTTTAATAGGTGACTGAGGCCATCCAAAGCGATAGCGAGGAGATTCTGTTGGCGATAACTTTGGCAATTATC
Source organism: Ceratopteris richardii (assembly GCA_020310875.1). Taxonomy (NCBI): domain Eukaryota; kingdom Viridiplantae; phylum Streptophyta; class Polypodiopsida; order Polypodiales; family Pteridaceae; genus Ceratopteris; species Ceratopteris richardii. The sequence goes on along the minus strand of CM035411.1, from coordinate 36,839,077 downwards.
TTGTATCCTGTTTGGAGCATGGTAATTGGCCGCCAGTTTTCAATTTTTTTCTTATCTCCCCTTTTGTGAATTAACTTGATGACACCATTATTAAGACGCTCAAGCAGGGCACCAAAGGAGAGAGCCTCTTGCCACACCAGACGGAGCGGGGTGGCCATGACGTGCTTGTACTTGAAAAACTCTTTGGTGAGGCCATCAGGACCTCGACTTTTTCCATTGGAAAGAGCATCAATAACGTTGATAATTTTGTTCTCGGAAATGTTAGCGTCTAGTAGAGAATTCATGTTATGTGGGATTCTAGATTGAGCAACCCTTGAGATGATTGCCATGTAGTCATGCCTGTGCATGGAAAGAGGAGTCAAAACCCTGAGAAGATGGGTAAAGTGCTCGAGAATGATAGATCTGTTCTCAACTTCGGTGCTACATTCGATCCCATTGTTATCGACCAAGAAGGGGATGGAATCCCTAGCTCGTTTCCTTTTGAGGATGTTACACATCTCTTTTGATAGTTTGTTAGCCTTCCCCACTCACCAATCCTTGAAGAATAATCGAAGATTTTTCCTTTGAACCTGTTACTCGAGTCTTAGTCTTCTTCTGATTTTCAGAAGCCCTTGTTGGCATTGCAAGTTACCTTTCTTCACTTCTTCTTCAAGCCGTGAGAGCCTCCGGTACACCGCTTCTCTTCTTCTTCTCCAGGTATGTCTTATAGCCTTACGAGTCCTGATCAGAATTTGTCGAGACCTTTCCACCGTGCTTCTCCATCACTTAGCCGGTTCATTACAGTAGGCAAAGGCCTCCGCCCACACTACGGAAATTTCTTGGTGGATTATCTGATACAATGTACCCTAAAAATTCCACTTCTATCTTATGGAAAGCGCACTTCTCCAATTTCGCATATAATCCTTTTTCTCTTAGTTTCTCTAGGACTATCTTCATATGACATTCATGATCCTCTAGATTTTTAGAAAATATCAAGATATCATCAAGGTATATTACAACAAAATCATCTAAATATTCTCGAAAGATATCATTCATCATATGTTGGAAGACAGTTGGAGCATTTGTGAGACCAAATGGCATAACTACATATTCAAAATGGCCATACCTTGTCCGAAATGATGTCTTCCATTCGTCTCCTTCTCTGATCCTGACAAGGTTGTAAGCTCCTCGAAAGTCAATCTTCGTGAAGAATTTTGCTTTTCCAAGGCATTCCAAGAGCTCGGATATGAGTTTCTGTAAGTTCCTTTGAGGATAGTTTGTAGATTGGTCCAAAGGGCGGTTGTGCTCCCTCTTGAAGTTCTATGGCACAATCATAGGGCTATGCTCTAGAAGGAGGTCTCCATTCTTCTTTTCAAAAACATCTTCAAAGCCTTTGTACTGATTGGGTAGCTCCACTAGATCATCTTTATTAGGTTCTTGAGCTGGTATGGCATAGATCATATATGTTGGTTCCTTCCTTACTGCATGTATGAAGGCTTGGCTCTGACATATGTGGGGTTCTTCTGGATATCTTGAGGGGTGATTCTATTATTCCCCCAATTAATTTCTGGATTATGTTTCTTTAACCATGGCATTCCGATGATAACCATATTTACTGGACTCCATATTACATTGAAATATATGTGTGAATCATGGTCACCAAGGTGTACTCTTAGTGGTATGGTTTCCATGGTTATATTCCCCGATGCTAGAGGACGTCCATCTACTACTTCAGCTAGTACTGGTTTGTTCTTCCAAAGTACTGGAATTCCATGTTTCTTAACAAGTCCTTCATCAATCAAACATGAGGACGCTCCTGAATCTACCAGAGCTATAAGGGAAAGGGTCTTCTTAGACATGATTAACTTGACAGGGGTAAGACATGTTTCTACGGGTGTGGATGGAATTATGATGTTATAACTTATGGAATATGTTGAACAATGCATTGTTGGAGTGTAACATGGAATATGTTGGTCAATGCATTGTTGGATTGTAACATGGAATATGTTGAACAATGCATTGTTGGAGTGTTAAATTATTATTGAACAATACATTGTTAAAGTGTTATATTATTAATCTATTAATGTGTTTTTGATGTTTTTGATATAGCAGCTGAAGGTTCCTGAGAAGCGTGCAAAGCGTGAAAGGGTGGATATCAGTAATCCGAATAATTATTATGCGTAGAAGGTTCTATTGTTAGAAACAATAAGAAAACTAATGGTTAGAATAAGGGTTGTTGTAGACCGTAGTTTTTGTTATCGAAAGCAATGGCTTTCTGTAAAAGTTACCAACTTTTAGTTTCACGCTTGCTTTTCGAAGCCACTCTCATGTAACCACTCTTTTCAATGTAATAAAAAACTCCTATAAATACATGCACTCTATGGATTGTGTTGTCAGGATCTTGCTCACGCGCATACAAAGATTACAGATGTTGAAACACACAGACAAATAGATGCAACAAGAGACGAGATAGAATGCAGTATTGGGTGCAATCTCCCCCCATGCACTCTATTTTGACAATCCACAAAGTGCATGTATTTATACGACTTTTTGATTACGTCGAAAAGAGTGGTTACATGAGAGCGGCTTCGAAAAGCAAGCGTGAAACTAAAAGTTGGTAACTTTTACAGAAAGCCATTGCTTTCGATAACAAAAACTACGATCTACAACAACCCTTATTCTAACCATTACTTTTCTTATTGTTTCTAACAATAGAACCTTCTACGCATAATAATTATTTCGATTATTGATATCCGCCCTTTCACGCTTTGCACGCTCCTCACGAACCTTCAGTTGCTATATCAGAAACATCAAAAACACATTAATACATTAATAATATAACACTTTGACTATGTATTGTTCAATAATAATTGAACACTCCAACAATGCATTGTTCAACATATTCCATGTTACAATCCAACAATGCATTGGCCAACATATTCCATGTTACACTCCAACAATGCATTGTTCAACATATTCCATAAGTTATAACATGCCCCTGAGTTGAGAAATCAACTAACCTCAGTTGATAAAATAATAAACATGGATGGCCAGTCACATGTTTCATCACTGAATAAAAAAAATAGGCATGTGCCATGTAAAAACACATGCATGGAAATGTTCATGGAGCTGTTACTTTTTACGAAAAACAATTTCAAAAGGTGCACGACCAGTAGTGGTGTGTGTAGTGTTATTGTAAGAAAATTGAAGCAATGGCAACTTTTCATCCTAGTTATTATCATTATCTAATGAATAACAACGCAATAAATCAAGAATAGTACTGTTTGTAGCCTCACTTTGTCCATTACTTTCAGGATGAAATGCAAAACTAAAATCTATTTTAGAACCAAAATGTTGAAATAAGGGAACCCAAAAATGATTACAAAATCTAACATCACGATCAAATAACATTACTTTAGGAAATCCATGATGTGGGAATATGCATTTAATGAATAATTTTGCAGCTTGAGGTGCACTCAAAGTTTTTCTGCATGGAATGAAATATGCATATTTACTAAACCTATCAACTATTGTCCAAATCATATCATTAATTGATGAAGTGATGGGAAGACTTGTGATAAATCCATAGAGATTTGTTCCCAAGGTTCATTTGGAATGGGAAGTGGCATTAATAATCCAAATGGTTTATCATGATGACGTTTGACACGTTGACATACAATGCATTGAGAAACATAATGTGCAATATCCTTTTCCATGTGTGGCCAAAAGAAGAAATCCTTGCAAGCAGAAATGGTGCTTTGTATGCCTCTATGACCCATGTAAGATGGTTCATGCATTTCTTTAATGAAAAAATCTTTAAAAGCTTGGGTTATGCACAATCTATGTTGAAAATAGAGAAAACCATTATGAAATGTATAATGTTCATCAGATAAAGATGCACCATTGTTGAAGTCATGCCATGCACGTGAAAAATACAAATGAGATGCATAAGTGGAAACGGTTTCTTTAAAAGAATGAATTTGAATGGCAGAAATATTATTCAAAACAACAGAATGCAAAGGAAAACGGCTAAGAGCATCCGCTACAATATTAGCTTTATCAGGCTGATATTGTATCATGGGTTGGAAATTTTGAATGAATGATGCCCATTTAAGATGCCTATTTGAAATTAAGGGCTGATTTAATAAATGCTTAATTGCCTACTGATCGGTTTTGATTAAGACCTCAGAGCCCATAAGATAGTGTTTCCAAATTTGCAAAGCATGCACAACTGCTAACAATTCTTTATCATACGTACTATAATTCTGTTCTGAGGGCTTAAGCTTTCTACTCTCAAATGCGATAGGATGGTCATTTTGCATTAAAACAGCACCTATTCCTGAACTACTAGCATCAGTAACGACATGAAAGGGTTGTGAAAAATCAGGTAACTGTAAAACAGGTGCATGTAAAAGTGCTTGTTTAAGTTTTTCAAAAGACTATTATTGGGTAAGTCCCCATGCAAATTGTAACAAGAAGGTAAGAGGCAATGCTAAATAAGAAAAAATTCGAGCAAACTTCCTATAGAAACTAGCCAACCCAAGAAAAGAACGAACATCATTGACTGATTGTGGTGTAGGTTATTCTACTATAACTCTAATTTTTTTTTTGGATCCACATGCACACCTTCACTTGAAATAATATGTCCTAAATATTCTAGCTTACGTTGAAAGAAGTAACTCTTTTCAGGATTAGCATAAAGTGTGTTCTCTCCTAACAAATGAAAAATTGTTTCAAGATGCTTTTCATGTTCACTATCATTCTTAGTGTAAACAAGTATATCATCAAAGAATACAAGAACAAAAGCTTGATAATCAAGAAAAATATTGTTCATCATTCGTGCAAATGTAGCAGGGGCATAAGTAAGTCCAAAGGGCATTACCATAAATTCATAATGGCCAGTTTGAGTTCTAAAGGCAAACTTAAAAATATCACTTTGTGTCATACGAATCTGATGGTAATCCGATTTAAGATCAATTTTACTTAAGACCCGAGCTCCTCGTAACTTATCTAAGAGATCATCTATTCGAGGAATAGGATATCTATTCTTTATTGTGATATTGTTAAGGGCTCTATAATCAATGCACATGCGATAAGTTTTATTCTTCTTCTCTACTAAGAGAACTGGTGCTCCAAATGGGGAGGAACTAGGCCTTATAAGTCCTTTCTATAGTAGGTCTTTTACTTGGTTTTCTATTTTCTTTTGGTGTAGTGGGCCATGTCTGTAAAGTTCTTTATAAGGAGGAGAACTACTAGGGACTAAGTCTATGCTATGGTCGAAGGATCCTCGAGATGGTGGTAGTTTAGAGGGATACTCAGACATAAAACAATCCTTATAAGTACTCATGAAAGGTTTATATGCATCAGGAAGTGTATGAATATAATCATTGATGACATTGAAGAAAACAATGCATGAGTTGAATCCTTTCCTAAATGCACGCTTTACTTGAGTGTGACTAATCAATGGAAACGGTTGGAAACCATGATTTGCAGACAAAGTAATGATTTGACCTTTGAATTCAAAGTTAAAGGTATGCATATGATAATCAATATGTGGGTTATAATGGTGACGAAAAGGCATACCTAGTATAACATCGTAAGATTGCAAAGGTGCAATTACAAATGTTCGTGAATCAACATATGGGCCTATGCTAATCGTAACATCTTGCACTTCTGGTGTTACATTATAACGAATACCTTAAATATAGCTTTCACTTTATACAAAGAAGGAAACATTTAAAATTGAAGTTCTTGTACTAATAAATGTGAAATGAAGTCATGTGAACTACCATCGTCATGTAGAATGTTAACTAGTTTGTTATTTATGGTACCCTGCATGCAAAGTAGAGAGTGAAGAGAGATATCATTACCCAAGGTACTTAAATCCTTCTCCAATGATTCCTCTGTCCAAACAGGAGGAATTTCTTCATTATGGACCTCCATGTTATGCAATTGATCTGTAGCCAGTTTCATGTGAAGGGGTCGCAATCTGCACCTTATTTTTGTATGTCCAGGTTTACCACAATTCCAGCAAGTGAGTCGTGGTCGCTTCTGTTGGGCATCCACCACGGAAGTTTGAAGGGTAGGTGGTTTGGTTGGTTGGAGAGATGAAGCAATAGGTGGAGTTGAGGAATTGGATTGTGGAGGACGAGAAAAAGTAGGGTAAGATGGGGCATTAAAAGTATGCTTCAAAGGAAATGCATGTTTAACATAAAGTGGTCGTAGGGTGTGAAGCTTAGCTTGGATTCCCACCTCCAAACCAACTACCGTCGTAAGGTTGTCTGCCTCAGTTTGTATCTGTTGGAGGACTTCATCACGTTGTCGGATCTCATTTTGAGCTCCTCTAAGCTCATGCCGCAAAAGCTCTAGTTGTTGTTCAAGTGTTGCCTCAGGTAGAGATGAATTACTGTAATCCTCCATGGTGCTCTTGGACCCTTAAGCTAGTACTTTCCTCTCGGGATGTACCTTGAGGAAATGTACCTTAGTAGAGTGTACCCTGTGTGGATGTACCCTGATGTACCCTGATAAGATGTACCCTGTCTGGATGTACCCTGGTGTACCCTAAGAAGTATACCCTGAGACGCGCCGCGTCACGTCGCACTGTGCCGCCTTGAAAAGTGAGAAAAACTGCAAGTTATGTTAAATTTAAGGAGCGAGAACTTGAGTATCAACACCAAGAGATGGAGGAGTGGTTAAAGTACTTCCCTTGAAAGTAGGAGGTTGTGGGTTCAAATCCTCCTACCTTAGGGAATCTAAACCTCTCTATTTCCACTCAAAATTAAAATTCCCTCGCGCGTAGCCAACGGCTGCCAACCGTCGCCACGGGAGCCTTGGGTGCCAATGTTTCCAATATATTGCCTAAGTTCTTTGCCTTAGTTGATGCCTTGGAGTAAGCCGAAGGAGTAAACGTAGGTGTAAATGAAGGAGCAAACATAGGTGAAAACGTAGGTTCTGGTTCTGGAACTGGAACACAAACAGAAACAGAAACCGAAGATGAAGACGAAGATGGAATCGGAATCGGAGTCGGAATTGCGAACAAAGAACAGAACCCTCTGGATTGATGCTCTGATACCACTATTGTCAGGATCTAGCTCACGTGCATAGAGAGATTATGGATGTTGAAACACACAGACAAATAGACGCAACAAGAGACGAGACAGAACGCAGTATTGGGTGCAATCTCCCCCCATGCACTCTGTTTCGACAATCCACAGAGTGCATGTATTTATAGGACTTTTGGATTACGTCGAAAAGTGAGAGCGGCTTCGAAAAGCAAGCGTGAAACTAAAAGTTGGTAACTTTTACAGAAAGCCATTGCTTTCGATAACAAAAGTTGCGGTCTACAACGACCCTTATTCTAACCATTACTTTTCTTATTGTTTCTAACAATAGAACCTTCTACACATAATAATTATTCGGATTATTGATATTTGCCCTTTCACGCTTTGCACGGTCCTCACGAACCTTCAACTGCTATATAAGAAACATCAAAAACACATTAATACATAAATAATATAACACCTTAACAATGTATTGTGCAATAATAATTTAACACTCCAACAATGCATTGTTCAACATATTCCATGTTACAATCCAACAATGCATCGGCCAACATATTCCATGTTACATTCCAACAATGCATTGTTAAACATATTCCATAGGTTATAACATATGAGACCCTTTCTTATATCATGGTCCAGCTGTATGGTCTCTTTTACAACTAGACTTCCTCGTTTCCCTGCTCTACAAGGGTGGCTGCGACTTTGGAGTTTGTTCTCTTGTTGGGACAATTAACTGCAATATGGCCAGGGTTTCCACAATATAGACATAATTTGTTATCCCTCCTTCTTTGTTTCTCTTATGGTGTTAGAGGGTGGAACCTAGTTACATCTATCTGCATAGGTTCGGGCATAGACTCATCTCTAGGAATAGGCTGGAAAGGTTTCCATTGGCGAGGTCTTCCTTCTTCTTGTTTTTCTTGTTTCCTTTCAAAAAGGCGGTTATCACATTGAATGGCTTGGTTGATGTATTCATTCAATGTCTTCACCTCTGGCATCCTGAGTAGAAGGACCTTCACATCATCCCTTAAGCCCCATCTAAATTGGCTTATGAAATAATCTTCATGCCAAGTGAGATCACATATCAATTGCCTAAATTCCGATGCATAGGTAGAGGCAAGGCGGTTACCTTGATGTAGCTTCCGAAGTTTTGTTTCTACCACCCGACTCGTGTCTGCATCTCCAAATGTGGCGATGAGCTCTCTAAGAAACCCCTCATAGTCATGAAGTAGGACCATATCCTTCTCCAAGATTGGGGCAAACCATGATAATGCTTGACCGTAGAGCAAGGTTCCAATAAAACGGACCTTGGATGCATCATCAGGTTATCTATCAGGCTGCGTACGGATGCACAATTTGACTTGTTGCAAGAATCCCCGGAACTTTGTGCGATCACCATCGAACTTTTCTGGCATGCAGATCTTAGGTTCTCTCATGAAGGATGTACAAGGTCGTTGATTTACTTGCATACTCCCTTCATTTATTTGAAGACTCCCGATTCGTTCTTGTAATTCTTGGAGGAGTGCACCTACATGCCTTGGATGTCCCATCTCGATTTGTGTCTGTCGATGAGTTAGGTCTTCGATTTGTTGTTGGAGACTCTGAAGTGATGCTACAATCTGTTCATAAGCATTCTCCATGATGACTGGTCTTGGATGGAAGTTAGTCTTGCCAAAATGTCAGGGGAGCACTAGATTGTGCTCTCTGGCTACAATAGACAAGATTTTTGAAATACACTTATGATTACAAGAACACCCACGTAGGGAAAATAATACAAGAAGATGCAATCGATACAAGACGTCCCACAACCCGGGACCAATAGGTATGGAAAACTGGACTAGAGATGATACAAGATATCCCACAACCCGGGATCGTAAGTATGAGACAAGATATCTGGATTACAAGAACTCCTCTCTAGGAGATGGACTAGATACAAGAAAGAATTCGACAAGATCTCGTACTACGAGATTACAAGAGGACAAGACTAGATGTCCAGGATACAAGACTAGATAGGACTGGAAGAAGGAACAAGACAAGAACAAGAACTAGAACTTGGAGAGTACTTACTTGGTGGTCATGACTCCTTGAGCTCCCAGGACTGGATTTGGCAAGACTGACTATGAATGTGGCCAACCCCTCTTTATATAGGTTTTGAAGGGCGGTTCATGAAAGGCGGTTACGAATTGATGATGTCATCGATGATGTCATCAATTCGAAACATGAGCTCTGGATATCCGAATCAGGAAAGTAGACAGTCGATCTTACGGTTTTGGCATGTTCCGGACGCAATGGAAGCATTGGTTTCTCCTAATTCTGAACCAATCATGAGATACAGGGTTCACATGGAATCTAAGGTTCAGGATGGTTTTCTTTGTCCATGACATCCTGTGCACATAGAAGCTTTTTTCCCACTATCGAAGGCATATCTCTCTTATTTGAATAGCTTGATGGCCTCCTCTTTAGCTCATCCTTCCGTACTCTTCAACCTGCAACACAGCTCGGAGAAGGAGCTGTCACTTCCTCCTTTTCCATAGCGACCTCCCTCTGCGCAGTATTGGTTTCCCATTTTCTAAGGATAATCACTCATGAACAGCGCTCCATGAATATGGCCTGAATTCGATAGCACACCGAGGAGATATGGCAGATCTATATCCACGAAACTTGTCCCCTCCCTCAGACCTTCGCAAGAGAGCCTTTTCTTCCTAAATGCCCTTGTCTTCTTGCTCTTCGAGACCTTCCCTAACAGTCCAAGCTCTCCTCCCGCGCGTGTGCCGATGTGTCCTTTCCCCTCTTCAGCAACTTACCAAAAAAGAATCTTGCCATATGGATGCGAAATCCCTTACCGATCAAAACTGTGGACCTTTTCCGCACGTATACTTCCCCCCTTTCATTACGTCTCCAATTTTCCCTTAATTACTGTCTATATTGTCATACTTATTTTCTATCTGACATAATATTACACGTCCTCCCTGTGGATAGAACAGATTTTCTGCTTTCATCATCCCTACTATTTTCGAGGTGAATCGTTCCATCTCAGCCTTGAAGGGTTCATTCTCTGTGCGAAATGCGATTCTAGGAAATGAAGTGCAACCAAATTGGGAATCCCCACAATTTGAGCTTCGACTACCCACCTTCTCTGCGGAAAGGATCTTCCTTGCCTGGAGGGCCTCAAATGGAGCAGTGGTAAGAAACTATCCAGAATCCCCAACGGAATAATAATATAAGAGTTATCAACGGAAGATTCCGTTACCGTACAATAATATCTATGTAATATGAGATACAATGCGAGTAGTAGAGAAATATCTATTTAGTTCCATTGTGCGTATCATAAGTTAATATTCTAGATGTGAGTATCATTATATAGGAGTAATAATATGCATAGAAATGTTTCTTACATATGTGGGAAAGAACGTTTAGTTTAGAGATTAATTATTCTACGTGGAGGTTCATTAACTGTTGGCTTTTTGTCTGGCTAGAGACAATGTTAAGCGCAGAAAGTTCCCACAACTTCTGGCTTTCCGAAAAAGAGGCATTTCTTATGAGAAATATGAAAAGTTCTTATGACGTTGGAATGGCTGACTTATGACGTTGGAATGGCTGAGTTAGTGTTACATTCTGAATGTATTGAAATCTTCAGGGGGTGACAAAAACTTTTACCCGTATAACTGGAATGGGAAGGTATGAAAATCATATGAATTTGGTTATAGAAGAAACTCTGGTTACCCAACGAGAGGGGCTGCAGTTCCCGTTCTACACTAGATAAATTCATCTCAAGGATTTTCAAACTTAGAGAACTTGAGGTACATGTTTCAAGGCACACCCTTATCCAAAAGGAGACATTGAACCGCCAAAACACACTCCATTGTGGAAACAAAGTCACAAGGTAGCTAAACAGACAAGAAGGGCATGTGAACAAACATGGAGGAATCAAGGAAGGCTCTCATGGCTATTTAAGCAACCTCCAAGGTCATTCTAAGTGTGTGTGAATGGTAGGAATTCGGGGTGCTTCTTATACATGTGTTGTTGAGCTATTTTCTATCATAGCAGTTCATATTCTCTTCTATATCTCTCCTAGCCTTTCCAAAGGGTGTGGAATTTCTATAGCAACTTGTTAGGACTTGCTTTTCTGTCTCTAGGAAGCTCCGTTTTTAAAAGCTCTTATACTTCTATTCTAAGTGTGTGTGTTTGAATGGTAGGAAGCTAGGGTGCTGCTTATGCATGTGCTACTGAGTTGTTGTCTATCATAGGAGTTCCTATTGTCATGTATATCACTCCTACCCTTTCCAAAAGGTGTTAAATCTCTATAGCATCTTCTTAGCACTTCATTCTCTCTCTTCAGGAAGCTCCATATTCAGATTTTATATACTTATTAGAAATCGTATAACGCAAGGATTCTATATCCGAAAGAATTTTGTCAAACTAAAAAGTCATATGCATGCCAAACATGATGAGTGTGATGCTCGTCATGAGGATAACTCAATTACAGATCAAGTTTTTGATATTCCTCTGAGCGATACTACATTAGATATATCTTGTGAGATGTAGGACAATGATCCTACTTATAAGATAGAAGATAAACCACTAATTGGAGCTCTAGAGAGTGATATGTATGTAGATGACGCCACACTCCATGAAGAGGGGTATGAGAATGATCATGAGAAGGATGAAAATAAGTCATCTATTCCTTGTTCATACAGTGATATGTATGCCAATAACAAGCATGCTGAGTTGAGTTCTTATTAGGATGATATTGAGCATGAAATGTCAAATGATACAGTCATAGAAATGCATGACAAATCTGATGAAGAATCTGTATCGAGTGAGGGTGAGTATGAAAAGATAGAAATTTATGACTCCACTAAAGATGCTAGATTTATCCATGGATGAAGAATTTGGTCTAAGCATATCCTCTGAAGAGAATAGGCAAGAGAGAACTGAAGTAGGTATAGAACAGTACAGTGAGCTTTTGAATGGAAAATTTCAATTGACATTGGACGACATCCAAAGTCCTAAAAAGGTTTTTGAGGATGAATATAAAGGCTATAAATATTATTACATAAAGGGGGAGTTTAGTGATTTAGATGAAAAAAGTTTCTTAATTTGGATGACATTTAATCACTCCATGAGGAAGGGTGACTGGATTTGGAAAGTGATGATGATGGAGAGTTCCTCGAAAGGTTGGAGAAAGAAGCAGACTTCATAATTTCCAAAACTCTTTCAGAAAGGAATAATTTTACCATGGAGGATAAAGATGACTGTGTTTGATGTTTGAGCATGATGAACACTTTCGTTTGAAGTGGGATTCAAATGTTTAGATTCAAAAACCTCATTTTAACGAAGATGAAAACATGATAGAAGATAATGAAAGGGATAAAATTCCTATAAATGATCTCAAGCATTAAATAAAAGAAAATACATGCTTGCAAGAAAATTTTTATTATGAATCAAACATATGAAAATTTCAAACTTCATATACATGTGTTCCTAACTCTGCGCATGATGAGCTTGAAAGAATCATAAATAAAGATACTAATGCTCAGATAATTGAAACATGGATGTCCAAATTCTTTGAGAATTACAAAGACCAAACAAGTCGCCAAGAGATAGACAAGATAATAAGGTAGCTTATATTCATAGCCACCATATTTATGAGTGTGACTCTAATCAATGCGATTTAAAGATGGCTATTTTTTCAACATAGTTTTTTCAGAGAAAACATACCATAAGGATGTATTGGGAAGGAAGCCCTGAAATCTGTAAAAGTAAATTTTGTAAATATAAATATGTAAATATTTGATAATTATATTTTTATTTTTTTCAAATGGATAAAGGTAAATATAAATATATATATATATATATATATATATATATATATATATATATATGCATAAACAAATAAAGAAATAAATAAATACATAAATAAAATAAATAACTAAATACAAATAAAATATAAATAAATAAATAAATATGAGTAAATACATAAATAAATAAATAAAAACATAACTAAATAAATCAATCAAAAACAAACACAAATATAAATAAAATAAATAAATAAAATAAATACATAAATATATAAATAAATGGATAAATAAATAAATATATAAATAAATAAAATAAATACATAATTAAATAAATAAATGCATAAATAAATAGAGCAAGAAAATGCATCTAGTTTTCAAGAAAATTAAATTTTTTTCAAATAAGCTTTTTGAATATGAAGCTATTGATGTGTTTTCTGAGTTTATGAGTATAGGTGAAGATTTGGAGCCACTTTCAAATCAAGAATTTGAATTGATTGTAAGAAGAGCAACAGTTTTTAAATCATCTATACATATCATATGAGAAATAAATATTTGTGAAGTCCTTTCATGGATTGCATGTGTATATATATGGTTATTTGGATTTAATGTTTCTCACTTTGTGTTTAGTTGTATCAGTGGAGGGAATGATCAAGGGACGAAAATGGAGATGACAAACAAAACATGGAGCTCAAGAACGTTTTTTCATTAGTCTTTCTCTTTTAACCTTGATCACCACCATTTTTGAGTTGCATTGCACATAAAGTATGCATATTTTTAATTTGGAATCAGCACATTTTTTAAATCCCATAGACACATTCATTTGCACATGAATGAATTTTTAAATAGCATGAATAAGAGAAGGATAGAGTTATGAGTGGAAATGAGAGAAGAGAGTAATTACCTTTGCGAGCAAAACTATGAGGGCAAGCTTCTTTCTTTAGAAACCCTGAAAATTGCTTCCATACTTGCACCATAATTGAGAATCGATGCATCTTAAGTATGCATGTGTGTATATATATATATATATATATATATATATATATATATATATATATATATATATATATATATATATATATATATATATATATATATATATATATATATATATATATATATATATATGCACAAAATTTTTAAAGCCCATAGATGCACATCTAATTGCACATAAGCTTATTTAAAGATGCATGATCAAAATTTAGTTTGAATTTGAGTGGAGAAAACTTGCCATCAGAAGCCCATTACCTTATCTATGATTGCACCATTATGTTTTTGATGCACTTAGAGTGTGCATGAATAGGGCCCACTACGTGCTCGTGCATAGACATGTCATGCTTGACAACCCGTGCACTAGATTTTCTTTGGAATTCATCACTTCTTGCAGATATCAAGATTGGTGTTGGTGCGTCCAGAGACCTCATAGTTTAAGTGGGGGTGGATGTGGTCGTGGTTCGAAGCCAAGGCCCCATCATGGGAGGTAACTTTGCTCATGCGGTGAAATCAAACTCTCTCCTTGGCCACCCATTGAAGTTGTGAATGGGTCATACTTTATGTGTTGCGATGGGACCTTCAAATGCGAGGAACTAGATGCATCAAGAATCAGGGGTAGTTCCGACTCATGGCAAAGGAAGCAGGATTCACGGAATAGAAGGACGCATTTTCTTTTTCTATCAAGGGGAATATATCTCCATCACAGGAAAAAGGGGGATGGCATAAGAAAAAAAAGAAATTTTAAGGAATCAAAGGAAAGTCATTGGGGGGCAGAAATGAAAATGGGCTTTGATTCCTCTTTCTCATGGTTTCTTTTTTGTTTTATGTGTCTTCATCTAGGCATTTGGGACGGCGTATGCACACGGAATCAAGGGGAATCGTGTCCTTGAGAGGGAAGAAGAGAAATTGCAAGGAAAAGCTATGGTTTTGAAGAGATTGGAAGCTGAACCATCTTCATTTGAAGGTACATGACAGCTGTGAGAGAAAGTTTCATGACAAATTGCAAGGAAGGAGACTCAAGGAATGACAATATGGAGCAGATAGGGAATGCTTATCTGAGAAGAACAGGGGAAAAATCTTCTCAAAAAGGGGAAAAGAAACATCATGTAGACTAATGGGATGACCAGGCTTTCAAGGGCCAGGTATTGGAAAAAGAAGGAATGGAGTAAGCAAGACTGAAGGGGGCAAGTACTTTTGATGTGTGTCATTGAGGAGTCAGTACCTACTCATTTCCTGGAGTGTCTATCAATCTATCCCAATAGGGATTACACCCCTAACGTCTTTAGACTATTTCTTAGCATATACACATCCTGAATTAGTGAAATAACTTTCTATAGCAAGCTTAGGGGTCCAATTAAATATGAGGAAAAGCTCTTAGGTCAATTGTATAGTGAGTGAACACTAAATGAAACATTGAGCAAGTTATAGTCCATAAATAACAAGTTTTTACAACTCTTCAAACTTGGAGGTAGTCTATTTTGATGCAACTATTTGAAGGTGATGCTCCAAGGCATATGATGGGTCCAATGCATATTTGGGAAGCTAAAATTGTCTATTAAGGTAATCTCAAGTAACATTGGCAAGTGTAGAGCTGGATTTATGCAACACCAGCTCATTTCTGGAGTGTGTCCAACGATCTTCTCACATTTCTGATCTAGCTTACTATCTGCTCCTCTTCCATTTCTTCTCCAATACTCCCAATTTTGTCAGCTACATCCTTCATCTTGGTCACATAGTCGGCTACACTTCACTTTGGTTGCTTCTTCAAGGTTGTGAACTAAATCCAAATCCGGTTCTTTTTGGCCCTTGTATTTGATGAAAAGTATGAATATAGTACTTCCCAAGTTTCTTGGGAAGTCTTACAATTCCTAATATGAGGTAACAAAAAGGCAAAGATTGAATTGAGTATGTAAGACCTGGCGAGAGCATCCTTTGCACACCATGCAACTAGTCTCTCTTGCTCCTCTCTTGTAAGTTGGGTTTTGCTTCTAAATATTGGCCTTTCTTCATCTGTAGATATGTATCCATACACGTTTCTTCCTTGGTGGCAAACATTCATCCTTAGGAAACAGGTTGGATAATTGAACTTGTCCAATTTATCAATGGATGATGGAAATCCATCTCCCAATTTAGTTTGATGTTGCTCTCATACCACTATTAGAGGGGATGGTGGAAACCTTCTAGAGATGAGATGGTGCTATGAATTCCTGCTTTACACCAGCCAAAACTAAGTAGAGAATTGCAAAATAGACTTCTTGAGCTTTCCAAGAACCACAAATAAGCATCCAATTACTTTGGAAGATGATCCTCAAATCATTGTATCGAAAAAGATAACTTGGAGTTTCACTATGAGCCAAAAACTTACTATTTTGGTCACTACACCTGTTTTGCAAAATGAACAATACTCCTTTATTCCTAACAATTGGACAAAATCCTTTGGGGAATATCTATCTAACTAAGAGAGATAACCTTCACAAGTTATCTCACTTGAGATGATCAACTATCCTAAGAGAATGATGCTTATCAAATCAGATGACTATCCTAATGTTTTAGGGAGTTAATAGTATGCAGACTAAAGAGCACTACTTTGCATATTACTCAATAATGACTAAAAAAATTTGAGCGGAAGATTTGCAACATGCAGATAGACAATCCAATAAATCTTTAGCAAATTAAATCACTGAAAATAATCTTGTATCCATGGAGAAACGAATCAGAGAAGCTCACTGTTCTGAGTGATACATGATAGAGAAGAGAAAATGAAACATAATCAAAATGTATGTATTAATGCACATCAATGATATTGGTGTTGGGAAAGATGGATGGATGCTCCAAGAGATTGAGTAGGTATTGCTAAAACCTGCTTTGTAACAGCCCTCTTTTGCTTCAGGCTTGATAAGTGGACATCCTTAGCTTTCCAATGAAACCATAAAATGGCCTATGTACTTTGGAAATGATGTGTGCAATGATTGAACCAAAACAGATAACTTTGAAACTCACAAACTCAAGAAAACCTTGTATTTATGTCTTGACACCTGCTGGGTATTTTGCTCAGTATGACCAGCACAGTAGGAATTGGAAACATTCCTTTTAGAGGTATCTAATTAGCTTAGCAAGCTAAATATTCCAAGCGAAATGATGTAAAAAGATAAACTGTGCTAAGAGAAATCAATTTAGCAAGTTAAGTTATACCCCCGATTTTTTAGGATTGTAGCACACATTGACCAGTGATCACCTCGACGCATATTTCTCTGAAATGGCTGAATAGAATCTCCTCAACCTTTGATAATATGTAGAAAACTTTGATCTGAATCTAAGAAGCTTTGAATCACTGAATTTGATGGAGAAATGACTGCGATATGCACTTCACAAGTTGACAGGCTTTTGAGTAGTATGACAGAGAACTTAGAAATGAACAATGTGAATATATGTATTAATGAAAACTTGTATACAAATCCATTGGCATGAAAACCATTGCCTAATGGCGTAGATAGGTGTGGGCTATATAGTGTAGGACTCACACACACTCAAAACTACTAATGACAAGCTCAGGAGTGATGCGTTCTACCCGCGACTTTTCCATGTACATTTTTATAGAGAGTGAGTATAAATTTGAATTCAAATTCAAACTTTTGGCTCCCTATGATCAAGCTCCTATATCCTAGGAGATATTTCTTCAATCAAAGAGCTACCTTTTTTCCACGAATCCTTTTGGTAGGTGATTACAAAAGATTCTAAGTCAATTTGACTTTTATAAAGAGATAAAGTGGTAATTAACCACTAGCACTAATTCCTATGCTTCTTCACATATGTAGGGTCTTCAAGATATCTTTCAAGCCAAATGTGTAGGCTTGTGATTTACACCAAGAGCTCCCCCTCAAGCCAAACATTTTGGCTTGGTCTTCATCTTCAATCTTCATGTATATCTTGCAATCGAATCATTGCTTTGAACCTACAAAGTTTGGTTCCATCCAAAGCTTTAGTCAACAAATCTGCACATTGCATGTTGGTTGATACATAGATCAGTTGAATATATTTGCTTATCAACTTCTCCCTCACATAATGGTAATGGACCTCTATATGTTTGGTCCTAGCATGAGAGATAGGATAAGCTGCAAGGTGAAGAGAACTTGTATTATCTCCAAAGATTATTGGAGACCTAGTATATAAACCCAATTCTGTATACAAAAGCTTAATCCAAATAGCTTCTTGTGTGGCATTAGCCAACCCTCTATACTCTGCCTCTGTAGAAGACAATTCAACAGTTGGTTGCTTCTTTGCAAACCAAGATATTGGCTTATCACCTGCAAATGAAATATTTCCAGAAGTGCTCCTCCTATCATCCTTGCATCCTGCCCAATCTGCATCTGAATAAATTTTGATATCAATATCTGAAGTGCAAGGAAAATACAAACCATGGTTCTCTGTACCCTTGAGATACTTCAAGGTTCTCTTGGCAGCCTCCATGTGAGGTATCCTTGGCTTGTGCATAAATTGACTTAGCACACTAACTAATTATGCAATATCTATCCTTGTTGAGGTATCATAGTTTAAGCTACCCACCATACTTTGATAACCTGTAATGTCATTGTCTTCATCACCTTCATGGGCACTGAGTTTTAGGTTTACCTCCATTGGAGTGCTTGCTATTTTGGCATCTTGCAAGTGAAACTTCTTTAACATATCTTGTATGTACTTTTTCTGAGTAATGTATATCCCTGAATTAGTGTAGACTAACTCAAGCCCAAGAAAATACTTCAATAGACCAAGATCATTGATCTTGAACTCCTTCATCATCTGGCTCTTGATTTGTCTGATTCCATTGACATCATTACCTGTAATTATGATGTAATCAACATAAACACAAAGGTATATTACCTCTGAATTACTTCTCTTTATGAATAGAGAAGTATCTGCCTTGCTCATACCAAAACCTTGGTCTTGGAGGTATGTAGTTAACCTGTAATTCCAGGCTCTAGGTGCCTGCTTCAATCCATATAAAGCCTTTTTTAATTTGCAAACATATGTTACCTTCTTAGGGTCGTCATAGCCAGGAGGTTGTGACATATATACCTCCTCTGAAATCCATCCATTCAAGAAAGCATTCTTGACATCCAATTGGTACATATTCCAATTTTTTGATGCATCCACACTAACCAACACTCTGATAGTTTTCATCTTGGCCACTGGTGAGAATGTCTCCTCATAGTCAATGCCTTGGGTTTGTGCAAAACCCTTGGCTAGCAATCTGGCTTTGTACCTATTTATTATGCCATCAGAATTTCTTTTAAGTTTATAGATCCATCTCGATCCTATTACCTTCATGGAGTCCTTCTTTGGTACTAACTCCCATGTATCACTCTCTTTGAGGGCTTCAATCTCCTCATCCATAGGTTCTTTCCATTCTGATTTGGTTATGGCTTCTTCATATGATCCTGGTTCTTCATTTGACGAATCTTTGGCAAGATAAACAGAATGTTTAGTAACAAGAGATGTATCATACCCATATCTGATAGGTTTTTTGCTTTCTCTTTGTGATCTTCTGATTGATTGAGTTGAAGATTCAGGTATGTCTTCAAGCTTCTTCATCTTCATTTTGCCCTTAGACTTCCATGCCTTGAACTCTTCAAGATTGATAGTGTCTTCATCATCTGAACTTGTTTCTTCATTCGGAGTGGGTTCCTCCTTTGCAAGACTTCAAAACTCCTCTTCCAAATCATAGGGTAATTTAACCTTCCTGCATTCATTCTCATACCAAGAATCATTTTCATCAAAGACAACATCTTTGCTTACCATGAATCCCTTATTGTTAGGGTTATAGAGCCTGTAACTTTTTTGATTTAGATCATACCCAATAAAGATGCACTTTTCAGCCTTTGGATCTAGTTTACCTCTTATCTGAGAAGGAATGTGTACATATGCTACACATCCAAATATCATGCAATGGTCTAGTGATGGTATCTTACCATGCCATGCTTCATAGGGTATCATCCCATCAAGGGATTGAGATGGTAACCTGTTTATGAGATAAGTGGCAGTAGAAACACTCTCTACCCATAGATAGTTAGGTAATTTTTTTTCATTCAACATAGACCTAGCTGTGTCAACACTTAATCTATTTCTTCTGTCAACTACCCCATTCTGTTCAGGAGAATACCTTGTGGTTATTTCTCTTTTGATGCCTCTGTCCTGCAAGAAGTTTTCAAACTCATTGGAGAAGTACTCACCTCCTCCATCTAATCTTAGTCTCTTCAAATTCTTTCCTGTCTGATTCTCAACAACTGCAAGATATTTTTTAAAGCAACTAAACACCTCATCCTTGTGCTTCATGAAGTACAATACAGTCCATCTACTATAATCATCAATAAAAGATACATAGTACCTTGATCCTGAGACTCAAGGGTATTTGCTTGGTCCCCATACATCTGTTTGGACAAGCTCTAGGTAGTCTTCATGCATGTAACCTTTCCTTGAGAAGGGTAACCTATGCGACTTCCCAAATTGATAAGCACTACACTTGTAAATCATATGTTGCTTGGATACATTAGGTATTCCAAGCACACATTGGTCCCTGCATATTTGCTTCAAAGTTCTTTCTCCTATATGCCGTAATCTTTTGTGCCAAATCTCAAGTTCTGAAAGGGTTTGATCTTTGTAACTGTATGGTGCAATATTCTTTGTGTCTTCTAACTCAAAATTGAAAAGTCTACCTGATTTTTCTCCTTTAGCAATCCTCTTGAACCCATGTCTTGGATCCTCCACAAATGCTCCATATTGGTTGAATCTAACCTACAAACCTTTCTCCACAATTTGTCCAACACTCATCAAATTTTTGGTAATGGTTGGTACATAGAGTACTGTGCTCAACAAATTTTGATTTCCATCACAAGTCTTAACATTTCCAACTTTAACTACTGAGTGCTTGGTGTCATCACCTGTTTGGAGTTGATGCTTAACTTTTGGTTCCTCAAGATCAGAGAGTAGTGCTACATTGCCAGCTATATGATTTGAGCACCCTTAGTCAATGTAGAATAGAAGGTCATCATACTTGATTTTGAAGTCATGCTCATGATCAGAAGAGAGTCATCCTGCTCCTCTGTGTAGTTGTTGTAGTTCTTTCTGGACTTGAATCCTCCTTGGTAGTTGCCATTGTAATTATTGTTGTAATTGTTGTTGTAGTTGTTGTTGTAGCCTTGGTGATGATTAAATCTACCTCTTGACTGTGAGTATCCACCTTTTTGGTATCCTCTTCATCTTTGATTCTGGTAATTCCTGAAACACTCATCTGTAGTATGATTTGATAAACCACAAATGTTGCATGGTGAGGAGTTATAGGATCTCCCCCTACCTTGCTTACCTCCTCTGCCCCTTCCTCTTGATGATCTACCTCTCCCTACATAGTTGGCTTGGGAGGTAGAGCCTTCATCTTCCACCTTCTTGCTCTTGGCTTTATCTTTAGACTTCTTATCAGTGTATAGGGCAGAAGAGTTATTACCTTTGGATGTATCTCCATTTGCTTCATGAGTAAACAATTGTCCCATGAGAGTTGTAAGATCTCGAGTTTGCATGTCCATGTAGAGGTCCATGGCAGTGGTGAAGCTTTCCCATTTGTCATCAGCCTTGATCCCATTGATCACTTGCCTCACAATCTGTTCTTCTTCAATCTCTTCTCCTATGCTTGCTAACAGATCTGCTACATCTTTAATCTTGGTCACAAATGCTGAAACAACTTGCTTAGGTTGCTTCCTTAATGTTGTGAATTCAATCCACAACTGATTTTTCCTAGCCCTTATGTTGGAGGAAAAATAAGATGACAAGGTTTCCCAAGTCTCTTGGGATGTCTTAAAATTTCTTATATGTGGCAAAAGAAAATCAGAGATGGAGTTGAGTAAATAAGACCTTGCCAATGCATCCTTAGCACACCATGTGTTGAGCTTTCCATGTTCTTCCTTTGTTGGTAATCCTCTTTTTTGAATGAGGGCAATTCCTCATCTCCATAGATGTATCCATAGAGACTCCTTCCTTGTAAGTAGGTCTTCATCTTCATAGACCACGCTTGATAGTTGTTCCTGTCCAATTTATCAATAAATGAAGGAAAACCATCTCCCATTTTACCTTAGTTTGCTCTGATACCACTGTTGGGAAAGATGGATGGATGATCCAAGAGATTGAGTAGGTACTGCTAAAACCTGCTTTGTAACAGCCCTCTTTTGCTTTAGGCTTGATAAATGGACCTCCTTAGCTTTCCAATGATACCATAAAATGGCCTATGTACTTTGGAAATGATGTGTGCAATGATTGAACCAAAACAGATAACTTTGAAACTCACAAGCTCAAGAAAACCTTCCATTTATGTCTTGACACCTGCTCGATATTTTGCTCAGTATGACCATCACAGTAGGAACAGGAAAACTTCCTTTTAGAGGTATCTAAACTAGCTTAGCATGCTAACTATTCCAAGTGAAATGATGTAAAAAGATAAACTATGCTAAGAGAAATCAATTTAGCAAGTTAAGCTATAACCGCGATTTTTTAGGATTGTAGCACACATTGACCAGTGATCACCTCGATGCATATTTCTCTGAAATGGCTAAATAGAATCTCTTCAAACTATGAAATTATGTAGACAACTTTGCGCTGAATCCAACAAGATTTGAATCACTGAATTTGATGGCGAAATGACTGAGATATGCACTTCACAAGTTGATAGGCTTTTGATTAGTATGACAAAGAACTCAAAAATGAACAATGTGAATATATGTATTAATGAACACTTTTATACAAATCCATTGGCATGAAAACCATTGCCTAATGGTGTAGATAGGTGTGGGCTATAGTGTAGGCCTCACACACACTCAAAATTACTAATGAGAAGCTCAGGAGTGATGAGTTCTACTCGTGACTTTTCCATGTCCATTTTTATAGAGAGTGAGTATAAATTTGAGTTCAAATTCAAACTTTTGGCTCCCTATGATCAAGCTCCTATATCCTAGGAGATATTTCTTCAATCAAAGAGCTACCTTTTTTCCACGAATCCTTTTGGTAGGTGATTACAAAAGATTCTAAGTCAATTTAACTTTTACAAAGAGATAAAGTGGTAATTAACCACTAGCACTATTTCATATGCTTCTTTACATATGTAGGGTCTTCAAGATATCTTTCAAGCCAAATGTGTAGGCTTGTGAAATGCACCAACAATTGGAAATGAATGATTGAACAATATGAGGCCAACGGTAGAGCTATATTGTGAGCTCAATGTCCACTTGAAATCCCTCTGAATGTCTCTCAAATTGGGCTCACTTTTCATGACTTTTGACGCCTACATTTATAGCTAAAGCTGGAGCCATTTTGAAATTAAAAATCCTAACAAAGATTATCCCTTGCGTTCAGGATTTAAATCTTCATCTACGTCACCAACCAAATCATTAAGAGATATCCTAAGAGCTCATGATTGCAAGTGATCTTTTTACATATCTACCTTTACAAAGATAAAAGTCATGCTTTTACAAGTGGGTAGTCATATGTGACTTCAGGTGAGTACAAGGAAGTGAATATCCAAATGTCCAAGTATGTAGGTTTGTATCCATTTGCACCAACAATCAGGTTGGCAAACTGACATGACTACGTGATAACTGAGGTTAATGGCATACATTAAGCATAGTAAATTTTGAACCATCAATGAACAACACAAATACATCTCCAATCCCCACAACTTCACACTAGTAAGAGTCACCAAGTCTCATGGTACCAAGCGACTTTGCTGCATAATATGAGAACCATTCTCTATGTGGTGTCACATGGAAAGAAGCACCAAAATCCAGCAACCATATGTGGGAAAGAGAATCAGCCATAAGAGGCTTAGTTGACATAGTGCTATCAAGTGTCAACACATCAACATCATAAAAAATAGTAGTAATTTCTTCAATATTCACACTCAAAGACGATGATGCTGGTATCTATTTAACATGACCATCAACATTCTTTCCTTTACCTTTAGCATTACTAAATGCATAATGGTCTTTCTTCATGTGTCCTTTCTTATGAAAATAATGGCATTCGATATCCCTCTTCCTTGATTTACTTCTACTCTTATTCCTTTGACCATTCTTTTGCTTGTTTTTGCTCCTGCCATGTTGTTGATTCTTTCATTGATAAGAATCACAAACATTATATGCATCTCCACTCTGAGTGCCAACCATAGATTGTCAACAAATCACCTCACTCAAGAGTACTCCACATATTTCATCATACACTAGTTTACCACCAGGTGCACTATTGCTAATAGCTGTGCAAAATGTATCCCATGATGATGGAAAGGGGCATAAAAAGCAAGCTTGATTTCATTTCATTATCCATATGCATTTTTTGATCCTATTACTAGGAGAATATAGCATCAAACGCATTTAGATGAGGAGAAACATTATCTGTGTCCATGTGATAGTCATATAATTTTCTCATCAGATACACGTCATTTGATGCCTTCTCTTTTTCATATGTATTGCAAAACCTCTTCCAAAGCTTCTCTACACTTTCATAGTCTAACACTACAAAGTAAACATTATCTGACAGGTGCAATCAAATGGTAGACCTTGTCATTTCATCTAGTGCATCCCAATCATCTTCATCCATGTCACCATGCTTCTTTGAGATTCCATTTACTTGCTTCCATTGCCTCCTTTGAATCAGCACATCTTTAATCTTATTCTTCTATAGAGCAAAGTTAGTGCCAAGAAATTTTCAAAAATCAAAATGGTCTTTGCCCTGCAAGTTAAAGCTACCCATGAGAACAATGTCACTAGACCCTGATCCACTAGATGTGCTTGAGACCTCTAAAACCATGATGGTAGAGAACTAAATAGAATGATAATCGAGCTACAAGAGTCCCAACACCACTAAGGCTCAAAAAAAGGATGACCAAGTATCAGATTCTGGAAGAGAATTCAACAACCTTCCTAGAAAAATGAATTAATGAATAGAAATGACCAACCAAAAGGATTATGTGAGAATAAATGTTCTCACACCAATAAGTGTATCAAGGAGTAAATCGGCCATTGTTGACAAAACCACAAAATCTAGAGAACATTTACAAGCGTATCCTCTCCAAAATGAGCATATGACTAGTACCAAAATCTCATAAAACTTCAAGTACTGACATGTTTACCCACATAGTGAATCACCTGACTCCACTGCATATAATCAGCTACTCGAAAGAAGCCAACTAGGCTTATCAAGTGCCTATGAACAACTATCATACATTTCCTATTGCGAGGTAGGGTAAGTCTTCCACATGCATCACCACAGAGACCCTGACATCTGGGTCTCCCTTAGTTAAGGAAACCTCAACACAACCCTCTTTATCAAACATAAAAGGCTATATGCAAAAAACATATCCACTATATCATTGAACACATGGACGTACATAAACAATATCCATACAAGTGTACATAGTGTATATGTGGTCAGTAAAATGGTACTAAAAGGTTCAAATCTCTTCTCAAACACTTGGGAACAACACACGCAAGTCTCTATCAACTCTATTCTTTAGGCTTTAAAAACCTGCAAAGACTTGTAGTGGATGCTCCGAGCACAACTAGAACCTTTCATGAAACCTGTAGATTAACTAGTGCGGTTGAAAACACAACCCCAAAAGGTGAACATTTTTGTCAAAAAATTACAAAGAACACTCTTCTTGATGTTCTTTGACCTCTTTGAAGAGAAGTATGCATGAAAGTTCTCCAAAATGGCTCCAAAGATCACCCCAAAATAATTAAAAAATAGGAATGATGACTTCGGTTACTCGAATGAAGGATTTTCTTTACTAATTGAAAAACCCTTTTCTCAAATGTGGGTTTTACTAAGTATTAGTTTTTTCAAATAGCGTAGTTTGATGGCGATGCACCATAGTGCACTCTCCTTCTCGAGAGCTCCATAATGATATCCTCAGAGTAGAAAATTGAGCTCCTAGCGCCGCATATTGCTCTTTGCATAGAGGTTGTGGAATACACTGAAAAACACAGTACATAGGGAGCAAGAACATAGAATTCTTAGGTGTTACAAATGGGATTGAACTTATAGACTGTGGCTGATCAGGCCACTACATGTTTTATTAAAGAGCATATACAGAAGTGTTTGGTGGCCATTTGGCATTTCACATGGATACTAATATTAAACGGACACAAAGAGAGAGAAATAGAGATATATTCATGCACATTCATGGATATAATGCAACAATTGTATCAAAATGTAAATTCAAAAAATTTAAGAGAAAAAAATAGGTGGCTTACAATATACTAATACATAAAATCTCCATCCACATGCTTCTTTGGATTTATCTTTAAGCATGCACATTTATAGACAATTTTATTAATTATAAAATAACTTATCTTTATGATTCTTTATGAACTAAAAAAAAGGAGCATTGTGCAATGTGTTTTATACAAATCATCATAAAAGGTGCTTTGTATATCTATGTATATTTGTATTTTTATAGAAACATCATAGGAGCTACTTCCTATATCTATGTATAGAAGAATTTATAGATATATTATTGAAATAACTATATATTTATTAGTGATTAATACTTGAAATCGAAGGATTCTTTCTATAAAAAATATATAATCTTGAGTGACTTTAAGATTTTGACGCCTTTATGATCCTAGAACTCCTTGTCAAAGCATGAAACACATTATGTTTCTCTATCTATGAAGGATAAATCTTCCTATCCTCAAAGTTCTCACATGTCACAAGTCATTATACTTCAAAATTAAATATTCAACATAAAATTAGACCAATAACTATGTAAAATGATAACATGCTTCCTCATTCAAAGGCATATGATATTGATGGAAGATTTCTCCTCCAAATCCATAACAATAATCTTGGACCCTGCCCAAGACCTAGCTCCTCTCATACCATTACTCACTAAAACTAATATAACTTCGAATTCTCAAAGGCAATTGAAGAACTTTTCTAGCCACATAAACTATACAAAAAGAGATTTCCAATGAGCTATCAATCACTGAAATCAAAATAATGTAAGCTACTTAAGGTAGTCACATAAGCCACACTAGTTCTCCTTTTTAGGTTTGAAAATAGACCAGCAGAGAAAGAAATAGCTATAAGTCAGAGTACAAGAAGACCTTGATAAAATTCTTTTGGATATAGAATCTTTTCTTTATATGTATTTTAAAAAGTATAAGATCTCTGAAAACGGAGCTCCCTAGAGAGAAAAGGAAGTCTTAACAGGTTGCTATAGATATTCCACACCCTTAGGAAAGGGTAGGAGAGATATACAAGAGAATATGAATTGTTATGATAGAAAATGGCTCCATAGCACATGTATAAGAAGCACCTCAAATTCCTACCATCAAACACACTTTGAATGACCTAGGAGGGTTATTAAATAGCCATAAGAGCCTTCCTTGACTCCATATCTCTTCACATGCCCTCCTCATTAATGTCTTTTGGTGGTTCAATGCCTCATTTTGGATACGATTGCACCTTAAAAAATGTATTCAACATTCCTAAAGCTCAAAAGCCTTGAGATGAAGTTATTTAGTGAAAAACATATGCTTGAGCTTGCCCTAGAAAATAGATAAATTTTAACACTTCCCTTCATGCTCAAACTTCTTTGATTTCAAGTGTGGGGATTGGTTCCTCAATACTTACCATGCCTTTGAACTTATCCATCCACTTTGCATCCAAGAAATTTGTAAGAGGCATTAAAATCTCATCCTTGGTGTTAACATGCATAAGATCCAACTCCATATCCATAATAATTTCTGTTATGAAATGATAATGCAATTCCATATGCTTTCTCCTAGCGTGGAAGATTGGATTCTTTGCAAGGTAGATACTTAAGATATTATCTCCAACTATTGGAACAATGCCAACACAAGTATTCAAAGATTTTAGGAGCTTTTTAAACCACATTACCTCACATGCAAGTTGCACAAGAGCCCTATATTCTTTGTGTGTGGAACACAATGCAATGGCGGGGTTGTTTCTTTGACATGCATGATAAAAAACTCTTCCCAAGCATCACTATGTATCTTGAGGTACTCCTTGTATCATCCTTTGCGCTAGCCCATTCAGCATCTACATAACCTTTACATTTCAAATCAGAATCATATGCATATTAGAGGCCTTCATTGAATGTACCTTTGATGTACCTTAGAATCCTTCCGCCTTCATTCAAGTGATCAATTATGGGTGCATGCATGAATTATGAGAGCACTCCAACACTAAAAGACAAATCAAGTCTAGTAATGGTAGCATAATCTAAAGACCCAATCAGACTTCTACACACATGGTCATCCTTGAGCTTATCCCTCTTTTGTTTCATACTGGGATTGACTACCTCTTCAAAATCATCTTCATCCTCATTAGAATGGAAGTCCCTTACCACATTACCGTGATCATATTGGTTGTGAGTACATGCTGACCTTGGATCACCTACCTTCTCTTTACCTTGAGTAATGGACTCCTTGATGGAATCAAAGGAGGGTCCACTCAACCCCCCACCAAGATCCGTAAGGCTCCTTGGTTCCATGCCAATGTGCCCTCCTTCTCTCTCCCCTCCGTCCATCAAGAAATTTCTGATGTGTGGAAGGAGGCATTCGCCTCTGGCTTGTCCCCAGCCAAGTGCTGGAGAAGTGCGGTCGATAAGTCTCGATAGATCATGATTAGATCCAAGAAGATGCTCGAGACTGTGTGGCGGGCTCGTAGAGAAGCTCTATATCATAGACTCTAGCGGCTCGAGGAGGAAGTGAACAAAGGAAAATCTCAAGCCCAGAAAGGACTTCGAAAAATCAGAGCCCTGCTGAGATACGAGGAAGAGATACAAAGGAAAAATTTGCAAATTTTCTTCAAGGAGTGGTGGGCTGGCAAAGCCGACAAACCCACCAAAGAGATGTGCCGTATCCTCAAAAGGAAACACAACAGAGAATCAATCCCCTTATTGCGAGACGCAAATGGCAATGTATGCAATACGGAAGAATATAATTTTGGGATCATTGAAGGGCACTTCACGAGACTCCTGGGGACTTCGAACCCCCTCTCCCACCATAGAAGGGATTTTATGGGAGCCATATCTAGGGTTTCCACCCACAGGATACCACTCAACCTTCACTCCGTGCTTCATGCCTCTATCTTTGAAGCCGAAATCATTGAGGTCATCGATGCCCTCCCTTCAGGTAAAAGCCCGGGACCCGATGGGCTCATTAATGAGTTCTTTAAATCCTTCAAGTTGGTGGTTGCCACCCCTCTTTGTTTGGTTTGGCAAGAGGCACTCAATTTTGGCGTGCTTCCTTCTTGTCTCAACAATGGCATTATCAAGTTAATACACAAAAAAGGGGAAAAGAACAGAATAGAGAACTGGCGTCCTATCACAATGCTCCAAACAGGATACAAGATCATTGCCAAAGTCATTGCCAACAGAATCTCTTGCCACTTGAGAGCGTGGTTAAGCAAGGACCAAAAAGGTTTCATCAAGGGCAGGTCAATTTTGGAAACCATTATAGATATCTGGGAAGGTCTTGAATTTGCAAATGAGTCTAAACAAGATGTGGTCTTCCTCAAGATCGACTTTGATAAAGCCTACGACAGGCTAGAATGGGACTATATTCTACAGTCGCTCCAAGATCTTGGATGTAGTCAGAAATTCACCAAGATGATCGCGACCCTTCTCGGAAACGCATCGACCCAAATTAACATTAATGGAAAACTTTCAAAGGTGATCAAACTTAGAAGATCTATCAGACAAGGGTGCCCATTGGCTTTCCTTCTCTTTGCCATTGCCACAGAAGGGCTTAGCAGGTTGGTGGAGCATCAGGTGGAAGCTGGTAACATTAAAGGCCTTCGTTTGCCGCATGACCACAGTCAGATCACCATGAGACTTTTTGCCGATGATATGAACGCGTTTGTTCACAATGATAGTACCAGCCTGGAGACGTTCTGGAAGTGTCTTGCTACTTTTTGTGAAGCCTCTAGATCCATAATCAACCACTCTAAGACCGCCTTTAGAGCTATTGGTGGGCCACAGCCCGACCTTCTCATTGATCATGGCTGTCAAATCATTCTGCAAGGCCAAATTTTTCGGCTTCTTGGGATTCCCTTGGGGTTTGGCGTCTCTATGGAACAGCGGTGGAACTGGGTGCTAGCCAAACTCGAAAACAAGCTTAACTATTGGAGAGGTATGCAAATCAATCTTGCTAGTCGTGCTATGGTTATCAACACGTTCCTCTTATCATCTACCATTTATTTCCTTTCTTGTTTGGAGACTGAAAGAGCAAGATCTGTCTAAACTAGATAGTATTTGTAGAAACTTCCTTTGGACGGGTGACCACAATAGGAGGGGGGTGCTTAAAATCAAATGGTCCATCTTCACCAGCCATAGAGATAGTGGGGGACTTGGTATCTTGGACATTGGGTGCATGGCTAACAAACTGTCGGCCAAATGGATGATTAAGGCTTGGTGCAACGGGGAGGCCTCGTGGGCCAAGTTGATCTTCAGAAAAAAGAATGAGTTGGCGCTCATGGGTTTCCCAAATTGGAGGAATCTTGACATCTTGACCTTGCCGTTTTCCCCGATCCCCATCTTCTCGAAAGGCTCTAATATCGTGTGCTCCTTATGGAAGAGTTGGAATAAAGTCAAAAGCTTCACAAGAATAAGTGAAGACTGGAAGTGGGCTGCCGGTATCAGACAAAACGACTCTATCTGGTTTTCGATCCATGGCATCCGGAGTGTGGAATCTTGGAACATTCAAAATGCCAAGAAGTTATGGAACAAAGGCTTCAAAAAATGGAAACATCTCTGGAAACAAGACACCAACCGCTGGATCAACTTCGAGGATATTGACCCTTGCATCAACATTTCGCATGAAGAATGGAACACTTTGCAAAGCAGATGTCTCCCCTCGGACCAACACAAAGTTCACCTTCTCATGGGACACGACATGTGGAGCTCGCTTGGTCTCAAATGGCACAATGGGAATAGCCTATCGAAAATCCCGAACATCAAAGAAACGATCGACTATCAGGTTAACCTCAACAAGAAGTGGTGCCTGTCATGGACGCGGCTTTGGTGGGACATGAAGTTCATGGCTATCTGGCACCCCCTCATAGAAATCAAAAGGTCTGTCCTCTTATGAAAAATTCTTCATCATGGTATCTGGACCAACCTTAAGGCTAGCAAAATTTGTGGGATCCCTCCCTAGTGCAAACTCTGCTACCGGTCTATCGAAGATGTTTCACACATCTTCTTTACCTGCCCCAACTCCAACAGACTTTGGTAGATGGTTGGAAAGAGAATTAGACTTCAAAAACGTCTCAGTTGGCAGCAAGCTCTACTGGGAGAAGCGATCGGCTGCTCTGCGACTCTCTAGAACGCCATCAGAGGGGAGGTCCTATGGAAAAGTCTGGCGGGAAAGATGTGCTTTCAACTTCGGTGACTCCCCCAAAGAGTGGTCAATTGAGAAATTGTTGTTCCTCCTTGGCAAAAGGATTGTCAACTGTAAGAAATCCCCCCCCTTCAGGCATCATTAAATACTCCTTTTGATCAATAACAAGCTTAAACCCAAGTGGGCCCCACATGAGGGTGATGAGAGGGTGATTAACCTTCTTTGTAATGTCATCTAAGCTCTGTAAAATCTTCCCCTACTTTGTGGGATTTGGGGGGTCCCGTGGGCACTAGTCCCCTTCTCTTGTACTTTTCTTTATTTAATTCAAGTCCGGGAGAGTAGGCTAATGCCGAACTTCCTTTATATTTTAAAAAAAAAACTTGTGCTAACCTAAGTTTGTTCTTCATAGACTTTTTTTGCTTCCTCAATATCTTCAACTTGCAATGCATTAGGTGGTTCATAATATGGCTTAAGTTCATCAAATACCACATCCTCTTATACTCTAAGCTAGTTTGGGATGGAATTGTAACATCTATACCCATTTATTTCTCTACAGTAACCTATAAAGATGCAGTTCTCTACCCTAGCATCCATCTTACCTTCCCTCACCTCTTGAGGTACATAGACATAGCATACACATCCAAAAATCCTTAGATGTAACAAGTTAGGATTACTTTGGTAATAAAATGGAAATCAGATTCTTATTAATAGTGGGAGAATGCATACCTCTTTAAGTGTAGTGCTCTTGTTTCCAAATTGAAAACTGATATCTCCAATATTTCTAGTGACATGCTCAATATTATCACCTATCTCAACCCACCATTTGTCCTTAGGAATGTGCAAATTAGTGAACATATCTTTCATACAAGAAATGTGGTTTTTATAGCTAGTATCTACAAGTTTTCATCTTTTTCTCTAAATGATCCATATAGGCATGGCTCATGGCTAGCGCTTGATCATTACCTTCAATAGAAGCATAGTTACCTTGATACTTCTTTGAAGGGCATTCATTTGCGGAATGGCCTTGCTTTCCACATCAATAACACTCACCTTTCTTGTCTTGATTTTTCTAACCACCTTTTCCTCTACCTCTTTGGTTCTTTGCTTTGCCATTGCCACAGGATGTGCTAACTTCATGTTCATTCATGTCTTTGGATTAGTTTGTCCTTCATTTTCTTTCTCCATTGTCTCTACCTTTCCTTCTATTTCCTTCATATAGCATAGATTGAGAACCTTTACCTTTGTTTCCTCTATGAAGCATCTCCTCATTGATCATTAATGTGCTAAGTTGATCAAGGTCATGCATTCTCTCTCTAGCATACAAAGAAGAAGTGAATAGCCTCCATTTATCATCTTCCTTGAGACCATTCACACAATAGGTCACCATGTCATCATCATCCACTTGGATACCTACTACTGTAAGGGAATCCCTAATGTTTTTGGCTTTCATAATGTACTCATCGACTGATAGATTAAACTAGCTTGTTACGATTGTGAACCTCATTCTTGAGCTGCACCTTCCTATCTTTGGTGTTAGTTGTAAACATCCTCTCCAATTAATCCCACATGTCCTTCACTATCTCCATTGACTGGATATGTATAATCATGGTATTACTAACTAATTGTGAGATTATGAATATTACCTTTCTCCTTTTGATCTCCCAATCTTTCATGGTCTTTAATGCATTCGTGGTAGGTGCCATAGGATCAAATGGTATTACCTTGAGATCTAGACCATCAATGATTCCACCTACATCATCGATTAATATGAAATTGAGCATCCAAAATCTCCAAGGCTGGTATTTTTCCTTCTCAAGCTTCTCAATAGCATTCCAATTATCATCCATGATAAAAGTAGGTGACTCTTACCTCTATAGAATTTGTAGATAGCGTTACTCCTTTGATGGTGGGCACACCTCTAGATGCTCCCTCTTGATCTAGCCTTCAAGTACTTCACCTTGTTGTCTTGCTTCATTTCAAGTGTTCTCACACTCAACTTGATGAATTCAAGCTACTCTATTACCATTAATGGAAGATTTCTCCTCCAAATTCACAACATAAAGCTTTGAGCCTACTCAAGACCTAGATGCTTTCAGAACAATATCTGTAAACCTAATTTAACTCAAAATTTGTGAATAAAATTGTCAAAACCTTTTAACCATATAACTATACATGAAGGCATTTCCAATGAGCTATCAATCATTGGAATAGACGTCTCTAGGCCAGTCAACTAAGTCATAGAAGATAGAATAGTTTTCCTTTTCAGGTTTCATAATAGACGTGCAGATAACAAAATAGCTATAAATCACAGTACAAGAGAAGTTTGCCAAAATCCTTTTGGATATAGAATCCTTGCTTTATACAATTTCTAATAAGTATAAGAAATCTGAATATGGAGCTTCCTATAGAGACAAAAAGAAGTCCTAACAAGATACTATAGAGATTTAACACCTTTTGGAAAGGGTAGGAGCAATATAGATGACAATATGAACTCCTATGATAGACAATAGCTCACTAGCACATGCATAATTAGCACCCTAGTTGTCACGAGGGAAGGAGATAAGGAAGAGATATCACACACACAATGTCACTCTCAAGGAGAAGCACACACACAGATTGACGCAAGGAATATTGATCTTCTTCTTCTTCTTCTTCTTCTTCTATTACATAAAAATGGAATGTACAAGAATGACCTAAAAACAAGAATACAACAAGTGCAATACATAAAGATCACTACATAAGGAAAAACCTAATGTCCACGAATGAGTGAGCTGGCAAAAAACAAATGTGCCATCACTCTCGGTAGATAAATATAATAAAGCTCAATGAAGTATCCCTGACATATACAAGCATGACCACTATGCATGTCAAGGAAACAAAAAAACTGGTACGTGTCATCTTGGATCATCACATGTTGAGCTGGATATCTCAACACTCCCCCTCAAGCTCAACACCATATCCTGTAAGCGTCTCCCAGAACTTCTTCAACTTCTTAGCTCCAAGTGCTTTGGTGAAAATATCAGCAGCCTCCTCATCTATTCTCACATAAATAAGATCAATATCACCTGCTAATACCTTCTCTCTGATGACGTGATAATGTACCTTGATATGCTTTGTTCTAGCATGGAAAAGAGGGTTCTGTGCTAACTGTCACTACAACATATCAGGGGCATACCGACGTTGCCCATACTGACGGTCACGCCTCAGCGTCGGTATGACCGTTGAAAGTGCTTGAAAAACCACGAATGCAATACCGACAGTCATTTAATCGTCGGTATACAGGCGTCGGTATGAGCGCCGGTATAGGCGTCAGTACCTTACTGTGAATTGCCGACGCTTATACCGACGCTCATACCGACACTTATACCAAGGCCATGTTTTAACCGGCCCGAGAGAAAAAATTCGATATTTGCTTGCATTTTGAACTAAAGTTTGCTATCGAGTTTGCGCACGCGAACTACATTATGCACCTATTGTGTACACTCATCTCTGTCTTTCTCACTCTTTCTCTCTCTTTCTCTTTCTCTCTCTCTCTCTCTCTATATAAACTCAATGCCCAAGAAATAACGCAACACACCAAGATCTTTCATGTCAAATTCCTGCATAAGAAGTTGCTTTACCCCTTTGATGCTTCCTTCATTATCACCGCCTACAATCAGGTCATCAACATAAATAGCCACAATAGTGATGCCATCATCAGCCTTCCTTGCATATAGTGAGTGATCTGCATCACAAATAGAAAACCCAATGCTAGTTAAGTAATCAATAATCCTTGCATGCCATGCATGAGGGGCTTGCTTCAGTCCATACAAAGCCTTTTGCAACCTACAAACATATTATGGATGCTTTGAATCTTCATATCCTTGTGGCTGGTCCATATATACTTCTTCCTGTAACTCACCATGTAGGAAAGCATTCTTCACATCCATCTGATGCAAAGTCGATCCTTTTGTTGTAGCTAATGCAAAAAGTGTCCTGACATTAGACATTTTAGCTACAGCGTTGAATGTTTCCTCATAATCAATGCCATATGTATGTTCATATCCTTTAACTAGCAATCATGCTTTATACATGCTTATGCTACCATCAACATTATGCTTTACCTTGTAAACCCATTTGCAGCCTATGGGTTTCTTTCCTTGCAGCAATGGAACCAGCTTCCATGTATCATTTCCATAAAGTGCATCCATCTCCTCTTCCATAGCTTTTTACCAATCTGAAATTCCAATTGCATCTTCAAAGCAAGAAGGTTCAGCATCTTGTATTACCTTTGTCAGGTAGGCACAATGACGAGCCATGTAACTCTCGTATGTCAATCGTTGCACTGAATTCTGCATCCTCCCAAATCTTCTTGGTCGTGGGTCACTTCTCCTTGTATCATCTCCATGTGCCCTTCTTACTCTTGGAGTCTTCACAGAGGGCAATCCAAGATCCTCATCAAGACTCTTTTCTGAACTACTTGAATCCCCATCAATGTCTTCAAAACCTCCACATGTTTTGTGACCAGCAGAAAGCTTTTCTTTACCTTTCTTGGATGTATTTGATGAATTTGCTGGACTGAAATTTCCACGTAATCTCCCACTCCATGGATTTTATTTGGAACTATTTCTTGGTGATGCATCCGGTCCAGTTGAAACCTGCGATTTTGCACTTGATTTTTCAACATTTTCTTTATCATTTGGTTCAAGACTTAGTCCTTCTTTGGCAACTGCATAGAAGCTTGACAGTTCATCAAATACCACATCTCTGCTCACCTTTACCTGTCGTGTGAGTGGGTTATAACATTTATATCCCTTTTGCTCAAAGGAGTATCCAATGAAGACACACTTTTCTACTTTTGGATCAAGCTTCCTCCTCAATTCATCTAGTACATGTACATATGCAATAGAGCCAAAAACTTTCAATGTGATACGTTTGGCTCTTTACATGTAAACTTCTCTTCAGGTGTAACTTGATGTACAACAGCAGTTGGAGTTCTGTTCATGATGTATACAGCAGTATGCACAACTTCCGCCCAATAACAATGAGGCAGCCATCAAAGCTCTTGCTATTTCTGAAATATGTGTATTTTTGTGTTCACCAACGCCATTCTGTTGTGGTGTGTACCTCCATGAAAACTATGCGAATTCCATGATTGTTTTAGAAAACTACTCAACTCATTTGACATGTATTCATCTCCTCCATCATATCTTAATGTTTGAATGTACTTCCCTGTGTGCTTTTCTACCATAGCTTTAAAATTCAGGAAGTGAGTGAACACATCGCTCTTCTCTTTCATGAAATATACCCTTACTTTGCGTGTATGGTCATCAATGAAAGTAACATAAACTTGCAACCGCCCATAGATGTGGTCTGTGCTAGACCCCAAACATCTCTATGTACTACTTCTAGTACATTCTCACTAACATGCGTGTCATGTGGAGATGATGCTCTTGATTGTTTACCAAATTGACATGTTGCACATACCTTTTGCATTTTTGCAACTTTGAAATTCGGTAGTCCATGGACAATCTCCCTTGACTGCATCAATTTCAGCCTTTGCAAGTTTGCATGTCTAATCCGTTTGTGCCACATCTCTATATCTGTAATAACTCCTGCACCTTTTGCAAACATGGCTGCATTCATTTCAAGAATCTTCACATTTAAGTGAACATCCTACCCACTTTGTTTCCTTTGCCAACCAATCATCCATCCTTCTTCTACTCTTCTAGATATAGTCCATTAGCATTGAACCTGACTTGTAATCCTTGGTCAACCATTTGTCCAATAGAAACCAGATTCTTTGTTACATTTGGAACATACAGCACATCAGCAAGATGTTTTACCTTCCCGTCCTCCATAGACAATGTTATGTTGCTTGAATGCTCAATAGGATGCAATGTATCATCACCTGTTTCAACATATCTAGGAATTGGCATTTTGTGCAAACTACTAAACCATTCTGCATGACTGGTCATGTGATTTGAAGCACTTGAGTCACCATACCAGACATTATCATTCGATTTTGAAATACCAGCAGACATCGTATTCATCATGTGATGTTGAACCATGAACAACTTCTGAGAATCATCTGCACTTGTGGATGCATAGTTGCTTTACTTCCTTCTGTTATTTTGATTCTTCAACCTGCAATCACGTTCAAAGTGTCCACGTTTACCACAATTCTAGCATCCTTTACTATCATTACTTAAATAATTTCTTTGGAAATTTCTGCGACCTTTTTGGCTCCCCCTACCTCGAAACTGTCCTCTTCCTCCTGCATGATTCTTTTGTTAACCTTGGTCTTGGCTATTATTTCCTCTTCCACTTCCCCAGCCTCTACCTCTACCTCTTCCTCTTCCAGAGTAGAATACCTGCTCAAAACTGGAATTTCCTTGGTAGTTTGATGAATTTATATAGTGAAGATACACAAGAAGAGAGAGAAGAACGCGAGCTGCAGCCCCTCTCGTTGGGTAACGAGAGTTTCTTCTATAACCAAATTCATATGATTTTCATACCTTCCCATTTCAGTTATACGGGTAAAAGTTTTGTCATCCCTTGAAGATCTCAATACATTCAAAATGTAACACTAAATCATAAGAACTGTGAATAAGACCCATTTTCTTTTCATATGTCTCATAAGAAATGCCTCTTCTTCGGATTCATAACATTGTCTCTAGCCATACACAGCAAGGGCTTGACATCGACAAAAAGCCAACAGTTATGAACCTCCACGTTGTTGATATATTTAGGTAGTGATATGTGTGAACACACTAGGACTGCCGGAGCACTTTTTTCCCTCTTTAGGAGGTTTTTTCCCCCGGCTTGAATATACGCCTATTGCCCTAATGGGCTACTCATCTTTGTACATTCTCTAGTAATACATTCAGTATTGTGTGTTGTGCTCCAAGCTTCTTCTTCTTCCTTGTGATGTTCGCGTGCTTCCGCAGACGTCTAACTCCAACAATTGGTATCAGAGCAGGTCGTCGCTTCATCTAGGGCGCCGTTGACACTCCTCCATTTGCAGTCTCAGAATCGCACGAATTTTGTTGAGCATAATCAGTGTGTTTCGGAGATCAAAACTGCTTCGCTCTGTGGTGCCAAAATCGCGATCTGTGCTCGTTTCGGCCTCCGAAGGCACTATCGTAGCGCTTGTGCAGGCTATTTTGTCTTTTTGTGCCAAAGGTATATACCAGTTTCTGTTCGCTAGTTTAAGCATCTCGAAGTCTGCTATAGGTCTAGCAGAACTCGTCTGGGTAGTTTCGTTCAACTTTTTGAGATACAATTGATTTTCTGCATCAAGGTATTTTAGTCACCGACCATGGCTGAAAGCACTGATGTATTCCGTATGTTGGCTGTTGAGGATAAGTTGGATGGTACCAACTACCCATTATGGGCTTATATGATGCGACATGTATTGGTTACAAAAGGACTGTGGAACATTGTGCAGGGTGTTGAAAGTCGTCCTATTACACCTGCAACTACAGGTACTACAAATACAGGTGTTGGAGCTGATGAAGATGGTGTCGAAGATGATATTGTGCAGATTCCTGTTCGTGCTGTTGTTTCTGTTGCACCTACTGCACAGCAGATTTGTTGGGATGGCAGAGATGCCCAGGCACATGCATTGATAGCTTTGTCTATCAAACGTGCCATTATTCCTCATATTCGCTCTTGCAGAACAGCTAAGGATGCTTGGGATACACTTACCACATTGTACCAAGCTAGGAATGAGGCTCGTGTTGCTTACCTCCGAAAACAGTTAGAGAGTGAGCACATGAATGAAGGTGATTCTATGGACAGTTTCCTAACGAAGATCAAAGACTTGAAGGAACAGTTCATTTTTGCTGATCAGGTTATACCAGATAGCTCACTTGTGCAAACCGTTCTGAATGGTCTTCCTGATTCATATCTGAGTTTTGCTTCTACTCTTCGGTTGATGATGAAAGGCAATCCAAATGCCTTATCATTTGAGGAGTTAGTCTCTGTTCTGTTGCAGGAAGATCAATCGAGGAAAAACAGGTCCATTATGCGAGTTGCAGATCAAGCTTTCCTAGCTAGTCAGAAGGGCAAAGGAAAATGGAGCTCTTCTAATAGTAAGCAGAAATCTACAAATGCTGCACAATCGAAGAACCAGGATAAAGATGAGAAGAAATCAGAAAAGCAGAAATTGTTCTACAAGATCTGTAAAGGAAATGATCATATCATAAAGAACTGTCCAAAACTCGCTACAAAAGAGGCAAAGAAGGAAGAGGCTAGAATGGTTGTTGCAGAGGCCTCTATACCAAAAACAGAGTCTGCAAATCTTGTGCAGGAAGAAGAATGGGTGTTTACTACTGTCTGCAGTTTTGACCCATCTTCTCATGATCAGTGCATGTCTGCAGTAGACTCAGATGTTTGGTACTTTGATAGTGGGTCGACCAAACATATTACCTCGCAGCACAGTTTCTTCTCTTCACTCGAGCCTGCCCCTACATGGAGTACTATTACATGCACCAACAACTCCTCTTATCGTGTTATGGGAGTTGGTAAGATCATTTTGACTACTGCTGATGGTAGTTCTTTCACTTTGTCAAATGCTTTATTTGTGCCAGGGATCAAGAAGAATCTGTTATAAGTTTCTGCATTAGCCAAAATTGGCTTGGTTGTGAAATTTGTTGATGATAGATGTATGGTTCATGATCTATCAAATGGCGATGTTATTATTGCTTCTGGCATTTTATGTCGTGGGCTGTATAAGCTCATAGACTATGAAAGATCTGTGAATGATTCCGCATGTGCAGTTCATGATTCTCAGGCTATGTCAGATGCAAAGCTTTGGCATGTACGCTTTGGTCATCTGAATTTTGCTAGTTTGCTACACCTGCAGAAATCTGGAATGGTGTCCTCTTTGCCCAAACTTGAGGCACCTGGAAAACATGTTTGTGAGGGCTATATTTTGGGCAAAATGCAGCGTTCATGCTTTCCAAAAGATGGTTCAATTCGGGCTACGCAAAAATTGCAGCTTGTACATAGTGATGTCTGTGGTCCTATGCAGACACCCTCTTTTGGAAATTACCTTTACTTCGTGACTTTCATTGATGATTTTTCCAGGCATGAATGAGTATATCCACTCAAAGCAAAGTCCGAAGTGTTCATGTGCTTTAAAAAGTTTTTGGTTTTGGTTGAAAATCTGTCAGCATGTAAAATGGGCACCCTCCGTTCTAATCGAGGGGGGGAATATATGTCTTCTGATTTTAATGCATTTCTGGCTGAACGTGGGATAAAACACCAGTGTATAGTGCCGTATACACCTCAACAGAATGGAGTTGCTGAACGAAAGAACAGGTCACTCATGGAGATGGGGAGGTGCATGGTCAAGAGTCAGGCTTTACCACATAGTTTCTGGCTTGAGGCTATCATGTGTGCAGCATATGTACTGAATAGGTGTCCCACTAAAGCACTGCAGTCTATCACTCCATATGAGGCTTGGCATGACCGTAAGCCATCTATTGCTCATCTGCGTGTTTTTGGTTGTTTGGCATATGCATTAGTGCCTAAACAACATCGCAGAAAATTGGATGATAAAGCAGTAAAATGTATTTTTGTTGGGTACATTTCTGAAAGTAAAGGCTATCGTATGTATCATCCACAGACAAAACGCATTCTAGTTAGCCGTGATGTTGTTTTCGTGGAAGATGCAATTCAGCCATTGCTTTCATGTACTAAGGAGACATCTATGAGCTCCAAAGACATGTATGATACTTTGATGCCTCTTTTTATAGGTGGACAGTCTAGTGCTGGTCCTAATGAGGCAACTTCTCAGCCTTTGCAAGCTTCATATGATGATGCACATCATTCCATTTCTAATGCAGATTTACATGATGCACTTGTTGATGAGAGAGCTGATATTGAGCAGGCAAAAACTATGCCAAAATGGCTGGTGCAAACTTTGCGTGACAGCAAATTAGATGCACCTTTGTCATATCGTACTTGTTCAGGCTCTCATAGTGCCTCCTTTGCATCAGATTGCTATGCTATGGCTACGTCTAGTCTCTGTGATGAGAATGAGCCTGTTTCTTTTGATGAAGCACAGAATTCAGAAAATTGGATGGCTGCTATGCAATCTGAATATGATGCTATAATGAAGAATGGTACTTGTTCTTTATGTGACTTGCCTCCTGGCAAGAAGGCCATTGGCACTAAGTGGGTATACAAGCTGAAGCGTAAACCGGATGGTACAGTTGACAGGTATAAGGCTATGCTTGTTGCAAAGGGTTATGCACAGGAGAGAGGCATTGATTTTGATGAGATCTTTGCACCCACATGTCGTATGACTACTGTTCGGAGCATATGTGCACTTGTAGCCCATCATGGTTGGAATGTACATCAGTTGGACATTAAAACTGCATTTCTGAATGGTGATTTGCATGAAGAAGTGTATGTTTTTCAGGCCCGTGGCTTTGTGCAAAAAGGGCATGAAAACCAGGTTTGCAGGTTAAAGAAGGCATTATATGGTTTAAAGCAAGCACCACGTGCTTGGTATGAGAAGATATATGCCTATCTAATAGCACATGGTTTTGAGAACAGTCCAACTGAAAGCACCTTATATGTTAAGCGTGCTAATGATGTGCTTCTGATCATTGTTGTCTATGTTGATGACATGCTGCTCACTGGTCCTATTGAGATACATATTGCTGATTTTAAGGCTGATTTGCATGCCGCATTTGAGATGTCTCATTTGGGGCATTTGCATCACTATTTGGGCATTCAGTTTATGCATGTTGATGGAGGAATGGCTTTGTGTCAAACGAAATATATTGACACATTATTGCAGCGTTCTGGACTTGAAGATTGTAAGCCTATTGCCACTCCTATGAAGACAGGTTTACGATTGAGTCTTCATGATGCTCGAGATGCATTTGATGCTTTTCTCTATCATCAGGTTGTTGGATGCTTGATTTACTTATGCATTACTCGGCCAGATATTCAGTTTGTTGTCTCACAGATGAGCAAGTTTATGCATTGCCCAGGAGGCATGCATTAGAAGGCGGTTAAGCGCATCTTTCGCTACTTGAGTGGTACTCGGCTACTTGGGTTGCTCTATCCCAAGGGGGGATCACTATCGCCAGATTTGGATGCTTTTTCCGACTCAGATTGGGCTGGTTGCTATGACACTCATGTGTCCACCAGTGGTTTTTGCTTCATGCTTGGTAGCTCATGTATATCTTGGTTGAGCAAGAAGCAGCCTACTATGGCAACTTCTAGTGGTGAGGCTGAGTATAGGGAAGCTTTCACAGCGACTCTTGAATGCGTGTGGCTCAGACGCCTTATGGCTGATTTGGGTGTTGGCCAGTCTTCTACCACCACCATCTTCACTGACAGTTAGAGCGCATTGGCAGTTGCGAGGAACCCTGTGTTCCATGCTTGCACTAAGCACATTGAGGTGCATTATCACTATGTCAGGGAGAGGTTATCTGCTAGGGAGATCATCTTGGCATATGTGCCCACACAGGAGAACATTGCAGACGTTTTCACGAAGGCTCTGCCTAGGGAGAAGTTTGAAGCTTTCCACAAAGCTTTGGGCTTACTTCCTTTTGTGGAGTGATTTCCACATAGCTTGGCACTTCCTTATACATGAGTGCCAGCTCCTTGTTCACCGCATCACTCCCAGGGGGGATTTGTTGATATATTTAGGTAGTGATGTGTGTGAACACATTAGGACCATCGGGGCACTTTTTTCCCTCTTTAGGAGGTTTTTTTCCCCCGGCTCGTATATACGCCTATTGCCCTAATGGGCTACTCATCTTAAGATTAGACTACCAACCAGACTTTGATATAGCTTCATGTCCTTGAATTCTTCTCCTCCATATCTGCTCAATTTATGATTCACCTCCGTTGGAGTAGGTGCTACCCTGCAATCTTCCATTTTAAACTTGATTAGCAAGTTCTTCAAATACAATTCTTGAGTCACATATACTCCATGTTGAGTATATGAAATCTCCATGCCCAAGAAATATGACAAGTCTCCCAAGTCACTAATCTTGAATTCTTTCTCCATTTGCTTCTTAAGACTTTGTATGCCCTTCTCATCTATGTGTGTGAGAATTATTCCATCAACATATATGCAAATGTAAATGAACCCATCATCACTTGCTTTAACAAGTAAGCTACTATCTACCTAAGACACTTGGAAACCAAGCTCTTTCAAGAAGTTCACAAGTCTGTAGTTCCATGCCCTTGGGGCGTGCTTCAAACCATAAAAATCTCTGTTGAGCTTACATACATACTCTAGATACCTTTTATCCTTGAAACCTTCTAGTTGTTGCTCCACGAAAAGATCATCTTAAATGTAACCATTTCGAGAAGCATTCTCTACATCTAATTTACATAGCTTCCAAACTTTACATGCAGTTCAATAGCTATGAGAGTCCTTATAGTTGTCATCTTTGCCACAGGACTATAAGTCTCATCATAATTGATACCATATGTCTGAGCATACCCTTTCACAAGAAGTCTAGCTTTATATCTAGACACACTTCCATCTGCATAAATCTTTGTCTTGTAGACCCATTTGTATCCAATGATCTTCTGACTATTTTGTCAACATTAGTTCTTTACTTCAAAATTTCGACTAGAAATTTGGCAATTCTCTTAATTGAAAATTAATTCTTCTAGGTCACCAACAAAGACATCCGAATTGTGAATTTCTAGGTCACCAACAAAAGAACGGTTTTTAATACCTATGTTTCAAAGGTGATTTCACCAAAATATTGTATTCTTATTAACATACGATTTTAGTATTACGGAAAATACAAGTTTTGTATGACTTCCCAAAAGAATAAATATGTGTTTGGCATGCAATTTTATGCCGGTTTCATTGTTAGTTTGAAAACAATCACTATTCAAAAGTGGATGATCCATGCACTCCTCTTTATTGCATAGTAATAGGGACTTTAAAACTTCATCATGTTCCCTTACTATATTATTTGAATCCTAATTTTAAACCTCAATATTCATTATCATACATATACTAATGCATCTCCCCAATGAAATGGCATTCGTTTATATAGTATATGGGAGAAGAACATAGAGATCCTTTGACTCACGTAAGAAGT
The DNA here is from genome assembly GCA_020310875.1 of Ceratopteris richardii. NCBI lineage: Eukaryota > Viridiplantae > Streptophyta > Polypodiopsida > Polypodiales > Pteridaceae > Ceratopteris > Ceratopteris richardii. Next base: position 36,794,774 of record CM035411.1, on the reverse strand, counting down.
TGTTAGTAGTAGCTACAATGTTGATTCGACAGCTTTTTGCTTCATGTATTGCAATAAGTGTTGTTCTTCTGAAGAAGAATGAAAACTGTGGTATAGGACTATCATTTATGGAAGCCAAGAGCTTAGTTTTACAAAGAGAAAAACTATATTAGAACATAAAAATAATTTATATGTGTCATAAATGGACTACAAAAAATTCAGCACAACCTCCTTGCCAACAAAGTTAAGAATCATTAGGCTCTAAATTGTTTGGTCAAGGAGCCACAATTATTTAACATGTCAGCAAGATGGGCTTCCTCATGAAAAAACTTGACTATACACTTAAGCTGACTTGAAACAAGAGATGTACCACAACCCCAAGTAGATGATCTACTGATTGTGGGTTTGTTTAGTACTAAATTCGAAAACGTGCAAAACGGGTAGTATCACAATAGATTTACATTCCAAAGTAATAGAAATGAGTGCTGCTAAAATCAGGACGCTTGTAATCCAAAAAAGGGAAATCAACTTTTGGAAAGTGTACTTTATAAATAGTGAACTATCCGCCCGGAAGCTCATGTTAAGAATTTACAAAAAACAGTTTTATGGTGGTGTTCAATATTTAAACATGCACATGGGTTTGCAAACAACTGTTTGAATTCTCAAAGAGATGATATGTCACTATATAAGAATAGAAGATCCTTCGAACCTCTAGATGTGTACAGGGTTTTCTAAGCAGACAAGGAACAAGTATATATTAGGGCCTACAACTTATTGTGAAAAATGGTTGAGGAAAAAGCACTTAGAAAAGGGAATGGTTACAGTGTGGCCAAATTAATTTTTTGGATGGAGCATCAATTTTTTTAATAGTCCTTGAATTTCGTTTTTTATTATGATCATGGTTCTCATCTCATTAATGCTATAATTAAAAACTTACGAATTTGATTCGATATCGCATAAGAAATCATGTACATGTTACCATCTTAGTTAACTAATAAAGTCCTTATGAGAATGTTTAAAACATTCATCACAAATAATAAATACACTGAGATCACAAATTTTTTAACGTTATGGACAATCTGGAATGCATTCAGAGTTGCAATAGGAATGAGTCCATTGTAGATGGTCTATCAATGGTAGCAATGGAATTTCCATCGATAATGTACTTATTGCGATTAATGTTATTATTATCTTTTTTAAAGGAAGTTCGAGAACATCCTACTCTCCCAAGCTTTAATTCATAGAAAGAACAATTGTACATGTGAACGAGCCTAGCACCCATGGAACCCCCAAATCCACAAGGCAAGTGATTGACCCGATCATGGGGGTCCACTTGATTTTAAGCTTCTTGCTCTTGAGGAAAAACACACTATTATGTCTAAGAAGCACGGATGTCTTTCAATTGATTTTTTCTTTTGCGTAAAAGGATAAGAGGCTTTTTGATCCAACATTATTTAGGAGGGCTACCAAAGTTGGTATTTGTTTCAAGATCTTTGAAAAGGCCTTGCCTCTTATAGCATTCCATAATGATGAGGAACTTGTCCTTGTATCAACAAGATTCTCTCAAGGGCCTGCGAGATCGACATTGACTTGGGGCATGAAAAGAATAGGTGTCCCCAAGTCCTCATTGCCATGAAGGCACCGCTTAGGAGGGGCTCCCTAATCTATGTTAGCTTTCATAACCTGAATGGTTACATCATTTACATCATTCCTCGAGGTACTTATTTGAATAAAATGAAAGAAAACAAGAGAAATTTGAGTTATAAGAACCTAAAACAAACATTCTTCATAAAAGGATTGTTGAAAATCAAGTCTCAATCATGGAAAAATGCACAACATTGAGTTCTGCAAGTGGAACAATCAGAAAGGAGGACCCAAAGTTATGGAATGAAGTTAGAAGCTCCATCAGACCCAATCAAATTCAAATCTCATCAAATCAGCCACCAAAAAGTGACCTACACTGATTGGTGGGTGTTTAGCTAGATTATAGGAAATGTAAAACACTACATCATCCTGCCTTTGTTTCTTGAGTTGTATGCATTCCACATGTTTCCCACTTAGTTTAATAAAGTCATAAACTCCAAAAAGCAGCCCCTTGCTTGCTCACCTCATTTTCTCATGATTTCATTCCTCTCAATCTAGAGGTGTAGTTAGGCTTTTCCAAATCTGATTGTATGAGATTGCAGAGCATTCTTTGCTCTCATATTTTAATGATTTTCATTGATTTAAAACTCCATTTTGTCTCTCATATAGTTCCATGAAGTTTGCAAAAGTTTCAAGTTATTTCACTGAGTGAATTGTGAGAAATTGCCAACTTTGTGAAGGTATATCTTTGCACATAGGCAGAGAGTATTGCAAACAGGTAGCCGGCTTTGAAGAGGGTGGTTCTCCCAACTAAAACATCCATTTGGGAGGATTTAAATCTTGTTTGATAGCTCTTACAGTCTATGCAAAGTCCCGAAAGTTTCATATTAGTTCTCTATACAGGGGTAGAGAAACCTTGAGAATAGTGAGCATATATCATTGCTTGTGGACCTAGTGGAGAGCAGCCATCTTCCATTTTTGCATTGGGGTGTTAGAATCACCCCCCATCAGTGGTATCAGAGCCATTTTCGAGGCTTAGAGATATAAGTGGCCTCATATTCAAGACTTAAAGGGATCAAGACGAGTCATGGAAGCATAAGGAGGACTTATCAAAGCAAGAAGACATTGAAAGGGGGCTACGTCGATTGAGATCTCAATTAGTCGAAGGCTAGCAAGGGAGAAGCTATCTAAAGCTAATATCCGCACCTTCTAAATCATATAATCACTTGAGGAGAAGCTAGAGGAGCATTCTAAAGCTCATTATGGTTGATTATAATTCACAAATAGAAAAGTTAGAGAGAGGCAATTATCAACCATGGAAATTTAGAGTTAGCAACTACCTCATCGGCAAAGGATTGTGGTGATTAGTGAGCGGCATAGAGCCAATGCCTCATGTCCATGATCCACTACCTCAAGGGCAAGTCAGGGCACTTAATGAATGGATAGGAAGGGATAGGAGATTCATCTTCATTCTATCCTAAGACATAAGCAATATCATGGTAGGGCATATACAAGACTTTGACACATCCAAGGAGGTTTGGGAGACCTTAGAGGGATTGTAATCTTCATGAACCAAGCCAAGGAAGGTTGAGTTCAAGATTGAGCAAAATAATCTTAGGAAATCACTAAGTATTGACATAAATGAGTACATTTGGATGGTTAAGGAGCTTGTAGATGCTCTAGGCTCAATTGGGAGCCCAATCAAAGATGACAAACTTGTCATGCGCACTCTCAATGTTGAGAGAGGATGAAAGGTAGAAATCATTCACCACATTAGTTTATGTGAGGGATGCCCTACCAAAATTTGATCAATCATTCACATTGATGGTGACCGAGGAGATGAACCAAGGAGGTTTACAATCAAAGGGCAGCCAAGCCCAAGTTTTCTATGCACGTAGAGGTGAAGGCAATAGAGGTGGACAAAACTCCCAAGGCAAAGTGAGAGAAAGGTCAAGCTCAAGCTCAAGAAACCAAGAAGGCTCCAACCAAAGCTATGGATCAAGAGGAAGAGGAAGCAGTAGAGGAAGAGAAGGAAGATCACATGGAAGAGAAGCATCCAATAGAGAATGCTACAATTGTGGAAAACCGGGCCATTATGCATGAGATTGTTGGTCCAAAGCAGGAGGCAATCAAGGATACAAAAGGAACCAAGATAAGTATGCTAGTACTTTGGCGAATTCAGAAAATGAGAACTTGCTTATGATCTATGGGTCAAGTGAAAGAGTGAATTTAGATTTGACATGGTACATTGATAGTGGTTGTAGCAACCATATGAGTTGCAATAAAGGTGTTTTCTTTAATTTACACTCACACATCACTCGAGGACATGTAGAGATAGGGTATGACAGTGAGCACAGGATTACACATGTGGGAGATGTTGCATTGAATGGATATCAAAGCGCCAAGGTGTTGAAGGATGTGTTGCATGTGCCAACCATCATAAAGAACTCAGTTTCGGTAGGTCAACGGTTGAAAGAGGTTATGAGGTGAGGTTCAATGATCAAGGATGTCTTGTTGAAGACCGCATGCAAGACTACAAGCTCATAGCAAAAGGAAAGAATGAATGAAGACTCTTCACCATGGAGGTAAAGCCATCAATCCCTCACAGTGTCTACTTGTCAAT